>VZDJ01001173.1:328465-830618 GCA_008694505.1 Cyanoderma ruficeps | reverse complement strand
TGGAGGCACGTGTGCCAGGATGATCCTACCTGATTTTGGAGTTGTTCGATGGTCTGGTAGTAGGAGCTGTAGTCCTTGGAAACGCTGGGAGCTTGTTTCCTGTACCACTCGCGGATGTTGTGCTCAAGCTGAGCGTTCTCTTCCTCCAGCCTTCGCACCTTCTCCAGGTAAGAGGCCAGGCGGTCGTTGAGGTTCTGCATGGTGACCTTCTCGTTGCTGTTGAGCAGCAGGTCCCCGCCAGGGCCGCAGCTCCCGCCGAAGCCCCCGCCGAGGCCGCCCATGCCGAGGCCGCCCATGCTGAGGCCGCCCCCGTAGCCCCCGCAGGCGGCGCCGCCGTAGCTGCCCCCGCCGATCACGGAGGAGGCGTAGCGCCGGCAGGACACGGAGGAGCTGCGGCCGCTGCTGCCACCGCAGGCGCCTCCGCCTCCTCCGCTCCTGTACGAGGTGCTGGATGTTCTCTTGATGCTGCAGCTCATGGTGAAGGGATCAGGTAGGCAGCCCCAGATGCAAAGCTCTGCACAGCGAGATACAGGAAATCAAAGTGCAGCGGGCCCTCCTTGCTGGTGGCTATTTATACCGGCCCGGTGGGTGTCACCTGCCAGGCAGTCCAGCTTCCCATGGGGTTTGCCAGCCATAGTGCTCATGCCAAAAAATGATGTGCTAAGAGGAATTTTGTCTGAGGTAAGTAAAATGCATTACCATTCATTGCAAATATGTCTCTGTTGATTCACACCAAGCCTGCACTATAATTTTATGTGGGTGGCTCCTTGTTGGATATTTTGTTGAACAATGTAGTATCACTCAGTTTCTGTTACTCTGGCAGTATCTCGCTAGTAACGGGAGCCAATGAAATGTCTTCTTCATAGTCTGTGTCCATCGTTTTTTATGTTTTGGAACTCAGTAGTTGAGCTTTGGTCTTCCACCTGAGATCACAGACATGATTCCTAACACCAGCAGCCTCCAAGGGACTCTTCATTCATTGATTTATTTCAAATTTACATCAGCTTTATAGAAATCTAATGCACCGAAATAAAAATTTTTATGACTGTATTCCCATGTCTGTTACAGAAGAAAGCTTGACACTGAATTTTTCACTCTGTATTGAATAAGAATTGAATCCTGCTGGCATTCTCTGAACATGCAGCATGTGGATCATGGTCTGTTTTCTTTTTGAAGAAAACTCTGTGTAACAGCCACAAAAGTAACATTTTGCAAGGGAAAATACATTAAATCTTTTCCTATCAAAGAGCGCCTGATTTTATTTTAATGGTTTTAAATGGACTCAGAAGAAATTGAGAGGAGAAATACTTTACTTTGCATATTTTCATAACTGTATTTAAATAGCAATTTCTCAGAATATATCCTTGAATCATATAATACAATGAAAAAATAAGTTTGATTAAAAGAGCCGAAGATTAGATCTGAAAAAATATCATCATTACCTGAGCTCATTACAGTGAAGGTGTTTTGCAAACATGACAGAACACCTTGCACCACCCAACAGAGTCAGAAATACTTGTGTACTTTTTTCCACTGCCTATGCAATAGGGAACGGCAGTGAGCTGCTTTTCCCACCTTTACTAATCAAGCTTTGTGAAACTGAGAAAAGCCTTGAACAAAAACAGATTTTCAGATTTCCAACTGCATTAAATATCAGCACTGCAGCTCCTATGGAAGAGTCACCAGGCTGTGCAAAGGAAGCACAAGGAGCTGCTGTGAATTGGCATCTCAAAATCAGCTTATCCACAGAGAGTGAGGATGGGTTCAGCCTAGAGGTGTTTCAGGAAGAGGTTCCATATTACAGAAGAAAAAACAAGCCCACTCCTCTCTCTGGCTGCGGTTGTGCAGATTTGTTGCCCCTGGGTAACTCTGTTACCCCCGAGGTGCTGCCACCATCACTGAGGGGCTCTGCCCTGGCCAGCACTGGATCCATTGGACACGGGGAAGCTTCTGACAGCTTCTCACAGAGATCCCCCTGTATCCCCTGCTACACAAACCTTACCACACAAACACAATACTGTGCCTTATAGATGTAAAATGATCTTGGAAATCCTTCCTTTCCTCCACCTGGGTCTCTCAGTAGCTGCTGTCATCTGTTATAACCCCTTCTGGACTTCACTGTACAGTGTGTAGCACTTGGTGCCTGTTGGGCAGCAAATAATTAGGAGTCAGGGAAATAAATACTCTTCCAAGGTTGGTTTAAAGCATGGACTGACATCAGTAGAGGTCCCTGTCTCTGTCCCTGTGCCTGTCCCTGTCCCTGCACCTGTAGGAGGTGACAATGCAATTCCCTCTCTTGGAGGGCTGTGGAATACACACAGCTCTTAACCCTCAGGCCATTTCTCATGAACACCATAGCTCTTTCTGGATGATGTGTGTAGTCCAAGTTTCTAAACCAAAGAAGGAGAAATTAACGTTACTAGAACCTCACTGTTCCTGTTCCATGTCCTTGGCAGCATTTATGCCGCACAAACTCTGTTTAACGAGCCTGCAAAGGCTCGTTCATGGCAGCATAATGCCAGCACACTTTGGCTTGGTGTAACTCAAGTGTTTCTGTTTCCCTGAATGGTTTCCAAGTGTTGAGAAAGTTTGCATGGCAGTGTGACGTGTATTTCTGGAAATCAGTTTTGTGTCTGCTCGCTCAGTCCGTACTTATGTGCATCTGTTGTGTTACTCAGCAGTGCTGCTCCTCTTCTGTTCAACTCACATTTTCTTTCACTCTCAACTCAACCCCTGAGGCCCCTCCCTTGTGTGCAGCCCTGCAGCAGCTCAGCCTGCAAGGTTGTGTGCCAGTGAGGTGTACCCTCCCCTTAGGCAGCCTCCCTGGAATTTTGGCCCCAGCTGCTGGGATACACTGGTAGCTATATCCAGAAGTGAAGATTCCAGGCCTTTTTACATGTACTTAATTTCTCAGAGGTCAAAGGCAATTGCTGTAAATATTAACATTTTATGGAAATGAACTTTGTAAAGTTCCTGTAAATTATATGTCCCTTTCACTTCTTATCATTTCAAAACAAGATCCCTTATCTGTGCATTTCCAGGTTAAACCAATGAGTATCCATCAAGGTTTTGTGAATTGAAACGTTAGTTTCATTTTACAACCACAGCTCTGTAATCATTAGTGTTTGTTTTTGGACACCCATTTGCTGCCAACATCATTAGGATCATTGAGCACTGAGGTTCTGCAGTCCCTTCAAGGCTGATATTCATCTGTTGGGTCTCAGAGCTCAGCTCACAAGAATATCTGACACATTATTTAAAAACAAAGGCACAGCCCAAGAAGATTCTGATCTGCCCTGACTGCTCAGAAATTGTGTTTTAACTGTAAATTTTGTTATCAACTACTGGAGTGTATCATTGACCTCTCTACTTGGAGGCATGTCTTGGCATGGCTTTGTGTTTATACCTACAGAAGGAAAGAAAAACCCCACACAGGATTCTGGTTGCATCAGACAGAAATTAAATTTTATTAGAGACATTTTCCTGATTCAGAGCAACCTGAGTACCAAACAGGTTGGATCTGTAAAGCAGCAGTTTGAGTGCCAATGACCAAAGCTGCAGAGCTTTGTGGGCAGAAGAAGCACAGAGCATGCAGGGCAGGGGGAGACGAGGCATCTGCAACTCCCAGGAACTGTTCAGAGCATCATCTTTCCTTGGGAGTGTGGGAAAGGCAGCGGATTTGGGCCAGTTTCTTTTTGGAAGGTCGTGAACTGGAGGATCCTTGATACATATTCTTAGTCAAAAGATGATCTTCCATATCCTGTTTAGAGACAAAACAAGCATGAACTTCATTAGTCTGGCACTGAATGTCCGATATACCAGTATCCCCCAGACATTAGGATTATGTGGGAGTGGCCATAAGCATTCCAAAAGCAAATAGGAAAACTCCAGCATGGCACAAAGGCTGTGGGATTTATGAGGTTCTGCAAAGAATGGCACAGAGGAAAAAAACCAGCTGAGGTTAAACTACAGGATGAGCTGATATCACCCACAAAATGGAAGAGAAATGGCCTGTGTGCTCTGGAAGTGGAGTTGATCCTTTGCACATAAGGAGGAAAGAACTGTTAGTAACAGTAAATCTAATACTTTCCAGATATTTTAGTTTATCCTCAGTACTGTTTGCATCTGGAAGAGTATGTTGGTATAAATTAGTGCATAAATTAGTCAGGACGTGACTGAGAGGACACTGTGCCCATACCATAGTTCTCACCTTGGCTTTCACCACCAGTCCTGCAGGACTGGGAAGATGAAGAGTAGGAGTGGGAACTGCTGATGCCTCCTGAGGTTCTTCCTCCTCCTCCTCCTCCAATGCATCCACCACTGCTTCCCCCTCCCATTCCTCCACTTCCTCCTCCCATTCCACCTCCACCACTTCCTCCTCCTATTCCTCCTCCACAACTTCCTCCGCCCATTCCTCCTCCCATTCCGCTGCCACCACCTCCATATCCACCACTCATGCTACCACCTCCTCCTCTTCCTCCTCCAGAGTAGCCCCCACCTCCAATTCTACCACCACCCATGCCTCCTCCCATGCCTCCTCCCATGCCTCCTCCCATGCCTCCTGCTGGGATTCTGCAAAGAGAGAGAAAGAAGGGAAAAAAAGGTTAATCAATAGCACTTTGCCATTTGAAGGTCATTAAGCTACAGCTGCCCAGGAGACAGCACCTCTGGGTTGTACTGCTGGTTAGAACCTAGCACTGCACAGCAGAACAAGTCAGGCAGTGCCAAAAATTATCCTCTCTTTCAACTTCAACTTGAATGCAAGAGCTTTTGCTTTTCCCACAATCTGCCTAGGGATTCCTTGCAATATTTGGCACATGCATCAGTGTATGACTCAAAATCAGAAAGAAGAGGATGAAACTTTAGCTGTTGTTTCAGGCACCATTTCCGAGAAGAAGTTGGCACACTGCATAAGTGAGGCTGAAGTAGCTTGAACTTTCAGTAACTTTTATGAAGATTTGGACAACTTTGGTTGGGTTTTTGGTTTGTTTGTTTTTTTGTTGGTTTTTTTTTTTTTGGCTTACAGTCTTTTCCTGCCTTTTCAGTTCTTGGCTGTCCTGGAACCAAGGTCTCTTACATGGGTTTCCTTGTCCAGCCCCAAACTGGTAGTTCAGAATTTCTGCATTAATTTTTCTTCACATAAGTTATATTCTGAACAGAATGAAATATCTCACACCTGGGAGGCAATTGGCCAAGACAGCTACATCAGCCTCGTTTCAGTACAAAATCTGTTTTGTACACCTGGACTGTTACGTTTCCTGCCAGTGACTGACCAGCGGTTGGGTGTCACACAGTGCTGTGTTCTGTCAATACGTACACGAGGTCCTGTGACCCCTCCTGCAGCAGTGACCGGTACTGCTGGATCTCCTGCTCCAGGCGGGTCTTGATGCCCAGGAGCATCTTGTACTCCTCGTTCTGACCCTCCATCTCACAGCGGATGCTGGCCAGCTCCTCCTCCAGGGGCCCGATCATGGCCTGGATCTGCTGCAGCTGCATGTTATAGCGACGCTCCGTGTCATCCAGGTTGGATTGCAGAGAGTCTATCTGCAAGGGGAAAACAAAACACAGTGTTTGTGGGAATGTGGTGACTTCAACTTTTTTTTGTGGGAAAACAGGAGATCTTCATAAATCCTCAGGAAAAAAAAGTGTATCATTGAAGATAAGTAATCCAGTGTCCTGTTCTCTTTGGAAGGATTACTTGCCAGCTGTAGCTCTTCTCACATACAGACTGTGTCAGGGGTGAAGCAAATGCTTTTCCTTACCATGCTGATCTGTGACTGCAGCTCAATTTCCAGACTTTGATATTCACGCCTCAGCTCAGAGATCTGCTGGTTGCTTGATTGTATCTCCTGGCCACTTGAGTGGACTTGTTGAGTAACTTCTTCCATCTGAAAAATTAACATCCAAAATTGAGGCATTTTTGATAATTGGAAAACATTGTGGGGTTATTATAAAAGCATCAAGCAATCAATTAATAAGAATAAAGATGCCATGCAAACTGTTTATTTCCCACAAGCCACTCTGCAAACACCCTGCTAATTCACTGGCTGCTGGAACACAGAGGCTCTACCTGTTTTACCACATAACTGATACTCCAGGACTGACCTGTTGTAGAAAACTGCCTAAAATAATTTAGGGTTATTGTCCCTTAAATAAGCCATGATAAGTTGCCTTTCACCAGCTGTAAATAGGTCCAATACTTTGTGAAGGATTTAATTACCAAAGCCCCCCTGTGCTTTACCTTGGTCTCATACCAGCTTTCCACCTCCTTCCGGTTGTTCTCAATGAGCCTCTCGTACTCGCTGCGCATTTCGTTTAATTTTTCCATTAAGTTAATGCCAGGAGTAGCATTGACCTCCACATTGACATCGCCACCAGACTGGCCTTGCAGTCCTCTCATTTCCTGAAAGAAAATCACAAAAACCCCATGAGGTTTTCAAAGGGCGAAGGTAAGGAGGAATGGCATCAGTTCAAATAAAGGGAAAGAAAAGGACATAGATCCTCACACAGCCCATGACTCCAGCAAAAGGGCCTTGTCTGCCCTTGCCATGGAACAATTCTGCCATTCCTGAGGCTCCAGTGCTCACAGCCAGGCACTGCATGCACTGTGACCCTGGCACTGCCTCCACAGGGTTGTAAGAAATTCTATGCACTGTACTCTTTGTGGAAATCTTTTCTTCTCAATGGGAAATCTCAGTGAAGAGAGTAAAAATGCTTTCTTTTGACTCCTCCATATAGTCTATCCACTTTTCCTTCTATGACTTCAGCAGGCAAACTGTAGTTTGTACCGAAAGCCATTCATCCCCCGGTCTCACGTGTTGACCTGGTGTCTCATGACACCAGCTGTGGGCAGCTGTGCTCTCTACACACTCCTCAGTATCAAACCCAGCTTGTGTCAAGTTGGATGATCAAAACCAGTGGCCAAAACCTGGTTACTGCTGGTGGAAAAAATGAGGGGAAATTCTTTGAGTGTTGTGTTCCCTTTAATTATTGAAATGTGAAGAAACTTACCTCTTCGTGGTTCTTCCTAAGGAAGATCAGTTCCTCTTGCAGGGACTCAAGCTGTGTCTCCAAGTCAGATCTGGACAGAGTCAGTTGATCCAAAAGTGGGCGTAATCCATTGATATCACTTGCCACACTCTGGTGGAGAGTATATTCAGTCTCATACCTGAATGACAGACAAGAAAGAGAATAAAAGTGCTGCCAGACCTCCTTTTTGGTATCCCAGTTATGGACAGTTCCCATCTTATATTTCTGATCAATTCTTAGAAAAAGGGACCCCATTCTCTTTCTGTCTCCAATAGCTGTGTTTGATTTCATTACAGTTTCTCTCTGTGAGATTTATACCATGAGGATTATGCTTTAAATGTACATGCAAGATGGAGAAACTTAGAATGGAGCCCCTTAAATGTGTCTCTTCAAGAATTTGTCTGGAGAAAAATAATAATGAAAACCCAAAACAATCCTTCTCAGAATGCTTTTCCCAACAATCCTCTATTCTGTGACTGTAGCCAAAACTCTCCAGCTTCTACAAAGATTAATTGGTGATGGAAACTCGTGGGGATAAAGGAAGGCAAAGTGGATGGAGCCAGGAAGGGAGTGACTCACTTCAGTCTGAAGTCATCCACAGTCATTCTGGTGTTGTCCATATCAAGGAGCATCCTGTTAAGGTCCACATTTGCACCAACAATCTGAAAGGTGGGCAGGTGTTAGTTAGTCAGTTGGCTTTTCAGTCCAATAACAGAGACAAGAAACACTTAACACACAAACACTTGAAGGAGGGGTTTATGGCAATGTCAAGCCTTCAAGCCTGACTAGAGCTGCAGGAGCTATTGAGAGAGATGAGTTTATTGCTTCCAGATAAAGTGCCTTTACTGTTAATTTTGGTTTACAAATATCTGTTAAAAATGCCTTATTGGAAAGAATAACTAAATTAACTCCTCATATTTAAAAAAGAAAAAACAAACAAAACCCCCAACCAACAAAAAATGGTGAGAAAGCAGAATTTCCATTACTTTTGAGAATGACCATGTTCACACAAGAGATACCTGACTGTTAAATAGCTGAGGGCTGGAATGAGACTAACTGCACATGCTGGCTTAGCCTGTATATTCACAAAAACATCCAGTGAATATGGCAATAATAGCACATCAAAAACAAGGATTAAATCTGCTTTGCAAGAGTGAAAAATGAGTGAGCAGCAGCCCAGCACTGAAGGGAGCATGGCACAGGCCATGTGATGGGGCACTGGTGCTGATCTGCCACTGCACCCAGCAATGCTTCCTGCACCAAATACACGAGTGGCAGAATACATGGGCAGGAGCTGGTCCCCACACCATTCTACTTCCTGACTAAAGCACAGGGCGGAGAATATCACCCCAAACGGGGCCTTGCATGAGGAAAGTGCCCTTCCAATAAGAAGCTGTTCCAAGTTAGTCAAAATGCACCATACCTGTTTTTGGAGCTCTTCAATTGTCCTGTAATATTGGCTGTAATCCTTGCTCTGAGAGGGAGCTTGATTTTTGTACCACTCCCTGATCAGCTGCTCAAGTTGGGAATTTTCTTCCTCCAAGCGTCGCACTTTATCCATGTACGACGCCAGGCGGTCATTGAGGTTCTGCATGGTCAGCTTCTCGTTTGTGGAGAGCAAGCCAGAATCCTCCCCAAAGCCCATCCCACCAAAACTGCCTCCGCCGTAGCTGCCACCACCACCAAAGCCACCACTACCCCCAAAGCCACTAAATCCACCTCCACCGTATCCACCACCTCCCATTCCCCCAAATCCACCACCTCCAGATCCAAATCCTCCTCCCATGCTTCCACAGCTCATTCCTCCTCCATAACTGCCACCACTCATTCTCCCCCCGTAGCTACTGCGGCTGATCCTGCCGCAGCTGCCGCTGCTAAAGCCTCCCCCATAGCTGCTCCTGGAGCCTCCTCCACCAAAGCTTCTCCCAGAAAAGCCCCCGCCGCCTCCAGAAGAAGTGTATCTTCTTGAGGACACTGAGGAGTATCCACCAGACCTACCCCCTCCACCACCTCCACCACTGCATCTTCCACCACCACCACCACCTCCTCCCCCTCCGCTGCTGATTCTAATGGTGCTGCTCGAAGATTTGGTGCCACAGCTCATGGTGACAGCAAGCAAGAGTCAAACCGCAACCCCAAATTTAGCTGCACAGCCTGATAAGCTTCAGGACTGCAAATTTTCAACCCCAGCCCTCTCTATTTATGCACTTGACACTGGGTGTCACCATCAGGGTGTTTCCTTCTCCCAGGGCATTTACCAAACTTCTTGTTTGTGCCAAGAATAATTTGCTGAACAGTATTTTTGTGCAGCTATCTCAGGCAATCCAGCCCACATCTGGGCTTCTGAGGCTTGGTTAAGGTTGAACATCTCACTTCTTCTTGGCAGCATTCTTTTCATTTAGTGGTTTGTGGAATAGATACTTCCTTTGCTAAGGTTTTGTAGCTGCTATTGTTAAAGACTGTTGGTTGGTCTCTTTTGCTCTTTCCAACTTGGTGCATTTCAGATTTTCTACACAGCTTATGTTCCATTTCTCACCATACGTGCCAGTGCAAGAATTTTATTAATGGGATTGTGTGACTTGTCTGTAAAGATTGTCCAACCTGTGTATCCCTGCCAGCACTTAGAGAACATCTTATTTAATATGAACAGGCTATTTCAAGCAATGCAGAGGGAGTCTTGTTTAAAAATCAAAATCTCTCCTTTGTGAAGAAAGCGCTAGGGCAGCGCACAGCCAGCCAAGTCCTAGAATTCAGAAAGAAAAATATTATTTGACTTTTTTCACCAAAACGCTGTTGATCTAAAATAGAAGGAAGATCAAGGACGTGTTAATTGTATTATAAAGTCAATTGTATCCAAATTAGAAGTTGTTTTATTGCAGACAATGATCTAAAAACTAGTGTGTGGGAAGACTTTTTATCATTTAATATAAAGCAGCTCACTCTCTCTATTGTTAATGTGTCATATATTGTAGGTGATAAAGTAATTATATCTACTGTTCTTAAAGCAAAGATCCTTGAGATTAAAATAGCTTCCTGAGAGAAAAGCTGAAAGAATTTTTACACAAATCAGGAGAAATAAGACTGTTGAGACCACAAAAGAAATGACCTCACACTTCAGTGTTGCCCTGATCCCCAGAAGCTGACCCAGGATGGAAGGGTTTCCATCCTCATGGAAAGAATAACTAAATTATTAATTAACTAAATTAAGGTAGGTTGGATGCCAAAGCCGAGTGTCTGAAGGCAGATGTGTAAATAACAGCACAACATCAGCATTTGTGTCTTTCTATAGATGGACCCAAACTGCCCCAGTTTGCCCAGGAGGACGTGCACAGTTTTCCAGTGACACTTCTGTTCTATCTGAAATGTCTTCATTGCCTGCCCTCCTCTCTGTGGGGTTATGGAGCCTTTAATGACTGCAGGTCGTTATGAAATGTAGCAATCTCCCCTAAACCTCAGGTGCTGGAGCAGAGGGCTCGCCCAAGGAGCTGCCATTTCTGCTCTGCTGTCCTTCCAGCCAAGACCTCTTGGACATGACAATGACTCTTGTCTTTTGCTTTCCAAAGGCTGCCTTGGTGGTATGTTGATGGTAAATTCCGGATTATTTAACAATTCCTGACCGCATGCATTGTCCTGGCCTTTGTGCCATGTCTGCACCAGCATTGCTCTATTGCTGCTTATGCAATTGCTTTCGAAACCTCCCGATTTTATCTTGCTATTTGATCTCTCAATGGCTGAGAGATGATGAAAGATTCCGAGCAGTTTGGTGATGGAATAATTTCTCCTGATTCTCAGCTGGAGGCTGGTAGTGACACTTCAACAGCATAAACAGTTTCTGGGCTTTAACACAGTCTGTTATTGGTGCAGAAAGGTAGAGTTTGCTACAGGCAAAATGTTTTTTTCTTTTTTTGTGCTGTTTTGCCTCTGGGTAATGCTGCTTTGGTCAGTGGAACCCTTTGTCACAAACTCTGCTGTGGTGAGTAAAATTGATTATCGTGCTCAAATTCCCATCAGTGATTCCGGGGATATTCCTTAGTTGTGCTTTTCATAGCCAAGATAGAAGATCTGTGGGGTTTTTAGTGATAGCAAGTGCAAAATTCCCTGGAATGATTAAAGAAAGAGTAAAAAATTGCCAAAACAGTGTCTTAATTACTTATCTTCTGAGAACCCACATTATTTCCTATTTTATTTACTGGTGTCTTTTTCCATATGTGACTATTCATGGGAGGGATTTGTCCATATGGGAGAGTTCTTCTCATAAGGGCAAGTCTTATTGCAGATTTGGAAAATACTTTAAAAAAATAACAACAATAAAAGGAAAGAAGGATTCAAAGCACTAAAGGTTGAGAACTTTCACTCACCTTGACATTTCATTTTAGCTTTGTATTGTTATATTTTAGCTTTGTATATAAAGAAGGATCATAAATCACATATTTTGCCTATAGATCTAAGGTAACTTTTAAGCCACATGCTTGTAGAATGTTCCTGTTCTGTCTCTAGCATTGCTGCTATTTCATTTTTTTGGTAGTTCCACCTTGAACCCTGCTGGCCATGACACTGGGCCATGCTCCTGTGTATTCCTGGAGCTGAGAACTGCCCTTGGGATGTTTGGTTTCTGTCACAGTCACTGTGTGTCTTTTTGGAGCAGGACACTGAAGGGGCTGAAAAATATAGGTGAACTATGAATATTTCATTCTCCTGTAAAATTGCACACACTGAATTCCCTCCTGGCTGATTTTTAAACATTTCTTGATTATTAAACATTTGACTGTGCAAATACTTGTAAACCAGAGAAGATCTGTTCTGTGGACAGAATGAATTTTTTATTTCTGAGCTCATTAAAAGAACCTTTAAAGATTGTTGTTCGCTGATGCTTTTCACGAATATATTATATGGATGATGTAAATTTATGGAATTACCTAGAAAGGAACCATCAAGTTTAGGACCATCTCTCATCTCTTTCTCATACGTGATGCACAATTGAATCATTAATGTTTCTGTGTTGATGCAGGATCCATACCTTATATAACATTGCTGTTTCCCAGTGGGAGCAGGGTAAGGACCTTTACCCCAGCCACCAGCAGTGCCCAGCCTGCAGAGTGCCGGAATGTTCCGACTCTTCTGCTCCTGCTCAGCACGTGCCAGGGTTCAGCATAGCCGGCGTTCCTTCACTCTCCTCTGTTATTGCACTCCTTTTAATCAGGCCTCCGTGATCCGTATCAAAGTGACTCCCAATCACCAGAGTGATGATAAACCCTGGGAGCAGCCCATGCTGCAGAACCGGGAGACTTTTCCAACAGGCTGGAGCTGCTGCATTCCAAACAGACCTGGAGAAAATGTGTTCCCCCTTTTGTGCCTGTGTGCTGAAAAATTGAAACTATTCCCCTTAACTCAATGTCATTCTGCTGCCTCAGGCAACTACTAGAGTTTCTTTTCATCTATTTAATGACCTCTTCCCATCACTCTTACCGGAAATTTTTATAAGACTCTTCTTATAAAAATTTGTTTTTATAAGGATTTGTTTTCACCTCAGAGACAGTGCCCACTCCTCATTCCTGCTTCAGCTCAGAATGTTCTAGTGAAATCACTGTCATTTGTGAAGAAATTTAGACTAGACCCAGCAAAGCAAACAAGGACTCCTAAGGCAGCAGTGGGCTTGCCTGTGAAGTTTAAAACCTCCAGCACTTTCCCAGCACAACTTTTTGTTCAGGATAATCTGGACCTTGCATGCAAGGAGACTGATGGGAAGAACAGCTGTTCCTCAGATCCTAAAAATGCACACATGGGCTTTGCCTGTAGCTGTGAGAGGTGTGGGTCAGGGTCTGTGTGCCCCACAGCTGGAGACACTTTACAAGCTGCTAGTTCCCTCCTGTCAGCTGTCAGCCTTTCTAGCAGTTTCTGAGCCACAATCAGAGTGGCCCCACTGTCATTTCCCCAGTCTCCTACAGGGTGAAGGCAATTAGATTTGAATAATTAATTTTGTTGGTACCAAAACAGAACAGCTGGAGAACATGGTCAGAACACCTGCCAAGGTTCCTGCCTCTCTCTGAGGTTCAGATACCTCAGTCCATTTGGGTTGTGCAGCCTCAGAGCCCCTCGGAGCTGGGGCACCCACACCTGGATTGCTCTGGTCAGTGCAGTGTCCTGTGGGGCAGCACACGGAGAGGGGGATCCCGGCCTGCCTGTGCAGGCACTGATGTGGCACATTCTGCTGCTGCAGCTCGTGGGGTGGGGAGGGAGGACATCCAGGGCATCTGCTGTCCTTGCAGCATAGCCCAGGGAGGAGTGTACAGCTGGGCTGAGCTCTGCAGAGGATTTACACACTCAGGGGCAGCGCAGGTGGGCTCTGCCTTCCCCACAGCACAGCGACATGATGTACTTGTGGTACTCACTCTGCAGCCCATGAGGATGGCCTGGGTAGCATTTGGCAGTTAACAGGGCTGACAGTGAGTGCTCGACAAAAGAGACATCAGCACAATATACACACAGGCAATTTGGAAATTACATCTGTGCCTTCAAATGGGCATATGGATTGCTCGGGAGCTCTGAAGCCAAGCACGCAGGAGTGTGTGCACATTGCTTTGTGCCTAAGGTTGCTCTGAAGGTCTTGTTCCAACACGCACTGCAATTACCTTCTCAGAGCACTAATAGGAACACTAGATAAGTATCCGAATTGCAACACTTTGTGCTCATAAAATTAAAGCTTATTATGCTGATTAATGACTAATGAGATGCATGCAAATAAAAAGTGCAGTTCTCCTCACTCCTCAGTATTGCTGCTGCCCCACTTTGAGCCTAAGCTTTGACATCTACACTACAATGTCTGTACTTTTCACTCCTGCTTTGCAATGGTTTGAGTTTTCCACCTCTGTTCCCCCATGTAAGCCTGTTTTCTCAGTAAGCAAGTGCCAGTGATAACCCACGTGCAGATTTTGTCGTACAAAATGTAAAAAGGAAATAATCCTTATAACTGTCTTTTTCTTCTGGGGTCTGGTAAGAAACCATCTCGTTTTAGTCTGGTTTTTTGTCTGTAATGAATGCTAACGCCATGATTAAGTAGGGGTTTGTGATTTTATTGGTGGTTTGTATTTATTTTGTCACATAACGTATTATGCAATAAACCATGTTACGAACCTGATGTGCATCTTACATTAAAGATGCAGACTCATTGAACATACAAACATTATAAAAACATCTTGTTAAGAAAGCCACAGATTTTATATAAAGAAAAGACAGTACAATCAATGCTGAGTAGCAAAAGTAGACGTAGTTATTTATCCTTATGGCTCAGAAATTGTTACTTATTATAACATATCAAAATAAGCATTTGAATCAACAGCAGAACTTCACTGAGTATTGCAATATGCTGCACCCTCGTACATGGCTTCTCAGCCCCTGAACTGCCTCCCTGCCCTTCCCATGCTCCACATTCCAGTTTCTGCTTTGCTCCCTCAGGGATCAATTCAGGAGACTTTCTTCTGCAAGGTTGAATGTAGAGATGCCTGAGAATTAGATAACTGGCAGTAAAATACTAAAAGCAAGTTACATTTTTGGAAAAAAGGACAGGAGCAAGAGATGTCAGTGCTACCACAGCGGCAGAGAGCAGTGAACTCCAGCATGGACAGGCTGCTCCTCTGAGTAAATCATGTCCAACCACCCCAACAGCCCCCTGGGTGTCACTGTGAGGCCAGAGGCCAGGTGATGGCTTGTAGATCACCATGGGACACTCAGGAAGAAGGCACTGAGCAGGAACATTTTTGAGGTTAACTTGGCAGACTCCTAGAGGAGGTATAAGGAGCAGGGCTCCTGGATTGGGAGTATTCCGTAATTTGGGATGCTAGTTGAGTAGCCTCAACAGACGGGTCTGAGAAACAGCTGTCACCACCTGCCAGAGGTGGAAAACGAGCACAACAATTGGAGAAAGTAAGCTCAGGGGACAGGTAGCAAAACAGAGACAAGTGTGATATGATGCTACAAGGGGTTAAAAATGAAGAAGGTGGTTTTGCAACAGGTGGGAGTTGGGGGTATCCTGGCAAATGATCCCCACCATCAATCGCTGTGGTGTCAGGCCAGGTGCATCAGCATGTCCTTGTGTGTACAGGAGTCCCTCATGCAGGTGAGCTGGTTCCTCCAGCCCCCAGAGAGACACTGGTCAGGGAAAAAAAAAAGAGATTTTTTGTTTTGTTTTCCAATACTAATTCATGGCTGAGAGCCCGGCATAAGGCAACACTGTGAATCACTGGCACAGATCTGCCTGGAACTCAGGGTTTAGGATTCCTGTTCCCACGGTCTCCCACTCAGTCTGTGTTTCCCAACATTCTCCCATGGGTGATGCCTTCCTCAGAGGGAAAAATCCAACCTTGTGGTTGTAAAACTGAGAGAGAAAGACTCATAGAGTGATTGTTGTGTTTGGGCTGAAGCAGGTGAGGGGAGAAGTGCACAGGAGAAAGGATATATCTGTGAGCAGGTGGTGTGTGAGAAACCCTCTGGGTTATTTTCAAGTGAAATTCCCAACAGAGTTTATATTTTAAAGAGGTTTATAGAGAATAGTCAGTTCCTTAAGCCCACTCTCTTGTCCCTGATGGAAGTCAATAGCAGAAGGCTTTTGACTGAGTTTTCCCATTGCAGGGAGCAGTAGAGCATTGTTCCTGGCAGTGCAGACTGCAAAGTTTTGCCCAGTGAGTTTTAAGTGGTGAATATGAAAACTTTGGGTCGTATGGGTAATCTGATACATCATTGTGTATTCCACAGGTAGGGCTTGATATTGGTAACTGATTCAAACAAAAATCTCTGCTGAAGGAACTTGGAGCAGACACAGCTTTCTGGTTGCATCAGAGAGAAGCAAAGGTTTATTAGCATTTATTCCACATGGACACCAATCACAGTAGAGATTAACTCAGGTAACAGTGATTTGGAACAGAAGCACAGATGGAAGAAGCAGACAGGACATCCAGAGAGCTCTGACAGGCCCCTGGAGTGAGCAGTGTTGGATAAGTTGGACGGGTGTTCGCTCCTGCTCGTGGCAGGGGATGTTCAGCCATGCTCAGTAGAGTCTTGCTTGGTCCAAAGGCCTCACTGGGAGGTCGTGCAGTGGAAGATGCTGGTCTTGCTGCTCACTCCTCAGCCTTTCTAAAACTCCCTGTTGAAAGATGGAGGAAAGCAAGAATGTCTTCAAACAATTCAGCATTTTTATGTTGCTTCCTAAGTATCACCTGTGCAGTTCTCAGTGCACCAGGGTTGTTCCCAACCTTCTGGAAAGGTCCAGACAGTGTCAGACCTGAGTTTGTACAGCGTGTGTGCAGATTTAGCAATTAACTACATGGATCTGCTTCTGCTCTCAGCCATGGGAGTGCAAATCCCTTTAAATTTAGAGAGGCTGCAGCAGTACAAACTAAATACAGGTGAACTTGGAATCTGCATTTGTGTGTGTACAAATATTTACAGTAGGTTTTTAGAAGTTAAAGAGAGATGGCACATAATATGCTTTAATCTTCCCTACCAAACACTAATATATGTTGGAGTGTTGCAGGGAAGAGGGGCTGTTTCATCAGAGGAATAAATTTTTGCAGAGGAGTTTGCAAAGCCTATGTCGGATTATTTTAAAAACTAGAGCTCATCTACACCAAATTTTACCAAATAATCTTCCTCGTGACACAAAATCATCCTGAATTCACTGCCTTGTTTTCACCATCAGGAGTGTGGGTGCAGTGTTCCTACTGTTTGCACTGATGGCCTCAGGCCCTTTGGGCCAGAGCCAGCTCTCATGTCATGACTGACTGGCAGTCTGCCACAGAAACTGTGTTTGGGACAGAGCCTGACTGAACCTGGTCATTATAAGGAGTAAATGGAAACCTCAGAGCAGGACTGTTTTCCATCTTTTCATAAAAAAATCGAAAGTGGAATTGAATCTTTCTAAAAATTACATGTTCCTGCTCATTTTCACCATTTCCAGGCTTTTGCCTGAGGTGCAGCCAGGATCTGGACCCTTACCCTGTCTTATCTTTTTTATGGCTTCAGACACTTCCTCCATGGTTGCTCCTCTCTCCAATGTTGTGTTTCCTTCCAGGCAGAGTTTCATGTTTTCAGCACTTCCTGGAACCAGAGCCAGGAAATCAGATATGGATCAGACCCTTTGGTCACTTTCCATCTTTCGCTGCTTCAGTATTTTGCAGCCAATGCCCCATACATTTTAAATGTCACGAGTGTTCCAACTATTCCACCCTGCTTTAACCAACCCCTGTTTAATGCCAGTCACATTTCTAACTTCTGACTTTCCTAGTTCCCTGTATACTTTGGGTTTGGCACCATTTTCCCTTTTCACCCATCCTCTGACACAACTCTTAATGCCATCCTTCGTGCTACTCATGCAGATTTGTCACTGTCTAAGGACAAATATCAGAGTGGCCTTAAAACAAGATTGGGAAAAAATAGCAAAAATATTTCCAGGACGGAAGTTGTTATATCCTTTCCTGCTAATCAAAGAGGATTGTGAGTTGCAGGATGTATTTTTGAATTCCATTTTTACCTGGGCTTTCACAAGAGTCGCCAGGCTGGGACTGGGCAGATGAAGAGCGGGAGAGGCAGGATTTACCCCCTCCTCCGCCACTGCCACCTCCTCCACCTGAAGTTTTACCACAGGTTCCACCTCCTGTTTTTCCTCCACTCCCTCCTTCTCCACTTTCAGAAGAGGAAGATCTTCCATAGGATCCTCCAGATTTTCCTCCACTGCTTCCTCCACTGCTTCCTCCACCTGAGGACCAACAGCTTCCTCTTCCTCCATGACTTCCACTACTTCCTCCATGACCTCCTCCTCCTCCTCCTGAAGATCCGCCACCAGCTCCTCCCTGTGAAGTGCTGTAAGGAGGAAGGGGTGTGTTATTTCTTTCTTACCTTTCATTTTCCCAAATAATGGCACTTTTTGGTGGTACTTAGGGGAAGAAATGGCAAATTACAATTCCAAAAACTTCTGTAAAAGTACAGCTGTGCATGCTGCCAGCTAAGATTTAGATTCCATGTGAATTCTTGTGCTTGTAATAAATATGTTGATGACTAATCCCTTTGCACTGGTCCCTAATACAAATATTGCTTCTGTCCTCTTTCCCTGATTGCATCAATAGGAAGTCAATTAATTGATGTCTGTACCTAATATCCTGTGCCCCCTCCTGCAGCAGTGACCGGTACTGCTGGATCTCCTGCTCCAGGCGGGTCTTGATGCCCAGGAGCATCTTGTACTCCTCGTTCTGACTCTCAATCTCATAGCGGATGCTGGCCAGCTCCTCCTCCAGGGGCCCGATCATGGCCTGGATCTGCTGCAGCTGCATGTTATAGCGACGCTCCGTGTCATCCCGGTTGGATTGCAGAGAGTCTATCTGCAAGGGGAAAACAAAACGCAGTGTTTGTGGGAATGTGGCAGGATCAGACCCTTCTCATGCCCAACATGAGAAAAGTCCCACATGGTGCTGTATGTGCCAAGGATCCTCACTGTCTGTCACAGCTGACATCCTGGCATTCCAGCAGATCCTGAGTTCTTTGCATATCAAGGGATGAGGAGCAGTTGTTACCTACCTGACTGATCTGCGACTGCAGCTCAATTTCCAGGCTCTGAAATTCACGTCTCAGCGCAGAGATCTGTTGGTTGCTTGATTCTAATTCCTGGCTACTTGAATGGACTTGTTGACTCACTTCCTTCATCTGAAAAGTAATTAATGTAGGGAATTGGAGTTTCTGAGTGTTACTTACAATGCCAACATGGCAGTTTCTCATGCGGCCATATGGAATGCAACAATTTGCAGAAGGGCCGCTGGTAGGATGGGGCTGTTAAACTTGTGTGACTCTGCCACAGCAATTCAAGCCCACTTGTAATTTACTTCGTTTTGACCAAAGGGACTCTACTGTTGTTTTGTAAAAGCAATGGATGTTGTGTCATTCCTCTACAGGAAGTTCTTACCAAGAGTTGTCACCATTTACCTTGCTTTCATACCACTTTTCAACCTCTGCACGGTTTTTCTGAATAATAGCTTCGTATTCTTGCCTCATCTCATTCAGTTTTTTCAGCAGATCCTCTCCCGGAGCAGTGTTTATCTCCACATTCACATCCCCATTGGACTGGGATTGCAGCTGTTTCATTTCCTGTAGAGAAAACCCAGGCCCAAGGACAATGAATACAAATTAAGTCTTTCAACAACACACATATATATATATATGTATGTANATATGTATGTATGTATGTATGTATCTGTGTGTGTGTGTGTGTATATATATGTATGTATGTATATGTGTGTGTGTGTGTGTGTGTGTGTGTGTATGTATGTATGTATATGTGTGTGTGTGTGTGTATTTGGGGGGTTTATGTTGCAGTTATCTAGCCTTGACTTCCCAGTCATTGCTTGTTGAGGGAACTGAGCCCAGGGGCACCCTGGAGCAGCCTGGCCCTGCCCCTTGGTCGGCGTTTCGAGCCCTGGATGTCAGCTTCCCTCATCTCCAGTGTGCGTTTCAGGGAGCTGGTTCTTACCTCTTCGTGGCTCTTCTTGAGGTCCATGATCTCCTCCGTCAGAGACTCAAACTGCATCTCCAGGTCAGACCTGGCCAGGGTCAGGTTATCCAGCAGGGGCCTCAGGCTGTTGAGGTCGCCCTCCACGTTCTGCCGGAGCCCGCTCTCCATCTCGTACCTGTGCCAGGGGCAGTGCAGAGAGGTCAGCCCTTCTGGCCCCTCAGCCCTCCTAACTGACATTTATGGAAAATTCACCTATTCCAATATCAATCTCTATGTTTGTGTCTGTACTTTGGAGCATGCAGCGTCTCTCAGCCATCAAAATTAGGAAATCATCAGCCAGTACTTAACATTTAATTCATAATATTACTTAATAACATAAAGGTATTATTCTTTATAGTAAATAGATGTAAATTTTAATATTAATATCAAACTTGAATATTAAAATGTGTTCTGTGGTCTCTTTCATTGTCTCTTCTCACTGCAACTTTGTACAGTTTCCATCTATTTGGTTAACCTTTCAGTGACAGAAAATCCCAATTTTTATTTTCTTAAAAATTAAACTTTTTGTTAGCTCTGGCTCTGCAGCCATAGGCAGCATTCCTGTCAAAGGTCACTCAGTATTTCAAAATACTAAAAATTTTGAAGTTTCACAAATTATTTCAGTTATGCTGCTATGGAAGCAGGAGGAAGACAAGTCCCTGTGGATTGATATTTGTTTATGGAATGAATCTATGAAACTAAGTTCAGGAAAGCAGGAGGAATGAAGTCAGTGCCTGTAAAAGAGCAATATATATTTACTTTATTCTAAAGTCTTCTGCAGTCATCCTTGTATTATCCAGGTCCAAAAGTACCTTGTGGGTGTCCACAGCTGCAGCCACAATCTAGAAGAGAAACAATATGTTAAGAAAACATTCCCTGTGAATCTCTCAGTCTGTCAGTGGTTAAATTTCTCTGACAAAGGACATCCTACCTGTTTTTGAAGTTCTTCAATTTTTTCATAATAGTGGCTGTAGTCCTTTGGTCCAATAGGCCCTTGCTTCTGGTACCACTCCCTGATTAACTGTTCAAGCTGAGCATTTTCCTTTTCCAAATTCCTGACTGTCTCCATGTAGGAAGCCAGGCGTTCGTTAAGGCTCTGCATGGTCAGCTTCTCGTCGTTGGAGAGAATTCCCATATTCCCTCCATGAAAGCCACCACTGCCAAAGCTGCCACCACAGAAACCAGCACCACCTCCACCAAAGCCACCTCCATAACAGCCCCCAAACCCGCTCCCACCTGACCTGAAGCCCGTTCCCATGCTGCTGCGGCCCATTCCCCCTCCATAACATCCACCACCCAGTGTCCCTCCACAGCTGCTGCTGCTCATTCCTCCTCCATAGCTACTGCAGCTGCCATAACCACCACCTCCCCCGCCACAGCTGCTCCGGGAGCTTCCTCCACCACAACTACCGCCAGAAGACCTGGCACCACCGCTTGTCCTGGAAGTGACTGTCATCGAGGAGGCCGAGGAACGTGAGCTGCCCCCTCCACCCCCTCCACTGCTGCTCCCCCGAAGGCAGCTCTTCAGGGGCTGCTTGGAGCCACAGCTCATAGTGGCAGCGGCAAATAACTCAGGTGAAAAGTCAAAGCTGGTCTTACAGTTGTTCTGGAATCATAGCTCCAAGTCCCAGCCAACCTCCTCTGCATTTATACCCGAGACAGTGGGTGTCACCGTGGAAGGGAGTACCCGCTTTCCATGTGTGGTTACAAGCCCTAATTTGCCATAGGGAGATGCTTGGCAGTGGCAGGATGCTTAACCCTTCCTCTCAGTGTTTGTGACCATTTGTTTATTAACACAAAACATGTAATTTCTGTTGGGTGGCCCTGAATTAGGGAGATCACTGTTGAGATCTGGTGCACTGCCTTACAGTCATCCGAAACAAATTCGTCCCACTCACCTCGTCCTGGTCACAGCCCTCTCAGCACAACAACATGCTGCCATGGTACAGGTCAGCAATGGATGTTCCTATCTCTCTTTTAATGCTCAGATATTTGTCAAGGAATTCTGGCCGATTTTTTTATAGCTAGCTGATATTTTCATAGGTTTATCATGATTCTATGCTGTATGCTCCTTATTTGTAATCCCTTATTGCTTTATGCCTTTGGAAAGTCTACTGCAGGATGCCTGTTGTAGGTACACAGAACTCTGACTTCTTTATAATATCTCATAAAAATTCAGTGAGCAATGGCAAATATCACAGCAATTATCAGCAATTATTTCAATCATACCTCTATAATTGTGTTATATTGTATCGTAAATAACAAATTAATTATGAAAATTGGTATCACAACAACTGCAGAACTGCTCTGTGTCAGGCAAAGGGAAGGAAGTGTAGCAGGTTGTTGCAGGGAAAAACCCTTCACGTGCTTGGGCTAAATGCGGGTACAGGATGGTTGAGAGATCTGGGAAAGCTTTGAGGCTTGGGGCTGATCTCTCCTGACGTGGCTGGGAGTGTCTTTGGTCATGTTCCTGAAGGGGTTTCCGAATTTTATCAGGATGTTTTCCCCATGTAGCACAGATACAATACTTGGAGGAGAAAGGTAAAGTTCCCGGTTTGGGAATTAAGCCAATAAACTACATCAAAACAGCATTTTTCCTTCAGGTTTGTTTTCCATTCACAGACACAGCTTGACCAAAAGTAGGAAATATTTGCTATCTCCCACTTCCTTCTTTTTAGATTGTATCTTTGCCCAATGCAGTGGGTAGTTCAGCTGCACATCTGCCCTGTGAGCCCTCACAGCACCCTGAGCCTCAGAATGTGACATTTCTCCCTTGGGTACCTCTCACCCCTTCCCTCCTGCCCAGGTACATGATCCTTAGCAAATCCCAGACTGTTACCTGCCACACCTTGTAGGTGGAACCCGTGTGATACCAAATTTCCTGTATTGATTTGGGATATTACTGTTTTCTCACTCAGCCTTTGTGGTGGTGGTTGTTGCTAATTAAGTTTTGTTTGTTACAGCAACTGTTTGTGGAAACAGCTTTTGGTAGAGGCCCCTCCCATCACACCCTGGCCCACGCAGAGGACACGGCTCATGTTCCACCTGCTGCTCCACTTCATCTCTGAAACATGCGAGGGAGCAGGGCCTCCCCTGCTTTGCAGGAATTTAAATGGTTCACCACAACACTCAGTAGCATCTGGGGGATAATTTTCTCCAATGACAAATCCTCTTCTCCCAAAGTGAATGAAATTCTCTTCTATACTTTCATCTGCTTTGGCTCAAGAAGCAGCTAGGTTATGTCCTATTTAACTGGTGCTTTGACACCCCTGATACAGAGACATGGGAACAAATTGATGTTGTTCTGTATAATTCTGCAGAGACATTTTGAGGTGGGGTATTTTTGGTGGGGTTTTTTTTGTTTGGTTGGTTGGTTTTTTGTTGGTTTGAGGTTTTTGTTGTTTGGGGTTTTTTTTTCCCCTGGAAAGATGTTTGTTACATTTTCTGTATCAGTCATTCCTTTTAAGAAGTCCAGCCTTCCCGTCTTCCCTTAAATAAAAAACTTTTTTGGATGGTTTGAATATCAGTGAGGATGCTTGTGTGCAATTTCATAGCTTCATTTTTAATACATGAAAGGAAGATTTAATGCCATTTTCCCCCTAGAACTTGTGCAGGCAATGTGCTTCAAGAGTGAAACTTCGCTCCTTAAAACTGAAGAAGCCTGACACATTCATCATGTCTGGAAATCCTGGCCAGGATCAGAGATAGAAGTTAGGGAACCAATGGTTCCTGAAAGGAATGTTTTATTTCAGTGCTGCTGTAAGGTGGAAGTAATTGGGTAGTAATTTTCTCTGCAGTTCTGTCTCATAGTGTTGTCCAGGCCCTTGCAACACACTGAGCTTCCTGGGTGATCTTAGATAATGTTTCCAACAAAATCCAGAGATGCTGCTGAAGTGCAGCTGGAGGGCTGGGAAACCTTCACATAAAAGTGGTTGCAATAAACTTCAGGAACTGGAAGGATCCCCAGCAGTACCTGAGAAACGGGACAGTGAAATGTTACGGAACCTGGGGCTGGTGCTGCTCCCTGCAGCAGAGCCAAAAACTGGGCAGAGCCAAACTGGGATGGGGGTTTGGGGGATGTGGAGGAGGAGGAGGAGGAGGAGGCAGGTGACTCCACAGTTCTTTGCAATGAGGCCTCTCCCTTTTCCTGTGATGAAATCGTTATGAGCTCCTGCCCAAAGAGGAGGATGGAGTATTTAAGCCTGGACGGCTCACCCAACACTGGCAGGAATTCTCCTGGGACGGGCAGGAATTCACTCAGCATTTCAATGGCAGAGTTCCCGTGTGCTCTGCACAGCCCAGATGTGCGTTGGCTGAAGCAGAGGCTGTGGGAGAATGAAGCCCTTTTCCTTAAGGAGTGTGGCAGCAGAAAGGGGCAGGGGCATAGCTCAGGCTGGGGGTGTGGGTGAGCACACACCAGCTCCTCTCAGCCCCCAGGGCCACCTTTCCCAGCTCCTCATCCACACCCTCCCCATACTGTTGTGTTTGGGAGAAACCTTCGAGGCTGCTGAGCACATTTGTGGGGTCACAACTGGACTCTTGTTCCCCTTTTTGTTTCTTCACTGGGATCCTTTTCCATCCTTCCTGCTTCTGCTCAGGTCTTGTTGGAAAACTCAATCCTCGTGTGTTGCTACACAGAGAAAAACTATGAAATATTTACCTAGGGAATATGACTCATTCTCATTATAAAATAGTTATTTTATAACTCCCATTATACGATCATCAGGCAGTTTTATTAACACCAGATAATCCCATAGGATTTCTCCATAGTAGGAAAGAAAGCCAGGCAGTGCAGTGTGACTGTGTTGCAGAATGAACATCATTCTTGTTTGCACTCTGCTCTTCATTCCAGTGAGCTTCAGCTGCCTGACACTTAGCATGAAGCTATTCTCTTCTCCATTAAAATTTAAATGATGAGGCTCTTTCTCTTATCCAATAAAAAGCTAGATGTTTGAAAATGGAAAAATCTGATTTAGATCACTTGTAAAATATTAGACCTCGATCATGTTTATTGTTTTAATAGTGGATTAACTGAGAGTTCTAAGCAAAAAGTAATTCCTATGCAGCAATTCCAAATTGTTCACTCTGTAGTGAGGGCACAATGTGTCTGGAATCTTTTGTCCCCCCCACTAACACAGCTGTGAGTGCCTGGCAGTGGTTCCATCCAGAAATATTTGAGGTTGGAAATGCTGCCAGTTCCAACAATTTCCAGTGAAAAGTGTGATTTTCTATAAATGCATTTTTGTGATTAGAAATTATTCTATCAAAGGTGGTGCCTCATTCTTCTCCAGGCATGCGGCTCCTAACCAGTGTGCTTGGGTTCATTCCCACAACCCAAAGCACACGGTATTGTTTTAGATCTCAGTGATATTGTGTGAAAATCATCTGTGAGTGTTGGCCTTGGCTGGGTGAAGGGTTGGACTCAAGGGTCTTAGAGGGATTTTCCAACCTAAATGATTCTGTGATCCCCTTATGCCAAAAAATATTTTAGGCTTTTTTTAAGTGAAGGGTTTGAAAATATCTGTTTTGAAGTGAGAAATACCCGCCTCTCCTGAACTATTCTGCAAGACAGGGTGTAATCTTGGCGTCCACCCACACCCCAAGGTGTGTGGTCACAGGGAATATCCCTGGAATCTGTCCCTGTTTTGTCCACTGGTCCTAATGCAGCACGTTCAGCCACCGGTCATTTAAAGCTGGACTTGGCATGGACAGGTGACCTGCTGCTGTCCAGGGAAGGGCAGTCAGGAGTGTCCAGTCCAGCAAACATCCCTTCTTTAGGAAAAGCATAATTCCTGCCTACATTCCACCTGATCTGTTACTCATTCACTATTGCAGAGCCGAGAAGTGATGAAACATTAAAGAGCACCTTCAAAAGCTCCACCACCCAACAGAGCGATGGTGGTTGTGATAGGAGCAGTAATTAGGTGACTCAGAGTCATAAAAGATCTTCAGAGCACAAACCCTTTGGTTTGGAGCTGCTTCATTGTGAATCTAAACAGCCCCTGGCCCATCTCTCTCTCTGGGGTCTCAGCTGCTGCTCCATCGGCAAGACCCTCATTAGCAAAGGGTCATTACAGCACGTTTACAACAACTGTGCTTTTTTCACTGTGCTCCCACCTAACAACGCAATGCAAAATACTCCAGTGCCGTTTGGAAAACAAACAGGCATTAGCAAACTGGTGGGTGAGTTTCAGTCTGGCGCCCGTCCCACGCACCCCCACACGGGAGAACACCCGGGACCTGCGGGAGGCAGGGGGACACCTGCAGCATCCTTCAAGTCACAGGGACTGGGTCACATCAACCTCACTACGAGTGTGACCATTAAATACCGGCGGAGCTGGAGCAGGGTGCCAGGGCTGGTAGCGCCTTTTGCGGCACTGGGATGTCCCCAGCATGTCCCGCAGACACCGCTCCACCCGGCTGGCTCTGCTGGGAGGGGATGAGCCAAGCCCCCAGCGCTGGCTTTGCCATCTCCTCTGCCGCGGGGACCCTTCGGCAGCTCGGTGGGAACCGAGTGCCCTCTAGAGAGCACCTGCAGCCCAGGGCCGGGGATCATTCATCCCGCATCTCCAAATAATCTCCAAACATCCCGCGTAGTGAAACATAGAATGTGTCGGGATCCCAAGGCGTGGTGGGCACAAGGCTCGGTGCCCACCCCACTGCAGGGCAGGGGGGCTGGACAGGGCTGAAATTGCTGCAGATTGTGGATCAATGGATTTTTATATCATTTTAATCACATATTATTGTACTTCTGTTGGATAGGCTAGCAGCAACTACTTCCACTTAGCCACAGTCAGGATTAGCTCTTCACTAACCTGCGTCTCTGGGCCTCTTAGGAAAACATAAGCTCCACTTTTTTAAAGCTCTGCTTTAAGCAGTCTCTGAGACCTTGTTCTCAGGTGACGCAGTGTTTGCACATCTGGGGTGGAGCAGGGACCGGACAGGCCGGGGCCAGGACAGGCCTCAGGACCAGGACACTGACAGGTCAGTGTTTCCATCTGCCCGCTGGGAACAGCTGACACCTGTTGGGGAGAGCTGGGAAGTGCCAGGATTTCCCAGGAACTTTCTCCATTTCCTTGTTCTTCAGCACAAGAACTGCACGTCATTCAGAATTACTAATTATTCCAGCTGCTTTTAAATTTTTATGTGATTTTAAATACAGAAGTGCAGTGCTAATGACAAACCTCTGCTTCAGACTCGGTCCAAACTGGACCGTTTTTGGATTGGCCAGTTTTGCCCTGTATTCTCAGGCATATTCGATGTCTCTGTCCTCTGTGGAAAACAAAATGAAATAAAACAAAACCAACCCAGTATAGGTATTTTAAATTTCTCTTTCCTCTGGGAAAAACAACCAAACCCAACCCAGTGTAAGTATTTTCACAGGTGCTTCAGGTTGCTATTTCATTCTCTGGTACAAAAGAGGCAGTGCCGATGGAGCAGAAGGTGAAAAGTCAGAAGCCAAATTCCCAGGATTTTAGTTTCGGTGAGCACCTGCCTCTCGCTCACGGAGGATCTGATTCACGCTGTTCTGCTGGGAGGAGCGAGCAGCAGCTCCGGGGCTTTGTTCAAGGATTTGGGGTGCTTCAGGGAGAAAATTCGAGTCTGGGAAGAGCAGGAGGAGACCCTGATCCGGTCCCACGAAGGTGCAGCGCTGCCGGCAGGGTCGCCCGGTTCCTCCCCGCGGTCGGGATGAGCATCTCTGCTCCCGGGGCGGCCGCCCGGGAACGCCCGTCCCCGCCGCCTGCGGGCCGCCAGGGATCGCTCTTGTCCCTTCTCCGCTTCCTCACAGCCAGAACTCCGAACTCCCTTCGCTCCATCCCGGCTCCCGGCTTCTGGCAGCGCAGGAACCGGCCACAGCAGACGCAGAAATGCTCTTTTGCACGCGTGTGGCACTGTCAGGAGCGGGACCTGGGGAGATGAATTTGCCTTTATGTTTCAAATGTTTATTTAATTTCTCAACAAAGGAGTGCAGAATGTTTGACGCGTGTTTAGGTGTGAGAAATCTTTGTACCGTGTCACATAAGGTACAAAAGCGGCTTCCGGGCCATCCGCTCTTTCTCTCCTGTGGGTGTCTCTGCACAGCTGTGGATTCCAACCACCCCTTGGCTGTGTGATGAGCACAGGAGGTTGCTGAGTGTCTGCCCTCTCCGCACCTGCTGCTCTGCTGACGGGCACCCAGGAGAGGGGGCACTGTCTTCGCAGGGTTCCCCTCCCCGGGCAGTGGTTTGACACAGAGGAGGTGGGTCTGTTTTGCCCAGGGACAGCGCCCCACTCCGACATGCTCGGCCCGCAGGCAGGGCCAGGAGACGCCTGCTGAGACGTGTGTGACAGACATCATGCTCCCCAGCACCAGCACATCTCCCAGTTTAACACCTGGCACATCTGGAGATCAGCACCAGAGATGGCTGCTCAGGTGGTACCTGTGTGTGGATACGTACCTGCCTGAGCCTTGGAAATTTCTGTCACTGTTCTTTCACTGATGAGCTCCAGCTCTGCTGGCCTGTCTGACTCCTCTCATGCCACAGGAATGGGCAACGTCTGCCTCAGGCTGTGACAACAGGGAGGAGCTGGACAAGACCTGCCAGGTCAGTGAGGCCACTCTCTCCTGCTGGCAAAGCAGCTTTGTTCCCAGTGCAGGATGATCCTGACTGGTTTAGGTGCCCCTTGTTCATGAATCAGCACCTGGTGTTTGAAAGGAACTCAGTTTCAGACACAGGTTCTTGATTGCAGGCGGAAGCAAAGTTTTATTAGAGACATTTTTCACCAGCAGGTACATAAGTGACCCGACTAACTCAGGTAACTTCTAGAGGTTACAGCATTGCAGAACAGAAGAGCAGAACAGAGGAGGAGGCTCCTGACACCCCCTTTAGCTACGTGGCCAAGCGTCACTGAGTTACTTCTACTTTCTCTGCACAGAGGGTGCAGTGAGCACGGACTATTCTCGGGTTGTCTGTGGGTTTCTCTGTCACCTTCCAGTCCGTTTCTCCTTAATCACAAATTCTCCTGCAGGTCACTGGAGAGAAAACACAGCAGTGTTATTTGATTGGAACACAAGTGAAATACTTCACGTAACAGAAATCCGATCTTGGTAATGCCCTTGTTTCTGGAATGCACTGCTAAACTGGTG
The DNA here is from genome assembly GCA_008694505.1 of Cyanoderma ruficeps. Lineage (NCBI taxonomy): Eukaryota > Metazoa > Chordata > Aves > Passeriformes > Timaliidae > Cyanoderma > Cyanoderma ruficeps. Next base: position 801,933 of record VZDJ01001173.1, on the reverse strand, counting down.
CAGCTGGTGTGCAGGAAGCTCCACAAATTCCCTAAATAATTTGCTTTAATGGGAATTTTCACTTGTAAAGTTATAGCATCACTCTTCTTTTCACTCGTTCCAGACTTTTGTTAAGCTTTGGCTGTTTTCTTCACTTCTTCTTCTGGATCTTCCCATCATGCTTTATTTCCCTTCTCTGCATTCAACTGCTCCTTTTTGTCTCCCATTTGCTTTTTGCACCCCCTGTTCAGTCCAAGCTCTCTTTCAACCCATTTCTCAGTGGCACCACCACTGTAACAGATCCCTCCTTTAGCACAGTGACTCTGAGATGACACCCATGACACATCCTAGAATGTGCTGTCTCCTGGCCTTAGTACACAAGGAAGTGAACAAAGTCAGTTTTCCCTGTGTGAAAACACAGCCCTTACCTTGTATGTCTCCAGTCTTGCAGGGTGGGACCTGGGGCTGGCAGTGGGCAGCTGAAGTTGTTGTGTAGGTGTGACTTGTCCTAATGACCCCTCCACCAGTTCCCATTCCACTTCCGTGACTAGTGGGATAAATTTGGTGAGAGAAATAGAGAATTTTAGAACTTTACATGTCACTGCTGACTGACGACGTGACACAAACTCTCAAACTATGGCCTTTATAGGCGTTACAGTATTTTACATTACATTTTCTTTCACTTTGAGAGTTGTTTTACATTTGTGCTCCCCCTTGGCATGGACAGTTCTCACCCATCTCACTATAAAAAAGAGACTGTCACCAATGCTGACATAATGCCAGGAGTGACAATGTTGTCACCAGCAGTACACAAATCTGGTGTTCTGCTTTGCAGATTCTGAGGACTGACATTTAGTTCTGATTGGAATGTTCATCACAAGGAAGCTGTTAATGAAGCAACTTTTTCATCTCAGAGAAAGCCTTAAGAAGGACTGAAGATCAGGTTGGACACCCAATTTGTAATACAAATCCTTGACATTTTCATTTATTCTCGAGTGGATCTAGAAAGGTACTCACATGAGGTCCTGCTGTCCTCCTTCCAACAAGCACCGGTAGGTCTGAATCTCCTGCTCCAGGCGGCACTTGACGTCCAGTAAGGTCTTGTACTCTTGGTTCTGGCACTCTATTTCTGCTCTGATTTCAGCCAACTGCTGCTCCACGCACGTGATCTGGTTCTGTAACTCACTGAGGAGGGTGTTGTACTGGCACTCAGTTTCAGCCAGAGATGATTCCAAGTTATTTCTCTGATAAGATAAGCAAAAAAAACAACAATCATTTGAGTGTCAAGCTCCAATCCAAAATCAACGAGCCCTTCCCCACCATTGTGCTGGTCGGTGGGTCTGGCTGTTCATGCTAAGAAACCCAGCAGTGACCAGCTGAAGCTGTCAGTTCATCACCCACCTGGCTGAGCTGAGCTTGGAGATCGATTTCCAGGGTTTGCAATTGGCGTCTCAGTTCAGTCACCTGGTTGTTGCACGTTTCCACCTCCTGACCACTTGTAATAACCTCCCGATTCACCTCCTCAATCTGAAATCACCAATGCAGGATAAAGAGCTTCAGAAGGTATCTGGATATGCTGAACTTGTTTTTACAGAAGCAGAACATAGGTGAGTGTTTAGCAAAAGGAAACAGGGAGCAGGGCAGGTTCTCTGTGTACAGGATGTTCCCTACCAGCTCCCCTGCTTGTTCATTTTACAAATCCCATTAACCTCATGGCTATTAAATCTCTTTAATCCAAATGTGGAATATCTCTGTTCCAACAACATACCACAAGGCCTTGTGGTAAATGCTGCTGTTCCAGACAGGACATAACAAACTGGTCAGACAGGCCTGTGGCTCCTGTAACACAGGGCATAATGAGTGCTGCTCTCGGGCTTCACTGGGAAGGAAGAACTGCTTATTGTTTCTATGTCTGGTCTCTGAAAGGGTCCTGGCTCAGGGCTGTGTGTGTCAGTCTGGTTTGCAGCACAAGTGTGTCGCTCACCTTGCACTCGTACCAATCCTCGACTTCCTTGCGGTTGCGCGCTATGAGTGTTTCATACTGGCATCTCAAATCCTCCAAGATTTGCCTGAGATCTGGTCCCGGGCAGGCATTGACCTCCACACTCACGTCTCCAGTTGATTGTTTCCTCAGGCAACTCATCTCCTGGAAATAAATCCCAGATCAGATCATACTGGCTTTTGGAAGGCAGCACAGAAGAGCAAAGCTCAGTGGCCAAGAACCGCCCTCCTTGTGAGATTTTCCTCCCTGCTGTGGCAGTGAAAGGCACTAGGGGATGGTGCAAGTGTTTTCCCAATGAATCTGCTGGCTAATTTCTTTCTTCATCCACTGGAGTCAGCAGCAGCTTTCCCCCCTCTGGCACTCCCAGTGTGAACACAGCCCCAGGAGCAGCACTGCCCCTGCCAGAGCTCCCTTCCCTTCTGAGGCAGAGTGGTCTGAGCCCTGGAAAGTTTGGTGGGAAAGCTGTGACCTGAAAGTGGACAATCTTTTAAATTCCAAGCACAGTGGCAAAGTTTTCTGCCAGGGCCATGATGCTCGTAGGGTCCAGGTAGGACCTACCTCCTCATGGTTCTTCTTCAGGCAGCAGAGCTCCTCCCGCAGCGACTCCAGCTGTGCCTCCAGGTCAGACCTGCACAGCGTCAGCTGGTCCAGCACCTGGCGCAGCCCGTTGATGTCGGCCTCCACGCTCTGGCGCAGGGCCAGCTCCGTCTCGTACCTGGGTTGTGTCAGAAAGCACAGATTCAGGATGAGGACATCCCACACGGGTTCTGTTTGTGCCAGGATCGCCTTCCCCAGCTCCATGATTTCACCTGCATTTTGCTGTCCAAGGTGAATGCACATTGCCTTGGATTTCTGCACCACTTCATGTCTGTTATGTGAAAGCTTTTCTTCCTCATGTTTTTTTTCCCCTGCTCCCTGTATATTTGGTATCACTTATTCATCTGCCTTTCTGCTTTGTTGATCCCATCTGCACTGGTCTGGGGTGAAAATAGGCCACTCCCTGAGGTACCTGTCCCCAGCCTCCCCACAAATGCTGTTACTAAATGTTTTACCCAAGAACACTAATTAAGGGAGGGCTGGTGACCAGGAGCAAAAAGCCTTTCATCATCTTGCCCTACCGCAGTGGTGTGGGGAGACGTGTCTGGAGCCTCTGTAATTAGTGCTCTGAGCCTCCCAGGGAGGTGGGAAGGAGCAGGGGGAGGCAGCAGGTTCACAGAGGGCACTCACTTCACACGGAAGTCGTCAGCAGCCATCCTGCTGTTATCAATGTCCAGGATGATCTTGTTGTTATCAATGGTTGCGCAGACAATCTGGAAAACAGCAAACCATGAGAGATGTCTCCTCTCTCCTGTTCTGCTCTGTAGGTCCTTCTGCCTTGCAGTTAGGTAGTAACTCTTCCCATCTCCCTTTTTCTGTTACCTTCTCACATAAGTAACATTGTCCCTTCAGCAGAGAAGTTGAAGTAAATGGCTTTTCCTCCTTTACTCCCAGAAGAAAGGAGATCAACCACATAGAGCTGGGAATTAAAGAGTTGTGGGATGGGACTTCTCAGTTTAAAGATCTGAAGGCAAGTTCCAAAGATGCTTCAAAAAATAAACCTGAAGAACCTTCCTTAAGATACTAAATCTCAACTGGCACTCAAGCTGGTATGTTCTGGGCTTCAGAGTTAAGGACCTTCAGGGAACACGGTGGAGAAGTGTCTTTAAGCCTTAGGATCAGCCATAACTTTCATTGTGGACTTATTATTTCAGGCTGTTTGTGTCACTGTGACAATCAGTTTCAATTCTCAGCTTTTCTCACCCGGAGATTTATAACGTTTCATTTGATAAAGCATCCAAAGTATATGTTTTTGATGGTCCCATAGTTTGCTTTGCTCTTCCTGTGAGGCTGACACCACTACATTTCCTCAGAGTACATTGGTAATATTACATTTATAATTTTATAGTCAAATACAATGTACCAAAGCATCCCTTTCCTCTTTCAGAGTGTTCTCCCACCCATACCACCTTTCAGCATCCACCCTTGATGAGCCCCCACACTCAGCAATGTCATGGGGGAATTTGCCAAAATTTCTGTTTGCAAAGACATTCACAAGCACCAAACTTCCATCCAACAACTGCAGCAGGTTCTAAACACAAATCCAGTAATAAGCTTTCAAAAGGGAGGAGCAACCCAGAATTTCAGCAGTAAGCTTTCTAAAGGGAAGGAACAACCCCAGAGGGGATTACCTGGTTCTGAAGATCTTCAATCTCTTTGTAGTAGCAGCTGTAGTCGCGGGGCTCGCAGGACAGGCCCTGTGTCGCATACCACTCTCTGATCCTGCACTCCAGCTCAGCATTCTCCTTCTCCAAGCACTTCACCTTGTCCAGGTAGGAAGCCAGGCGGTCATTGAGGTTTTGCATGGTGACTTTCTCATCGCAGGATGAAAGCAAGCAGTCGCTACCAAGACCCCCAACAACCACACCACCTCCAATGCCAAACCCAAGGCCATTGCCATAGCAGTTGCCACCTCCATAGCTCCCACCAGCCAAGCTACCAACACTCAGTCCCCCTCCATAATTCACTCCACCGCAGTAACTCCTTCCAGAAAAACCTCTGCCACTGCCTATGCCAAAGGAAGAAATCCGTGCTCCACCACCACCACCAATGATACAGCTGCCACCGCTGCTCCTGCCTTTGCTAGACACAGTAATAGTCTCCTTAATGTTGCAACTCATGGCGACAGCAGCTGGAAACGCAAGCAGAAGCCCAAAGCAAGATGCACAGCTTGATACAAAATCAGACTGCAAGCTGTCCGTGGCCGCCGATCCCTATTTATACCTTCCACAGTGGGTGTCACCTCTGCCTCTTCTTCCCATAAGGCTGGCTACTCCAGCCATTGGTGCCAAGAATAATTTCTCAAAGGGAAGTTTCCTTTCAAGAAGCCTGGTAGACAAGGAAGATACTTTACATGTCTCTTGCTAATTTCAAAAATACATTAGCAATAATGTTTTATGAATCATCAGCTTTTTGTTTATGATGCAAACTTACAGCATTAAGCCAGGAAAAACACTGTCCTAAATTACATACCAGGAAGAAATCATTAAAGGTTATTGCATCAAAGAGCTCTTTATCTCTCATTAATTTATTTTCATTTTATTTTGAGTTGAATAAGCAGTTTTCATGCAAGGTGCTGAGGTTGGAATATATAAGATGAAAAAGAAAGAAGAAATACTACGTTTGCTTTTCAAATGATGTATGAAGAATGATGTAAGAACTCTGGAAAGATCAGAGACACAGAGATTAACCTTTGAATCTCTCCACTGGCAAAATGACAGATCTGAAACACTCTGCTGCAAGACAAGTGAGACCAAGGAGGGATCTCTTAATGGACACGGATGAAAGGTTCTTCATACATGATTGTGGCTCTCCAGTAATTCATAAAGGATTTGTTTCATTATGTGGAGAGTGTAAAGGAAGGTAAAAGTGCTTTAAATATTTCCTGTTGTTTAGTGAAAGATAATTTCTGCACTTCTCCTCATTATGGATTGTAATTGTTGCTGGGAAAGGGTGGTTTTGAAACAGTGGAGTGGAAACATCCTATGGCCAATTTCTCTGTCAATACATGCTGCATTTTAATCAGAGCTTTGGGATTGCTGTCCTGGGACATATAAAGACAGAATTGCCGACAGAGGTACAGATCAGTCACTGCCCTGTCAGTTCTACCTGGGCTGGAGAAGCTGGATTTGGTACAAACTAAAGGCTCTATATCAGTAATATTTCCAAATCTTTACTAAGTAAGGAAAATAAAAACTACGAATCCTTTCACACTTTCGTAATCAAAATTCAGGCTGAGCTTCTTTTCATGAGATGTTTTGCTGAGGCTCCAGAGCACTGGCCTTCTCCCTTCCAGTGGCCATGGAGCAAGGGACCGGCATTCCGTGGCTTTCTGAACCCAACTGTTCCTTGTAAGAAATTCTCCAAATCTCCTTCACCAGGGAGAAGTGAGTTCAAAGTCTTGCTGAACTCACTCAGTGTCAGGATTGTGGATTGGAATAGCTATTGTTATGGCAGGTAAATGATCCCCTTTACTTAACGACTGACTTATCCCAGTATTCATAGATTTACTCATCATTTTATTGCTCTTACTCTCGTTTCTGTTGAAAAGATGTCTTCCCTTTTATTTTTCTCCTTGGATGTTCCTTATCCATGCCATGAAAGGCAGAAGCATTCCAGTGATCTCTCCAGCAGGCTGGAGACGGGTGTGGAGAGGTTTCCCCCTAAGTGTTTTACTCCAAGACAAAGCACTTGCCGCTGGCTGAGCTGCAGCTGGACCCAGCCACGGTACCTGCGTGTCAGCCTGCCCTGCCTGACACACTGGGCCTCCCTCTGCCCAAAACACACAGAAACAAAGCTCAGAATAGGTAAAAGCTCTAATAAAGTTATTGTGTATAGGAAGGAATCACCGGATTTCATTCCTAGCACTGAAGAACTTAATTAGGAGTCAGGGTGTGGTGGCAGGAGCGAACCGAAACTGCTGTAAGCTGCATCGCTGGAAGCTTCGCCTGGTCTGCGGATGATTCCTCAGGAGTTTCCCAACAGCTGTGTTCAGCAAGGATCTCTCCTGAGTGAGCACACATTCCTTCCCCGGCCCCGCAGTTATCACACAGCACATCAGTGTAGCGCAGGCAGAAAACACAGGATGACTTGTACTCCGTGGGAGTGGAGGGTGTCTGCACGCTGGGGACGCTCCTGCTCCTCCGAGACACCTCGGTCCCCTCTGCCCCTCACACCCCTGTGTGCCTGCAGCAGCCACCCGTGCCCAGGAGCTTCTCCCCACACACACTTCCCTCTGTCGTGTTATTTTTCCTGTTTGTCTCCAGGAAATGAGGGCACTAGATAAACTAAGACAGAACTAAGTAATTGTTCCGAGACCTTAAAAAATTAAATTAAGCTTTCCCTCATGTTTTCATTCAGTTACTTGAACTCATAAGCTTCCTGGGTCTGTCTCATCAGTACAAAGAAATAGGGAAATGTTATGGAAATGTAGTTTCCAAGGTTTGCAGCTCCATAATTTGCAGCTCTTTAATAAGTGAAGTGTTTCCAGGGTGTTTTCTGCTGGGGAACTGTTAATCACAACCTGCCCCTCCTGACCTGCCTTCCAGACTCATCCCAACTTGTAGGTCCACAAACAACATCACAGCGTCCCAGCAGCTGAGGCTGTACCCCCCAGGGGCTTTCCAGAGGCATATTCATAATTTCTGGATCATTAGAGTCTTCCTGGCCATGTCATTAGGTCTCTTTCACCTCTCAGGAATTCAGGACAGCTCCTTTGTGAAAGTGCACATTTTAGACCTGCTGGACGTGGTGGGAAGGGTGGGGAGGTCTTTGATATGAGCCCAGGGAGTCTGGAGGAGCAGCTAGATGTCAGTAGCAGTTCACAAGAGGAGGAACCAGCCCCCAGCTGGTGGGAATCAGCTGGGTCTGCCAGGAGAGACTGGGAAGCTTTTATGTACCATAGGTAGCCAAGAGTTTCCAGAAGACTAGAAACTGGAAGAATCTGAGTGCAATGTCTTTATATTTTTAGAAACAGGAGTGTGAGGACTCATAGGTTGGGAAGGATTGAGGCCAAAAAGGGCAGCAGTGGGTTATCTCACTGTCTTTGCACTGAAAAAAAGGCAGAAGGAGGCAATGGGAATGGAAAGGGAAAGATTTGCTTTTCAACTCAGCCAGAGCTCTGAGAACCACTGAGATATCCACTGGAGTCCAACACAAGGAAATTTGCCATTACAGCCACAATTTGTATCTCTTTCGATCTCTTGTGAAGGCACTGGCACATGTCTACTGAAGGAATTCTGCATCAAGTGTGGGACTGGAACTGAACTTTAAATAAGGCTTAATTTAGTCTTGGTTTAAAAACTTCTACCTTTGGCCATTCCTCTGAGCCATTGCAGCTGTTCCAGTGCTGCATTATCTTGTCTTGCCCATGGATGTTATTAAACTTAGTGGCTGGTAGATGAAATAAAGAAATATCACTGAGACATCTCTCTTCTCACAAAAGGAGAAGGGCACCTTTCACCTGCTCCTTGAGACATTTGTGGTTGTACTTCTTCAGGCATTTGCTACCATGTTAAGTCTATTTCTGTATCATCAGAGAAATTGTTGTCTCTATAAAAGAACTGGCAATAGAAAAGACAGACTATACTGTATGTCCTGAAATGGTTTTGTCCTTGTACCTGTTCTCCTCCTGCCCCGAGTCTGGCTGCTCCATAACCTCCAGCCTTTGATGGAAAAGGAATAACCAGGAGTTTTGCATTACTGGGGCATCTCACAGGTGAATGTGACTGTAAGAGCCACACCACTGTCAAAACCACCATTGCTTGTCTTTCTGGACCAACAATTTAATCCTCAAAACATCCTCATAAGACTTTGAACTGCCAGTTCTCCAAACGCAGAGTGACTCTGCCAGCTCACCATGGCCCGTGGCTGCTCTGGCAGGTCAGCACCAGGACAAAACCAGCTCAGCACCAGCTACACGGCTGCTGGTCAAGGCCAAGGAGGGACTGGCCGGCCTCGTCTGTGACAGTTGGGTGGCTCTGGGTGTCCAAAGGCCCTACCTGGCTTTTTTCTCCATTCTATTCTCTATTAAGCTGCACTTTTTCAGTTCCCACCCTGCCCTCTGCAGTTCCCCAGACAAGATGTGTTTAATGCAAAGATGATCTTTCCGCCAGTCTTGATGTTCAGGTTGAAACTCTTGGTAATCAGAGGATGACCAGTAAATGACTCAGTGACTGTGTGAAAAGAGGAGATAAACCTTTTGCCTCCAGTCCTTTTCCCAGTGTGAAGATTCCCAAAAAATGAATGGGATAAGTTTGAATATAAGCCATGTCAGCAGAAATTGAATCAGTTGTGGAGACTAAGATTTCACCCTCAACAGTCTCCAGGTTGGGAGATGGAGCATGAGAGGGCTCAGCCCAGATGTGTCAGCACTAGACTGGGACCAAGGCAAACTGTCTCCAGATGTTCCATCACTGACTTTCAAAATTCTTCTAAAACTGTATTTCAGCCCAATGCTTGTGGGAAGGACACAGGCCTCAGCCTGACCTGCCTGTCCATGAGGGTCAGGGCAAGTGTCCCACAGGAATGGGCAACATCTCCCTCAGGCTGTGACAACAGGGAGGGGCTGGACAAGACCTGCCAGGTCAGCAAGGGCACTCTGGCTCCCACTGGCAAAACAGCTTTGTTGCCAGTGCAGGATGATCCTGACCGATTTAGGTGACCCTTGTTCATGGATCAGCACCTCATATTATAAAGAAACTCAGTTTCAGACACAGGTTCTTGATTGCATCAGGCAGAAGCAAAGTTTTATTAGAGACATTTTTCACCAGCAGGTACATAAGTGATCATAGCCCTGGCTGACTACAGCAATAGTTGTGGTGCTGGGCCACACACAGCAACACAGACTGAAAAGCAAATAGCAAAATAAAGCAGAATGTGGCCCAATGCTCTGCTCATCCCTCTGACACATTGCTTAGCACAGCTGAGCAACACAGATGAGCACGCCCTGTGCTCTCTGCAGACACATGCAGTAAATATTCTCTCTCTTCATCCATAGCTCTGCTTCAGGCTTCTCTTATTGAATATTCTCATTTCTCTGTTTAATCACAAATCCTTCGGCAAGGCACTGGAGAGATCAAAGGAAACATTACCGTGTTTATAGCAAAAATAGATTCTTTCCCACACTGTCATTCCCTACACGTGATCATTTCACAAGCCAATTCAATTAGAATTTCAGATAAATACTGCCCCTTCCTGGGAAGATCTGATGGCTCCTGCCAGCCTGGCAGATGGATCTGTCACTGGCTGCAGCACAGGCTGTATCGAAATGCCAAAAGGTGGAAGCTGCAGACATTGCTCCAGCAGCGATCTGGATGAGGGAATGGCCTTGAGGTCCATGCCAGATCAATGCCCCTGCTCATGTCATTCTCCTGGACCAATGTCACCGTATTTCCTTCTTTCCTTTTCAGTTTGGCTGGAAGTTTCCCCTTGAATTAAGACTAGTAGTTATCTGCCAGTATTCCCAAAATTTCTGCCTTTTTTTTGCCCACTTGATTTCTGAGTACTTTTCTTTCTCCTGCACTTTTCTTTGTCCCACATTTCACGTCAGTCCTTTCTCCATGTTCTCCATGGCTTGCCTGCCTGCTGGCTCTGCCCCTCTCCTGTCTATCCCTCTTCCCTTTGGCAATTCTCCTGCATCCCAGCACCATCCCAGCTCCCAAAAGCTCTCCTCTCAGCCACTCCTCTGTGGCTCCTATCCTGTATTTCCCAGGGGCCCCACAATAAAACTTTCAAGTAGCACCTGTAAGCTACGTGGGAAAGATCTATCTTCCAGCCCATCAGAGTTGCATTAGAGCAGAGAAAACTGTGGAAATGTTTAGAGTGGAACAGCACTTACCTTGGATCTCCGCAGCTGCACAGGATGGGATCTGGGCAGACGAAGTGTAAGTGTGGCTTGTCCTAATGATGCCTCCTCCTCCTATCCCACTGCTTCTTGCAACTCCTCCTCCTAAACCTGAAGACTGACCAATTCCTCCTTGTTGACTGAGGAGACAGGAAAATAACATTTTAGTGAGGGAAATGATAGATAAACTAGAATTACAGATTTTCAGTGTCCCTGCTGCTCTCAGTATGCTTCCCTTTTTGGCAGAAAATTGGCAAAATGTTGCAGTGACCATTCTCCTTGTGGCAGCAATTGGCACAGGGGAGGAAGCAGGTCACCACCATGACACCAGGCAGGCCAAATGGGTCAGTAAGGGAAAAGGAGCTCAGCAGATCCTTCACTTTACTCTTATGTTGAGATAACCAGGACATGGGTATTTTATGGTGTATTTTTTGGTGTGTCTCAAGCCCACTTACATAAGGTCCTGCTGGCCACCCTCCAGCAGGCAGCGGTACGTGTGGATCTCCTGCTCCAGGCGGCACTTGACGTCCAGCAGAATCTTGTACTCTTGGTTCTGGCACTCCATCTCTGCCCGCAGGTCAGCCAGCTGCTGCTCCACGCAGGTGATCTGGCTCTGCAGCTCAGCAAGGTGGTTGTTGTAGCGACACTCCGTCTCCGCCAGCGAGGACTCCAGATTGTCCCTCTGAGGAGTGACATGGGGCATAAGACAAATACAGGCAGGAGAAACACTGCGATTAGCTATGACCTCTGTGAGATGGATGAGGTTTGCACCAGCTAATCACCCACCTGGCTGAGCTGAGCTTGGAGATCAATTTCCAGGGCTTGCAATTGGCGTCTCAGTTCAGTCACCTGGTTGTTGCACGTTTCCACCTCCTGACCACTTGTAATAACCTCCCGATTCACCTCCTCAATCTGAAATCACCAATGCAGGATAAAGAGCTTCAGGGAATGTGCAGTATAAGTTGGATCAAGTATTAAGGCAAGAGCAAAGAAGTTAGTAAAGACATGAAATGAGAAAGTTTTGGCTGAAAACTCTCATCCTAATGGTACTGTAAACCTGGCTGGTCATTCCTTTTGCTTTTCTAATAGTGCTGCTTCCAGTTATTCTCACCACTTAATGCTTTGTAAAGAATTCGTACCTCAAGTCCCACCAAGCGTCGCTTCCTTCAGCACATGACAAGGACACAGGGTGGCAGTGTCCCTCTCTTGTGTCACATGGTCACTGTGAACCACTGCTAAATGTTCTCACAGTCTTTTGTGTGGTTTTCACATGCAACAAATCCCTGTGGGATGATTGCCTGGGTGATAGCCAGGGAAAGTCGGAGCTGTGGGAATTTACTCACCTTGCACTCATACCAATCCTCAACTTCTTTGCGGTTGCGTTCAATCAGCGTCTCGTACTGGCACCTCATCTCCTCCAGGATCTTCCTCAGGTCTGGGCCAGGGCAGGCATTGACCTCCACGCTCACATCTCCAGTCGATTGCTTCCTCAGACAGCACATTTCCTGGAAACACCATCCAGATCAGGTCAGGTTTAAAATGAAGGAAAGAACTGAGGGAGCCAAGTTCCCCCAGAGGGAGCAGAGCCCTGCAGAGCCCCTCTCTGATGGAGCTTCACAGCTCCTGGGCCACACGATGGTCTCCACCAACCACTGCCCCCCACAGCAGCACCCCGGGGTGATGGATCCCACAGGAGCGAATGCTTTCTACAGGAGAGGGCAGGACCTACCTCCTCATGGTTCTTCTTCAGGCAGCAGAGCTCCTCCCGCAGCGACTCCAGCTGTGCCTCCAGGTCAGACCTGCACAGCGTCAGCTGGTCCAGCACCTGGCGCAGCCCGTTGATGTCGGCCTCCACGCTCTGGCGCAGGGCCAGCTCCGTCTCGTACCTGCGAGGGAGGAAGCAAGAAAGAAAGAGCAGTCAGTGTCTGACACCACCAGCACTTCTGAACTCTGACAGGAAAAACCAAAACCTTCCCCTCTGAAAGACAGCACACGCTGGAGGAACAGCTCGGCTGGAACTGCTCCCAGTCTGCAGATCCCTTCTGCGTCCTTTAATCTCTACTCAAAACCAGCTTGGCATGCCAGACTTCCCCTCCTGGAACTGCCCCAATTTAGGGCAGCTCTAGAGACAATGAATGAGAGAATTCTTCTGCACAGCCTCCAGCCTGTCCTGGGTCACAGGAGATCGGCTGAGAGTCCTGAGGGCAGTGGCAGAGGAGGGGCAACCCCGGGTACTCACTTCACTCGGAAGTCGTCAGCTGTCATCCTGCTGTTATCGATGTTCAGAATGATCTTGTTGTTGTCTATGGTTGCACAGACAATCTGGAAAAAGAACATTTGTTCCTGGTCTCTGCTCCATATCTTTGGGCTCAAGACACCCATTGCCTGGTGCAACCAGACCCTCTTCCTCCCTCTCTTTTTTTAAAATCCTGGATATTAGGGATGGAGACCTGAGGGGTGCAGCACTCACAGGGATGTTCAGGGAAGGGCAGTGAAGACATTAAAGTGATAAAATTCATGGTTCAGGTGCAGACAGTCCAGGAGGTGTAATTACTGTCCAGCACCTGCTACAATCCAGCTCCGCCTCTTAAATCTAAATCTTATGAGATTTAAAGTTTTATTTCAAGAATTAATGATGAGCCTGTCTTATTCAGACCCTTTCCTGGATTCTTTTCTCTTTATTTTTTGTGCATTGACATCCTAAATTTTTGCCAAACACTTCTCAAATGTTTTGAATTTTATAATCCCCATTCTAAATGTGTTATGGCAATGTTCTCTTTTTTCTTAGTTTTAATTAGTTTTAATTCTACATGAAAGAATAAACTAATAAGAAAAAGGAAATAAAGTTTAACTGGAATTCTGCAGGACTGATGACAATAATATAAAATCAGGCAAATTAATGTGATCCATTATTTATTTATCTTTTATTTCTTTTCTTGCCATATATTTATGTCACCACTTTGACACAAACTAAATTCAGAAAGACTGCTGAGCCCATCTAGATGAATTCCATGAAGTATCATTTTCCCCTTCAATATGGCTGATGAATAACAGCAACAGAAAGAGCCCAAACCCTCCAGTTTTACCTCTGAGCTCTGGGCTTTCCACAGGCAGAGGTTGTAATAGCTGTTTACAAAAAGCATTTTACAATGATTTGTTACTCCCGATGATGGACTGATTATGAACCAGCACCAGAGAGAGCCTTGCAAGGGAGAAAGCAGCTGAGAGGGGAAGTTACCTGGTTCTGAAGATCTTCTATTTCTTTGTAATAGCAGCTGTAGTCCCGTGGCTCACAAAAAGGGCCCTGCTTGGCATACCACTCCCTGATCCTGCACTCCAGGTCGGCATTCTCTTGTTCCAGGCATCTCACCTTGTCCAGGTAAGAAGCCAGGCGATCATTCAGGTTTTGCATGGTGACCTTCTCATCACCAGAAAGAAGAATGCCATCACCAGCAAAACCACCTCCACCAAGACCCATACCCATGCCACCTCCCATGCCACCGCCAAAGCGAGCGCTGCCACCACTGAATCCCATGCCTGGACATCCTCCAAGGACAGCGGCTCCTAAGCCACCTCCATAGTTTCCACCGACCAAGCTGCCAGTGCTCAGTCCTCCTCCGTAATTCACACCGCCACAGTAGCTTCTCCCCGAAAACCCTCGGCTACCGCCCATCCCGCAGGTCGTGTATCTTCCGGAGGAGACCGAGGAGATCCGCGCTCCGCCGCCACCACCACCACCGATCACACAGCTGCCACCGCTGGTCCTGCCCCTGAGAGAGCCAGTTGTCTGCTTAATACTACAGCTCATGGCGAGGCCCAGCTGCAGCGCCAACCCACAGCCCAAAGCAAGATGCAGAGCGTGATACTGAGTCCGACTGCAGGCTGGCAGCTGCCGCAGGTCTCCATTTATACCTTCCAAAGGGGGTGTCACCTGTGGGGTGTTTCTTCTTCCCACGGGGCTGGCTAGTCTGGCTGTTTATGCCAAGATTAAATAGCCCATAGGCAGTTTCCCTCTAGAAATCCCAGTTCACAAGGAAGATACTTTACATGTCAGCAGCTTATTCCAAAAAGTAAAATAGTGTTTTATGAGTCATCAGCTTTTTGTATGATGCAAACTTTGCAACAAGTCAAGAGAAAAAGTTGCCCTAGATTATGTACAAAGAAGAAACATTGGTATTTATAACATCAAAGTGCCTTTTATCTTTTATTAATTTGTATTTATTTTCTTCTTAGTCCAATAACCATTTTTATATCACATGCTATGATAGAGCTTGTGAAATAAAAAATGGAAAACTAATAGAATTTCTCACTTCTGAAAAGTGTGAACGGTTGTGACTGTAGTAAAGAACTGACCAGGGACACTGTGGTGTGAATGTTGACCAGGCAGCTCTAATGCCTGCTTTACTGTGAGATTTCCAAAATCACTGAGGTAAATCCCCCATTGATTTAGTTCCCTATTTATAGCTTAAATTTCTTTAGTCATGCAAACACAAGAAGTCAAGTTGCTCACACTGAAGCTCAGGCCTGTTCAGTGTCCCCTGTGCATGGGTGACACACAGGTTGATGCCAACTGCAGTGTATGAAGGATCTTGCTGAAGTTATTTTTCAATTGCTTTAATTGCTGTCCATGCTTTCTCAGTTCGTGGTGATGATAGATAAAGACAGAGATTACAGGAAAGGGAGTATCCACAGGCAACACATCCAGATCCCTGGACTCAGATGTAACCCCACAGGTCTTTGCCATTATGAAGATTGTGCTGTGCACTGAATAAAAAGGAGAAAAGCTTTCTGCATTTCCTATGCAGTTTGTCAGAGCAGTAGCAGGCATCAGCACAGCCTGGCTGGTCAGATGAGCACAACCTCCCGACAAGGCAGACAATAGCCAAGGGAGAATTCAGAGAACTGGCTCCACCAGTGCCAGTGTCCTTCTCCAGTCGACTCTGTAATGAGAGGATATTCTGCTCTCCGGGGGACGACGGCTTCTGTTCCCTACAGCGTGGAATTTCCACGCAACCCTTACTCACAAAGCAGCCTTTGGCTCAGGGATGTCCATATGTGCACTAGCAGTTGTGATAGATCCCTGTTGGCAGTGAGGGTGACGCTGAAGGAGCTCTGAGACCAGCATCACCTCTGGGAGGAAGAGTGGAGAAAACCAACACTCGTACCCTCAGCCACTTTTACTGGTGGGAAGTTGGTGACTGCTATCACCGTAGTAGTAGAGTGTCCCCAAGCATGTTTAGATAGGATTGTCTTCACACCAGCATGAGTTAAAGCTTTCCACTCTCCAGTGGGATAATTTATTTCTTTACTTAGATCAAAAATGATAAAAAGCCGCCTACCCAAGGCTGGCGGCATGCAGGAATATTCATTATTCATACGGCGCAGGGAAATAACTTGCTTAAGGACAGAGCTGAAGTCTGTCAGAGCTTGGATTCCTTGCTGAGACTGCAGTGCCTGAAATACAAGTCCATCCTCCCCCAAGACACCGCTCCTGTGCTCCCCACACAGCCTAGACTCACAGTCGGGAAAATCATGAGCAAAAAGGAGGAGAGGGAGCAAATCTGGCTTTCATCCGTCATTTTGAGGAATATAATTGAAGACAGGGTGTGGCTGTTGGAGCCAACAGAAATTAATATAATTTAATGCTTGGAGCTTCGCTTCTGCTGAGGAGGTTTTCAGGAGTTACCCAAGAGCAACCTGCAGAGATGGGGCTGGAGGTGCCTTTCTCTCCCTTGCAGAGTGTTGGGTTTAGGAGGAGACACCACAGATGTTGGGCATTTCTCTATGGGTGGGCATAGAGCACCCACCCCTGCTTCCTTCAGCAGTTCTCTGATGGGAAGAAGAAACAGGTCTTGCTCCACAAAACGAACAGCAGCAGCACTGTACAACCTTCCACTCGTGTCCTGGTGGAATAATGGTCCGTAGACTCTCAAATCCCAGTTTACCAGTGAAGATTCGACGTGACCATACAATTCTTCTGAAGAACTCATATTTGGGATGCAGTTGCATCCTTTGGAGTTTTTCTGGGCTCCTGCCAATTTCACTGGGACATGGAATATGTGTTTGATACAGCAAATGCACTCAGAAGCCGGTCCCTGGCTAACCTGGCTGTATCTTAAAAACAAACTGTGGTGTTGTCTCTCTCCTCATGGCCATGTCAGGGCTGCAGGGCTCGGCACCAAGACAGGCACAGGCTGTGTTCCCTCGGCACTGGGTTTTTCCCCCACTAAACTGATTCCTTTACCTCCACTTTTGTTATTATTGTATTCCTGTAGCCTTGGGACACAGCCTTGGGGCAGAACACAGGGAAAGGACTAGTTTAAGACATAAAGGTGTCCCAAAAGGATTTACAGCCTCGGTGTAGGACTGGAAGAAACAATTGGTTTTGAATGCAGGAAGCCACAACAGGCCCTCGGCCAGGACAACCAGCAGTGGTCGCACACAACATCAGTGCCAGTGCTGCTGAGTCTTGTGGGCTTGATGGAGGAGAACAGAGAGTGAAAGGGGAGGAAGAGGGGATAAGGGTGAATACTGGTGCACAGGGATGGAGGAGGCAGGAGGATGCCACATTGCCAAGGGGTGCTGTGGGCAGGACAGTCTGGTCCTGCGGGAGCTGTGGCTGTCGCTGTGCCCAGCCCGGCTCCACATGCTCACCTCACTTTGCTTATCAAAGCTGATAAAATTTTCTTGTGTTAACTACAAGAAAGGTGTGTCTGGTTCCACAGAACTTTGCTTTCATAAGCATTGCTTCAATGATGTTTGTGCAACCACACTGGAATATGATTTTATCTTGTCACTTGTAATTACCATTAATAATTTGCATAATGGCCATTAGGCATCACTTATTAAACAGTCCTTTGATGTGATACTGAGCCGGCTCCAGGCCCCATACTCCCATCTTTCAAATGCAGACCACGACTTTTTCCTGGCTAGTGACTCATTGGTTTATACCACTATGTTTAGCCAAATCCTGTAAGGCAACTGAAATAATTACCACAGTGAGTTTGGTAACAGCACAGGCTTAAATACACCTCGGAGACTGAGAGAATGACTCTGCTCCAGCTTCTTTCTTGCTGAGTGTTCACATCTGCAGACTCTGAGCATTTGCAGTGCTGAAGGAGAAGTTCAGCAGGACGTGGATGTGGACACAACCAGGTTTCTTCCTACCGAAGTTCAGTCTCCCCTGATTCACCTGATGAACACTGTGAGATTCTTCCAGGACCTGCCAGGTGCTGACAGTGCAGTCAGGCCTCCAGCATGTGCATCTCTGGTGGCACTGCAGGTTATCACAGCAGAGGAGAACTCTGGAGAATTTCTTAGGACAGATGGGAATAGTGATGGGTGATGAAACTGCAGCAATTACACTCTTCACAAAGAACTGAGCACAGGGCAGGAGGGGAGGGAAGCCAAGGCTTCAGCCTGTGGTCTCTGCTGCAGAGCCACAGGACCAGGTCACAGCCGGACAGCCTGGAGTGTTCAGGTGCTTCCTGCACTCAGCCACCGTCCAGTCGTGCAACAGAGCCAGGCAGGCAAAGCTGCAGGGCAGCCAGAACTCCCCAGACTGTATTCTTTCATCTTCATATCATACTTGTACTAAAAAGTCTCTTAATTTCAATACACTTTCAATATGTGGCTCATACAGGCAGTTTAGATTATATTATTCAGTGTACTGAGCTGAGAAATCTCCTGTTGGGTTACAGCAGCAGTTTGCTCATCTCTTCTGATTCTTTACAAATCTTACACAAGCCAATAAACAAAAATCTAAACCCCACAAATAGTTGCTGTGGGTGTTAGATTGTACCTGTCTGTATACTGTATAAAACAGACTTTTGTAGAGAAATTACAGTTTATGCATCACACCAGAATATGGCCTGCTTTTCCAAATGCACCTTGTCTGTAATCAGAGATAATTGCCTGTGCTGTGCAGTCTGGAACTCATGGCTGATTTCCAGCATTGGTAATTTACAAAACTAGTTGTTTTCTTCCTATTTCTTCACTGATCCCTTAAACTGCTGGTGTGTTAATTCCTCAGGGATTTTTCCTGATGGTGGTGTAATTCCCATGTTCCTGCTCTCTTACGACAAAAACACATCTGCTGGAGCTGTCACAGTGCATTTAATTGTCTGCTTACCAGCCCAAGTGCTGATATCTCCCCTGCCTCTCTCGGGGGCACCCACCCTTGCTCTTTGTATCCTTGGGTTCCTATCTCCATCCTGTACCTTCAGCCCAAGTCTCTCTGTTCTTGGAGATTCTCGTTTGTTCTTGCTTTACAAGATTTGCATGTTACAGGAGGACAACACAAGCTCCTATGAGCTGCACCATCCGTGAGCTGCTGTGCAGTCCAGGTCCCAGGTCACTCCTGTTGAGTTGTTCCATGCACTGTGTCCTCCCCATTTCATTTACCTTCCCTGCCCTGTCTCTTCCTGTGCTGTCTCCACAGCTGTCACCATTTCCCATTGCTGTCCTGGTCACAAACACTGGGCAGGGAAGCAGCTTTGTATTTCTGCACAGATGCAATGCAGTGCCCTTAGAGGTGCCGTGTCAGCACCGAGGTGGGTTAAATCACCCTGAAATGCTCAATGTAATTAGTGCTGCAGGAATGGGAGATGCAGAGCTGAGCAGGGAAAGTAACACAGAGCTTGTCCAGGAGCTCATTAGAGCAATTACTTCACAGGGCTAACAAGTGTCCTGGACAGAGCCCAGGAAGAGGCCATTCCAGAACCATCTGAGCTGTTTCTCTCTTTAGAAACAGGCACTAATTCAGACTCATCGTATCCACCAAAGCCTTATTGCTAGAAGCCTTCATGTCAGGCCTCTGTCTAAGGTCAGTCATCAAACCCCATCCAACATTCCATGAGAGAAAGGCTGCCAGAGCCCCACAACAAAGAGCAAGGGTTGTGCCACCACTCCCAGCCCATCCGACCCATCACTCGGATGCTGCTACCAGCGAGGAGGGACAGGCTGGATCCTGAGCCTTGGCTTGCACACACAGCAAAATGTGGTCATGTTCCTAAATGAATTTGTCATTCATCTCTCTGGGCTAACAAAACACCAGCAGCTTTTTTTTTCTGTCAGTTTATTGTGTCTCACTTTTAAAAAAATTCTCTCCCACATATTAATTTGTCTCACCCTTTTATCTTCCCACATGTTGCCAGCTGGTTCTTCCTGTTTGCCTTTTTTACAAATCCATTTAAAGGTTCTTTATTTAGTGTTTTCTCTGGGAATTGTTTTCCTCCACCAGAAGGGTGTGGAGAGTCCAGCAGAGCCTGGCTTTCAAAATTCCTGCTTTGATATTATTTGAGAAAACTTGCTGTTCTTGATTTTATCCTCTTAGTGTGCATCTGTAATAACTCACAGGTGGTGTGTATTACATTATACTATGTGATATATTATATTATATTANTATATTATATTATATTGTATTAGCATATGCCTGCTTTAGTGAAGACTCCCTTTTCTTTCTGAGGTCTCTCTCGGTAGCAGACTGTCAGTCAGACAGCCCTGCGACTCCTTCCCTGCCCTCTGCCCAACCTCCCTGGCTCTGGATGTTTCTTTCCTCACTACCTTCTGCTTCATGTCCTGGCTCATGCTTCCTCCTCTGGTAACAAATATCCCTTTCCACGACATTGGCTGGTCCTTCTCCTCCACCCTCCATCCCCATCCTCAGCCTCTGAGTTCAGCTGAAGCACTGATGGGAACATGCCTTGTTTTCCTTTTTCCCTCTAGTGATTGCTGAGTGGATAGAGACTGATGGTGGACTCATAAAATATTTTTTTAAATACTTGTATATAGATTTACTTGCAGAAATTATTTCTTATGACAAGGCTGTGTCAGCAGGAGCAAAGTTTTATTGGAGACAAGCCTTGGTCACTGTTAGAGAACGGCCACAACCCAGGGGAGCCTGAGTGAGGGGCAGTGGTGGGATCAGAGCAGGGTGGCCAGGAGGTGCCATCCTGCAGAGTCCCTCTGACTGCTGCTGGAGCACAACTGAGAACTCCCAGGTTATTTTTGCCTTTTTTTTCCAGAAGACTTTTTCTTCAGAGAGCTCTTCAGGGGATGTGCAGTGAGGCTGGCAGGGACTCTCTGGTCTGCAGTGACCTGAAGGAGAGCAGGAAGAATTGGTTTTTTTCAGGGGGATCTGCATCCCGTGCCTTTCTCTTACATCTCTTTGCTTTTGTACTGAACTTTTTTTCTCCCTCTTCTCCCCAGCTTTGCTAAATTTTATCCTCGTTGAAAGACTGACTGATTATTCTGCCAGTTCCTCATTCCCATGTTGTGCTGAAAGTCTTGTTTAAACACACATTTACTGCTGGGCACCCCCCAGTGTCAAACATAATTTCTGCACAGAGGTTTATAAATAAATATCCCATAGCTGCATCCCTTATCACTGCTTCCCACCACAGCCCAGTTAATCCCAGTGCCCTACCACCAACACAGCTGTGACCATGAGTGTCTGACTCCAGCCCAGCCTCTCTCCAGGAGAAAGCCCCTCCAGCCTCTCTTCATCACCCAGAAAAGCCTGGAGACCTCTCATCCTTCTGTTCCACAGGTACCCAGCACAAAAGAAGCATTTCCTGGTCCCACTTCCCTGGAGATCCCCTCACCTGACAGGGCCTGGCCCGTGCGGGGCTCAGGGCAGGCAGGGCTGGCACAGGCTGGGTTTCAGCCCCACACTTCTCCCAGCTGGTGTGGCACCGACTCCTCTCCCCGCCGACCCTCTGCGGAAAAGGACAGCTCTGCACACCCAGACCCCCGGCACTGCCACCCTGGAGATCTCCCCCTGCCCTCCTCACCGCCTGTAGCTCCGGCTCTTCAGTCACAGGCGCCGTTTCCCCTCCCAGCCCCGAGGGTCAGCTGCAGCCACCATCCACCTCCTGGCTTTTGGCAGATTATGCTTTTCCATCTGACACTCAGGATTACCCCGGGCAAGCACTAACAGTGCCACTTCAGCCCTTGCAATAGGCATTTTGGAACAAAACCTGATTCTTCATGTAAATAATTTAGGACTGGAGAGTCCAGGGGAGCCCACATCAGGGCACCACCATTCCAAAGCCTCCTCTTCCAACAAAACAAAAGGAGTAAGTGGGTGCTCAGGGCAGTTTTATGTGTGTGCAGCCAAGTCTGGAATTAACAGCCTGGCTGTTTCAAAACCTCAGTCAATGGAAGGCAGGGCAGAGCCAACTGCTTTGCATACAAATTAAATTTTCCAAAACTTTAATTAAAATTGTTGCGTGAAACTGAAAATGTTTAGATAATTCGTTGTTTCAGTTAATTTAGCTGCTAGTCCCTAATCCTGTCTCACTCTGGCAAACCAATAAAACTCAGTTACATGACTGTTTGGCCAGCTCCTGGTGAAGTTGCCCTTAAAGAGCTGCTGAACTGTGCCAGGGGCTGGGACAGCTCTGGGGACTCTCCCAGCCTGTTCCCTTGCCCAAGAAGGATCTTTGGTGTGCTCCCTGGACATTTATCAGGGCCAAATCCTCAGTTGCCTCGTGGTTTTCTAATCAGCCCTGTCTGGTAAACAGGTCAGCACTGGTTCCTCACCACAGTGTTGCTTTTCCTACCAGGATCACGAATTTTCATACGCCTATAAAGCAAAGCACAGAGATTTTAGGGTACCCAGCCTTGTTTGCGTACATGATGTCGTGTTGGCCACCCTCCAGCAGGCAGTGGTAGGTCTGGATCTCCTGCTCCAAGCGACACTTGACATCCAGGAGGGTCTTGTATTCCTGGTTCTGGCACTCCATTTCCGCTCGGATCTCCGCCAGCCGCTGCTCCACGCAGGAGATCTGGTTCTGCAGCTCAGCCAGGTATTGGTTGTAGCGACATTCGGTCTCCGTCAAAGAGGATTCCAGGTTTTCTTTCTGATAATAGAACAAACACACAGGTACCTGGGTTTGACACAGGTACAACCCTGGTCTTGAGAGCTGGAGCTGTGAATCCTTGTGGTATCACCTACCATAGTGAGCTGGGCCTGTACATTGATTTCCAGGGCCTGCAGCTGACGCCTCAGCTCAGTGACCTGCTTGTTGCTTGACTCGATCTCCTGGCTGCTTGTGACAACCTCCAGATTCACCTCCTCCACCTGCAAGGTCAGAAAGAACAGCGCTTTCCTCACTTCCCCACTGCATCTCACAGTGTCCAGGACCTCCCCATGCCCTGCAGTGCCCTGAGCACATCCAAGGCTGACACCCCGTTTATTCCGTTCTGACTCTGTGACACCATGTGGTGGCCCCTCCACCATGGACAGAACATGGAAATTGGGCAGTACAGTTAGATCTGAGCGCACCTGTGACATGTTTGCTGTTATTAGGACACTTCCTAATCCCTCATTTTTCCCTTTCCCCCTAGGGGCAGAGCTGGGTGCAGCTCTGTGGGACATGGTACCTTGCAGGCGTACCACTGCTCCGTCTCTTTGCGGTTGCGCTCCATCAGCGTCTCGTACTGGCACCGCAGATCCTCCAGGATCTTTCTCAGGTCTGGGCCAGGGCAGGCATTGACCTCCACACTCACATCCCCAGTCGCCTGTTTCCTCAGACAGCTCATTTCCTGCAGGAAATACGTGACTGTATCAGTAATATCCATCCACCCTTGGGGGGACTTTCCTTCTTCTTAATTCCCTGAGAGAGCTGACCTCCTCGTGGTTGGTCTTTAGGCAGCACATCTCCTCTGTCAGAGCCTCACACTGCAGCTGCAGGTCGGTCTTGCAGCTGGCCAGCTGGTCCAGGACGGGCCGGAGGTTGCAAATGTCAGCATCCACATTCTGCCGGAGACCACACTCGGTCTCGTACCTTAAACCACAGGCAGCAAACAAAGGTCAGCAAGTCAGCAGAGCAGGGCAAGGCCTTTAGTTGAGATTGGGGGAAAAAATTCAGGATCAAGTTCTTTCACTTCAGACACGCGGTGGTGTCAGGGATCTGTTTTACTACGCAATGTGACAGGCAGAGGGTTGGGATCTCCCAATCACCACCCTTCACCTGCCCTTCCATGGGCCAGCAGGGGACTATACTCACTTCACTCTGAAGTCATCAGCAGTCATCCTGTTGTTATCAATGTTCAGAAGGATTTTGTTAGTCTCCATGGCTGCACACAGGATCTGGAAAAGAAATTGTAAGAAGAATATGTGGGCTTGCAGCATCCTCTGCCTCCAGAAGACCCTGGAGGAAACACCTTCCTGGGGTATTTCATAATTATTTCATATATTGGGTTATTAATCAATTTTGTGGCATCACAGCAGGGAAACCCATGTGCCAGCTTGGGTGGACCCAGCCTTGCTGAAGCGTCAGTGCTCAGCACATGCAGAATCCCCTTCCCACAGACCATCATTTCACATAAACCATTGCTTCAGCTGCCCCTCCAGAGCCATTGCCTCTGCCCTTTGACAGGGCTTTGTGCACATGTGAAAGCAGAGCCCAAAAAAATATTAGGATTTTCTTGACAAACAAGGGTTTACCTGGTTCTGAAGGTCTTCGATTTCCTTGTGGTAGCAGCTGTAGTCCCGTGGTTCGCAGCTGGGCCCTACCTTGGCATACCACTCCCTGATCTTGCACTCCAGGTCGGCGTTGTCCCCCTCCAGGAGCCGCACCTTGTCCAGGTACGAGGCCAAGCGGTCGTTGAGGTTCTGCATCGTCGCCTTCTCATTGTTAGCAAACAGGATCCCATCCCCACAGCCAGCGCCAGCCCTGGGGAAGCCACCAGTGCCTCGAGTGCAGATGCCTCCACCGCTGAATCCCAGGACAGAACAAGCCCTCTGGGTGGCTCCGAAGCTCCCACCAGCCGCGCTGCCGGCGCTCAGCTGCTTCCCGAGTAATCCTTCGCTTATGCTGCCACCGGAGAAGCTGCCAGCCACACCACCCAACTCATAGGCAGCGTGTCTCCCCGAGGAGGCAGAGGAGACTCTCCTGCCAGTGCCAGCCGCGTTGCTGCCCGTGCTGCCCCTTCCCTGGGTGCAGGTGGTGACGACCTGCCTGACAGCACAGCTCATGGTGTGGGTGTGGAGCCAACAGAGCCCAAGGCAAGTGCTCAGGTCGCTGCAGGATCCAACTGTGATCCCTCTGTCCCCTGGTCCTCTATTTATACCAGTCCCTGTGGATCGTGCCACGGGAGCAGGGCTGTTTATTCTTCCTCCTTGTGACCTGGCTAGGAGGTGTTTTCTTTTTTTTCAGCCGGAAATAATTCCCCAAAGGCGTTTGTCTCCAGAAATCCCACAACAGAAAGATGCTTTGGTTAACAGAAGCATGTTTCAAAACTACATCAAAAATGTTACTTCCTGAATCATCAGGTCTGACTTGTGATGACAACCCAACAACAGTGACACAAAAACCCGACGATACCCAAGAGTGCCGGGGGAATGAAACACCACGGCAATTATCCATCCCTGGCGTGGGCGAGTCTACCCGGAAAGTGAAAGCTGTGGGAAAGGCATCCTATCTGACAGAGCCTGTTCGACCCCTTTGTGACCAGAAGTGAGGCTGTCCCCTCACCCAGCTGGCCTCATTCCCTGGGACCAGGGCCAGGAGACCACCCTGGGTCGTGCAGTGAAGGTCTGCTCCATTCCACTTGGCCATCGGTGGAGGGAGCCCCTGATCTGGGTCTTTAGACCTCAGATGCTCTAGGAGAGCACAGAGGAATATTGCACTGGAATGTGCCAGGGCTGGTTTATCCCTTCTCTTTATTCCATCAAAACATTCCCTTGCAGAGGTCTGGGTTGTTTTGCTGCTTTCAAGGGTAGACAAAATAGTCAAATATTTATCCAAAATATGAAAGGATATTTCCTGGACACCAAACATGCAGTTCACTGAATATTCACTGCCACACAGGATGTTTCATAACATTTCTGAAACAGTAATGTGAAGAATTTCAGGAGATGCATGATCCTACAGAGGTCTGATCCAGTTCCAACCAGCACCATGAAAACTCTCCAATACAAGCAAGGTGTTAAATTTAGAAAGGACAATAGAAAAGATCTTTTTAAAAGTTTATTAAACTAATGTTCTAATTCTGGAATGCTGAACTGAGGAAGAAGGGAAATAATTAAAATGTTTCGTCATCTGAATCTTTCATTTTATTAATAACATTAATATAGCAAAGCTAATATTGGCTGGCTCTCACCCATGTGTGGTTCAGCTTTGGGTTTGGCATCCAGGTCACCTGGACACGTGGCATAAAGAATGTGTCAGGTACACCCTGGCTCACAAATATTGCTTCTGCCATTTGGGCAAGTTCATTAAGTTGGATTTTATCTTGACACTGCAAATGCAGCACTCCTGAACTGTGGGGTGGTTCTGTGGGTGCCCGTCCTTTGTTAGAGCCGTCATCAGGAAGCGAAGCCAGCGTGCTCTGGTGCCACAGTGGTGGCCAGGCCCTGCCTGGAGCCAGGGGTCAGGGTCAGGCAGGGCTGCCCGGAGCCCACCTGCAGCCTGGTCACAGTTGGTGTTTTATCTACCCAAGAATTATAAAATTACTGCAGAGCAAACATTTAATTTCATTTAATCGATATTAATATGGTCCTTCATTTTTCAAGGCCAGGTTGGACAGGGCTTGTAGCAACCTGGTCTAGTGGAAGGTGTCCCTACCCATGGCAGGGGGGTAGAATAACATGATCTTTAAGGTCCCTCCAAATCCAAACCATCCCTGTGTGATTTTTTTCAATGAGGAAAACACCCACAATGAGTAGAGGGTTTTTTTCAATTACTGCTAACTAAGCTGAGGTGCCCATTTTTATTTTTCTTTCTTTGTTTCCTTCTCTCTTCTCTTCTCTTCTCTTCTCTTCTCTTCTCTTCTCTTCTCTTCTCTTCTCTTCTCTTCTCTTCTCTTCTCTTCTCTTCTCTTCTCTTCTCTNTTTTTTTTTTTTTTTAACTAGCTCTTGCTTTTACATGAGAACAAACCTCAAGCCCTGCCAGCAGTCACAGCCCTCATTTTATTAAAGCGATTTTCACTTTGTGATGAGCAGATCTGCTAATGACGGGATCTCCATGCCTAATGGAAGGTTCTTTCCAGAATTAGCTTTGATTGACTTCCTGGCTGGAGTCTACAGACGGAAATTTGCTCCCCACAACCTTGCAGGCAGCCAGGGGCAATGCTCTGATGAGCTGTCCTCGGCCGACTTGGGAGCCCCTTGCAGGCAACGCTGTGCCCCAAGGGAGGAAGAGGAGCAGAGGAATGACAGGGGAGCAGAGGAATGACGGCACATGGGGATCCCCCGCGGGCGTTTCAGGAACAGCAGCACAGGTCTGACCAGGAAAAATTACTACTTCGAGTAACAAATGAACAGAAGAGCCGCCCCCAGGCAAAGGCGTTGCTCCCACGTAATGAGCTTTGTAAAAAATAGAAAGGAAGGGATCATATTTCAGGTTTCCGTCAGTGTCCTGGGCTGTGTGACGGAGAGTGGGGTGGTGGCAGAGGATGGACATGCTGGAGTTATTTCCAAGAGTACTCTACAGCAGAATTGTCAGACTCAACAGGCTGATAGACTCAACAGGGCACTGGAAATGAGAAAGATTAGATTTCCCTGGAGAAAAATCCTTTGGGAGTTTCAGGATATTTTTTAAGGCTTCAGACTATTTCCTAGGTTAATGCAGATGAAATTTAATGTGCCCCCAAGAAGGGGATCCAGCATTACACGTTACTACAAATACTCCCTGGATCACCAGCTGTTTTCACATCCAAAAGGACTTCCTTGGGGACTCAGTGTCTCACACATGGCACCAAACCCCAAGTCCCTGCTGGTGCCCAGGCACAGGAGGGCCAGGAGAGGAGCTGGAGCCAGGCACTGCCAGCACGCACCAGTCTGGCCAGGGAGAGGCTCATCTGGGGGCAGCCCAAGCTCCTCTCTGCTCACTGTCAGCTGAATTTCCATGCTACACCTATGGAAAATCCTGGTGTTCTCAATTTACAAAGCATTTACAAAGTATTTGCTTATCTGGCTGGTGAGGTACCTGTCATGCCACTTTCTGTCAGCCTGTTATTGGCTGTACTGATGCTGATCTCCATCTTGCTGGTGACACCAGGTGCTCCAGGGTCTGATCCCAGCTTTGCAAGTCACTCCAGGCAAATCCTTCAGCTCCTCCCAGTCTCAATTTCATGCTTTGTAGGATGGAAACAACAATAACAACTATCCTTTTCCTCCAGGGCATTGTAAAAACAACTGTCTGAGGAGCACATGGGGCTTTAGAAATTGGAAAGACAGTACTTAATTCAATATTATTAATTGTCAGTGTTCTTGCTATTTTATATTACTCTTGATACAGGCACATACCATAGATTTCTCTCTGTGTCTCCATCATGAAATACCTTTCAAGGACATTCATAGTTTACTTTTTTTGGTTCTTTTGTTTTGTTGTCCATACAGTTTCAGCCTCATTCACTGAGGACTTGCCTCTGTAATTCC
The DNA here is from genome assembly GCA_008694505.1 of Cyanoderma ruficeps. Taxonomy (NCBI): domain Eukaryota; kingdom Metazoa; phylum Chordata; class Aves; order Passeriformes; family Timaliidae; genus Cyanoderma; species Cyanoderma ruficeps. The sequence continues at coordinate 774,123 of VZDJ01001173.1, read as the reverse complement.
CAGCTGAATCCTAACAAGGCTTTTCTTCTTGTGCTTGCAGCTTGCAGGAAATCTGAAAAATACTCTCCAAAACCAGTGTTTGTCCAGCTCTTGGAGAGACAATTTGTCCATGTTTCACAGACACAAATGTGTGTAGCAAAGAATAAATAACAAGCAATATATATACCTTATAGTTCTGTGGTATCTTCCTTCTCCAGAGCACTGTCATGTCACACAGAGATCACTTGTGCTGAGCTTGGACTTTGCTCTTGCCTGTGATAACAGGGTAACACTGAACTGCATGCAGAATTAAAGCATTTTGCACTGATGCAAATGTATGTTGATGAATATCCCCTGATAAGATCCTCCCAGGGGAACTGAATCCACTGATTACAAACCAGGCTCTTCCTTCAGCTCTCCCAGCTGTTCCCCCAGCTCTCCTCAGGATTTCATCTCAGGCTGTTCCTACTGTAAATATCTCAGCATGGGGTGACAGATACCAGAGATGACTGAGTGTTCTGCGGGATCAATCTCCTCCCTGTGCCCTTTTGGCTCCAGAAGGGGCCGTGTCTCTCTCAGCAGAGCCAATTACTCTTGGACTGGCATCTTCTTTTAACCTCCTACTTTTATTTAATCAGTCATATCTGTGGTTTGCAGAAAGCTTTTCTGTATTCGTACACTTGGGGCATTCTGCAGATGGTTCAAGACTTAAAAAGCCATTTACAACCAAAGTATGACAACTCTCTTCTGATGGGAAAAAAAAAATGCACAAGCATGTGAGCAGTTTGCTCAGGATTTCCAGCCTGCATCTTTGTCCAGATGAGTCTGAGACAGCTTGAGGCTCAGATACTTTTTTTCCTTGATCTGGTTTTCATTTTTGAGATAGCTCTGGTTTGCTTGGCTTGGAAGACTTTTGCCAAGGAAGGTCTGTCATTCCAGCAAAGGGAGAAGCACAACATAGTCCATGAACTCTGCACTCTGCTGTGTCTTGTTTCCTGCCCTTTTCTGTAATTGCTGAATGATGATACAGAATGATAATATCTCACACTCCCTTCTCTGGAGAGACCTGGCAGGCTCCCCACTTCTTCAATTTCCTTCCCTCTCCTTTGCCTGTCCTGTCATGCCCAGCGTGACATCATCAGCTCTTTCCAAACCTGCTGGGGCCAGGGAGCACTCTGGGGAGTGTTCAGGGGGGTGTAATGCTGTGGGGTGACTGAGGGAAAATGAATGAACCACTGATCACCCAAAGGATGAGCTGAGCCTCAGCTCCAGGAGCCTCTTGTGCACTGTTATAAGGGAAGGTGATTCAATGCAAACTGTTCCCTCTAAGCCCCAGATCTGTATCCTTGAGCTCTGGGATGAACATAAGCCGATGCACAGGGCTCCCAGCTACCATGGACTAGAAAGCATGAAGTTGCATCAAAGTGATTCCATCAGGCTTTTGGCTCTGAAACAATTTCCTCTCCTCTCTGGCCCTCCCTCGGTCGCTCTCCAGCAGGCGAGTGGGCACAGCCGGAACCTGCTGCTGCCCAACCGCGTCACTAATCCTGAGCGGCAGCTCAGCCTCGGGCATCGTTTCTACCTCGTGTGTTTCAGGAAGGGTTTTAGCAATGATCTGCTACACACGACAGTGATAAAAATTATTGCTACTCATCCCCGTGCAGATTAAGCAATGGTTACTTTAGTTTCCTCTTAAATGCAGCCTTGGGGCACCATGAATAACCCTGTAAGTTTTTGTGCCTGATAGTGTGATTTAAAGACAGTCAAAAGAGACACCAGGCCTGTAGGGATGAGGTTTGCCAACTGGGACGATGCTGGGGTCAGGTCTCAGAGAGAACACCTGACAGCAGCAGTCTTGCTGAAGCCATCTAAGTTCAGCTTACAGGAGAAAGTGACTTTTTATGATCCCAGGAGTTAGAGAACTGAGCCTTATTTTGTTGGTTTTAATTACCAGTCATGTGGCACATTGACCTCAAACATCATTGTTCCATAGTTGCCTTCATTTTGCGTCTCTTACACAGTTTATGTCTTAGCCAGTCCCAAGTATTTACAGGCACTGAGTTCATTAGAAAAAGCTGTCTCCAACCCTGTCCCTCCAGGTGGAACCCATGTCCCTCCATTCCCCTTCTCACTGGCTTCTTGTGGTTTCTTAGGACTTTCCCTGGCATGAACACAGAACCCGAAGGCTTTGAGGGATCATGTATCAGTGACAGGCAAGTCTGCAGTTGCAAGCGATGAGAAAAAGCTTTATTAAGTGTGTCCAGGGACACCTACATGGAATGAGGGCAACACAGGCCGGAGAGCAGGTGAAGGGAACATTCTGGGACACAACCCGGCCACGCTTGGCCTCAGGCACATCTTGGCTCAGTTTGCTGCTCTCCTGAGCAGCCAGGGGCTGTCCTAGCGAGTGGTGAGTGCGACCTGCTCCCGGGAGGAGACCACCTTCCCATCCTGCACCTCCTCAACGATCGTGCGCACCTGGCGGGAGGATGTCGTGACTGCAAAGGAAAGGGGGACAATTATTCATGGCAGGGAGAGGAATTTCTTAAAACATAATTACATATCGCACATTCTTCAAGACTTGGGAGAAATGTCACAGGGGAGTGGTAAATGCTACTTTAAACAACCCTGCTTTGACTGGGAAGGGGAAAGACCCAGGCCAAGGGGAAAGGTGGGCTCTTACCATCTCTGCCAGAGTGTGAGGACATGGCGGAGGAGTACTGGGAAGAGATGCTACAAGAGAGGCACAAAACCAAAGAGATGTTAGGGACAAACATTGGTTGGGGCCGTTACACAGGCTGTGTTCAGGCAGGAGAAAAACAGAGAAGGCTCATGGAGATAAAAGTGTTGCTCCACTTGGCCTCTTCTGAGGGACAGAGGAACCACAGCCCTTTCTAGCAAGGAAAGGGACCCAGTGCAGCATCCCACTACAGCCAGACTCCAGGGACAGAGCACTGGGCATCCACAGCTGGTGTGAGCAGAGAAACCAGCCTTGAAAGCAATGACTGGGCTGAAGCCTGAGGCATTTCATGTCTATGACCCATCTCGTCCCAGCCGCCCTCCCAGCGAAGCCCCTCACGCACTGGGCGTCCTCGCCCTCCAGGAGCCGGCGGTACGTGGCGATCTCCTGCTCCAGGCGGCACTTGACGTCCAGCAGGACCCTGTACTCGTGGTTCTGGCGCTCCATGTCACAGCGCAGCTCGGCCAGCTGCTCCTCCACGCCGCCGATCAGCATCTGCAGCTGGCCCAGCTGGGTGCCGTAGCGCGCCTCGGTGTCGGCCAGGGTGCCCTCCAGCGCCGCTTTCTGCGGGACGGGCACGGGGCTGGCCTCAGCGGGGCGGCCGCCGTGGGCACAGCCCCGCGTCCCCCGCCCCGCCGGCAGCCCGGCCCTCGTACCGTGCTCAGCTGCGACTGCAGGTCGATCTCCAGGCTCTGGATCGTGCGCCGCAGCTCCGTGATCTCCGTCTTGCCGCTCTGCAGCTGCTCCGTGTTGATGGCCACCTCCCGGTTCAGCTCTTCCGTCTGCAGAGAGGCCGAGCCGTGCCCTCAGGGCCCTCAGAGCGCCGGCAGCGGCCACAGCCCCGGCCCCGCGCCCGCTGCTCGCCGCCAGCTCCTCACCTTGCTGAAGAACCACTGCTCGGCGTCCCTGCGGTTCTTCTCCGCCAGGCTCTCGTACTGCTCCCGCATCTCCGCCAGGATCTTGGTGAGGTCGATGCCAGGAGCAGCGTCCATCTCCACGCTGATCTCTCCACCCACCTGCCCGCGCAGGGCAGTCATTTCCTGACACAAAAAAGAGACACAACACGTGAGAGTGACATGGCATCTTCCCATCATGGGAATTTCTTACTGGCACCCAGCACTGGAACCCCACAGACCTCCTGGAGGTCCTGCCTGAAGGGATTATTTCTCTTCCCCTTCCTGCTCGAGTGTCTCCTGACAGCCCTAACTGCAAAGACCCCTGTGTGTTTGGCCTGACTATTTCCCTGGTGCACAATGGTTTATAGGTTCCAATTTGAGCCCAACTCTGTGCTCACCTCCTCATGGTTCTTCTTCAGATAAGCCAGCTCCTCCTTCAGGTTCTCAATCTGCATCTCCAGGTCGGCTCTGGACAGGGTCAGCTCATCCAGGACCCGGCGCAGGCCGTTGATGTCGGCCTCCACGCTCATGCGCAGAGCCTGCTCTGATTCAAACCTGGGGACACACACACAGTTGCATACACCCACCTGATACAGCATTTTTCTTGTCTTTTCCTTCCCCAGCTCAGTGTATTTTTGCCAAGAATCCTTAATTCAATGTGTGTGCACAGCTCTCACAGTCCAGAAATATCAATGCTGTGCCCAGGAAAAGATGAACTATTCCCAAATGTCCCACTTCAGTGGAGCAACCCCAGGTGCAGGGAAAAAAAGCACCTTGAACTTTTCCCCCTTTTTCACAAAAGCTCTTGGAGGCCTTGGACTCACTTGGTTCGGAAGTCGTCTGCTGCCAGCCTGGCATTGTCGATCTGCAGGACAATGTTGGCATTTTCAACAGTTGCAGAAAGAATCTGATGAGGGATAAATGAAAGAGTTAAAATGTCATTTCATACACTCTGAGTGATCCCATCCAGGGAAGGACTGGAGCAGCACTGGGCCTCCTGCCCATGGAGCTGGACTTCTATTTGGGCTCTGCAAAGAGGGAGATGGGGTGCTCGTTTCCATCTCCCATCAGCACAGTCTCAGTCCCCTGGGAACACGGCCATGGGCACCTCAAGGTTCTCACACCATGCTGAGCCCTGGCAGCACTCCAGGCTTAGGGAATGGGAGCAGCCCAGCTAAGAAGGAAAAAAGGGTTGAGGAAGGAAGGAGTGCCTTGTGCCTGCCTCATTTGGCTTTCATAATTACACCTGAGGTGCAAGTATTTGCTCTGCGATTATGAAAATGATTGGCCATTTAGTGAGCAGGAGTTTCCGTAGCCATGAGCTAATGAAGAACTCTGAGTTGTCCTGCTTCAGGGGATATCCAAAGAATAATCCAGGAATATTGATGTGGTCATTTCCCAGTTGAGAGCGGGGAGGAAGGGAAGGATCTGCCTTCCCCTGGATCAGGAGCAGAAGGTTCCTGTAAGATGCAGCACTTCATCACTCAAATCCAGAGACAGCTCCTGCCTGCAGATGTTTCTGTGCTTCATCAGAGCACATTGACATGCTGGAATCTGCAGAGGAGCTTCCTGTATCAAGGCAAACCTTTCCCCCTGGGTGAAGCCCAAAAAATTTTAGGAATGTGAGTTCCCCCCAGGGGCTGACCCTGCCCCATTTCCCAGGAGTTTACTCTCAGAGACCAGGTATGTCATTGCCCAACCGCCCACACCTCATTCCCTCAGTGAACCTGAGCTCACTTGGGATGAGTGATAAGGGCTGAGGAGGGGCAAGCAATGGCAGGGCAGGGAGGGGTGGGCAGATTCTGGTGTTTTGGCTGAAGGACTTCTGTTTAAAATCATGCAGGGAGCTACTAAGAATAAAGAAATTACTTTGGCCATGATTTCATCTGCTGCATTTTAGAGCAGGGCACAAACCTGATTTCAACACCTACTCAGTTCCAGCCCTGGACTGGGCTCTGTGTCTGTAACTCCCAAAGAAGAACCATCTCATAGGACAGTTTCTTTCTATTTTAACCTCTCCCTTTAGCCTCCTCGAAGGGTAGGTAAAATATCTGATTTGTAGGATATTTGTGAGAATGACTATTCATCTCCATCTGCATATCACTCAGCAGTGAGTGAGATAACAAGTCCCTGCCTGCTGAGAGCTCCATCAGGAGCCTAACAGGGAGCAACTATGGGCCACAAGCAGTAAGAAAGAAGGCAGGAGGTGACAGTGTGGCAGCAAGTAGCATCAGGTAACCTGAATTACTATCTGAGTCCTTTCCTGCCTCATCTGTCTCCCTACACTGGAACAGTCAACAGAAACCCCATTCTGGTGCCTGGTGATCTGCTGTTCATAGTGACTGTTATTCCAAAGCTCTGGTTTTCATTTCAGACTAATTACCTGCTATTTGATAAGCCTCTTCCCTCCAGCTGTTAGGAACAAGGTCATCTCTTTACAAGTGACTTTGATGAAGATGTCACTGTGTTAATCGCAGCATCCTACCTTGTTCCTGAGCTCCTCGATAGTCCTGTAGTAGGGGCTGTAGTCACGGTCAGGACCAGGTGCCTGCTTCTTGTACCACTCCCTGATCTTCACCTCCAGGTCGGTGTTGGCCTCCTCCAGGGCTCGCACCTTGTCCAGGTAGGTGGCCAGGCGGTCGTTGAGGTTCTGCATGGTCTCCTTCTCCCCCGCCGGCAGGATGCCGTCACCGCCTCCAAAGCCTCCTCCAAAGCCTCCTNTTCTTCTTTTTTTTTTTTTGCATTCCCGACGATTTTCATCACTCACAAAACCTGAGCCAACTTCTAGAATCGTCATTTTTGCCTTTGTTCTATTCATGCTTTTTTGTCATATTCCACTAGAAGTTTTTTCTCTTACAAAGAGCTTCTTTATGCTTCTTCCGTTTCTAAGTAAATTGTCAGGTGTGATTAAAAGGAGGACGCTCCTTGCTCAGGGCTATGATTTAATTCCCTCTGCACGGTGAGCTTTGAAACAGAGCAGTGCAGGCACCATTTGAGGGAGTAGCTCAGCATCTCTTTTACTGTGGCTTTTTGTCCCAGCTACAGTTTCCTGTCCCTGCTTGGGCTGCACACACACACCTGCAGGGACAGCTGCTGTGTTGTGAATGTACCTCCAAAGCCCCGTGAGTACAATGGTGCTGGAAGGAACTTGGCTCTCAATCCTGGAAATACAAGTCCGCTCATTTATCTGGAGGGAGAGGGATGATCAGTAGGAAAAAAGCAATGAAAAGGGAATTTGTGCTCCAGGGCTCACTGGAGTCTGCTTGAGAGACCACCCAAGAGTGAGGGACTGTCGAAAGGTAATAGGATGGTTTGTGTTCTTTGTGAACGAGCACTGGCAAACTATCCCGAAAGGACAGGGTATGGTGGCTAGCTAGAAATTATGAGATATCCAGGAAAAATGTGGGATAGCATAAAGTAGATAAAGGAAATAAGGAAAAATCTCCTGGTGTGTAAGACCTGTGAACAGGAGCACAAAGCTGACAGGAGCCCAGCTCAGCAGCTAATTCCAGTGATGTCTTCTGTGATGGACAACTCTGTCAGTTGTGACCAGGCAGGACAGCTTCACTGTGAGTTTGGAGTTTACGGCTCCCACATAAATGGAGCTTCAGGAGAGACAGCGATTGTCTCTGGCAAGCAAAAAGCTCCAGAACTGAGCTCAGTGGTGTGGCTGGTTGGTGGTCAGGCCCTGCTCTCGCCTCTCTGCTGACCCACAGCACAGGCAGAACCCACCAATCCCAGTGTCCCAGGCTCATCGTGCGGGGTGGGGAGGGGATGGGATTGCTCATGTGTGCACACGGTGGATTGTTGAGCTGTCTCCACAGACAGGCCCCAACAGCCCCTTCCCAACAGCCAAGTTCTTCCTCAGATCATTTGCCAAAGGAGGGGAGAAAGGGTATGGAAGGAAGAACAAAGGTGCATTGCTGAGGAGCTCAAAGGGCACAACTCCCTCCCCTCCATCTGCCAAAAGCTGGAGACAGTACGGGAGTGGGATGTATCTTTGGAAGATCAGGAGTCGGCTGCTATGCAGAAGTGATTCCCAATCTTCCCATTTGCCACTGGTGAATGGAGACAAGTCCGTGCAACTTGGAGAGCTGGAGGATCGGAGTCTCCGCCGTGCTGGCTCTGGCCATTTCTGTCCCTTGGAGTCAGCATGTTGGTGTCGTGTGAGCGCCGGGCACGGGGCCAGGGGACACCCACTCACTGTTTGTCCTCCCCAGGTGCAGATGGAAAAGCTGCAGCAGCGCGGGGGCGACTGGGATGTGTCGCTCCCAGGAATGTGCTTCATCCCCATCTTAATTTCCTCACCTTCGCCCGGGCAATGCCGTGGTTTGTCCTCTCTGATTGCAGCGGTGATGTGGGGAAAGGGGAATGGCAGAGACAAAACCAGTACAGAGCCCGTGTGAGTCCAAACACTCAGCTTTGCCCTGAGCAAAGCCCCTCAGAGTGGCGTAGGTGTCACACTGTCACACAGTCACCGCATCACCAGATGTGTCACACAGGTGATTCACAGTTCTTCCTGTATGAGGAATTGCCTTTTCTTTCATCTTTCTTTGCCATTGAACTGCTGTGTTATAAAAACACACATTGCCCAGAATATCTGTGATAATTTGGTAATGCCACAGGGCAGCAATTAAAATCATGAGCATTAATTAAGACTTAAAACTGCATTAACCACCTAAGGACGTTATTTCCATGACCTCCCATTGAACACAACCACAAAGAGTCCATGTTGTTTCTATCACACCCTTTGAAGTAAAAGGCTGAGTATTAAACCAGATCCTCCCTCTCTTCTTGAGCACGTGCACACTGTGAGCCCATTTTTAATATATTTCAAAATCAGAATTCCAGTTCTGTGGCATAACAGCAGTTTCATGGTAGCACAATGGTGTTTAAACATACAATTGGGTCTTACTTCGAGGGAATATGGAGGTGAAGTTCTGGCTCCAAAATTACGTATCAGCAGATGCAGATACTACCTGGATAAAACCACTTCCCTCTTTTTATATGTTTATAAAGTTTGCCCTGGAAGCAAATTATCACAGAAAAGTTCCCTAAAATGAGCAGAAAACCACACATTAATGTCTGTTTCTAAAGTGGTCTTTTCTGTCAGAGGAGTTGAGTGTTGCCAGAGAAGTCAAACCATCTTTCTGGACTAAATTCCCACTTTCTGAGTTCTGCCTCAAGCTGCTGCTGCCTGTCAGTGTGAGCCAACCCTGCAGCTCCCTCCTCGGTGGGGTTTCCTAAGGTCAGGGCTAATTATTAATGCTCAAGGCAAAAGGATCTGTTTTCCACACCTTCCTCACCCTGTGCAGCAGCAGGAGTAATTAAAGCAGGAGATTTCATTAGCAAAGTGTTATTTGTTGTTTCTATAGGAACACAGGTGTGCCCAGACTTTTACAGGAGGGAAATATAAAGCAAGGGTGAATTCCAGCGAAGCACCTCAGCATCCCTCCACAGGGTGTTGCAAGGGCAACAGCCAGAGTGGCACAGGCACGGCAGGGGCCTCGAGGAGCTGCAAGAGGTGTTGGTGGTCCCTGCACCACCCATGGGGACAACAGGGTCCCTAAGAGGTGACCTGGAATGGGGTGTGGCTATGTCTACCCCAACTTTTCTCAGGCATCTGATCTTGAGTGATTCAGCCCTGTCTTTATCCAGCCCTGGGACATGAATTCCCCCAGGGAGAGTCCCCAGGTTGCTCTGGGCTCCCTTCTCAAGGCTGTGGGAGTGGAGGGAGTGCAGTCTGCAGGACCGTGGAGGTGCTGGGGCTGGAGGTGCCTTGGGTTGGGAGGGTCGGGAATTGTGCTGCTACTGGCCCGTGGATCATCCATGATGCTCCACAAGGATGTGCAATGGCCTTTCTCCCGACCCTACTGATGAGCTCACTGATCATTAGCATTAAACTTCAAGCCAGAACCGTGTCTCCTCCACTCGGTGGACGCTGGGGGTGCTCAGGGCAGCCAATGACCCACGAGGGTCACAGGGGTCTGCTTCAAGGGGGCAGGGGGGACGCAGCCCACGGCACTGGGCAGGGCTGCAAGGCAGGGGCATGGGGGGCCTCAGAACCGTGGAGCCCTGCCAACCTGGCTCCAGGGCAGATGATGCACTGCAGGCATCATTCCAACGTTTAGGGAAAAATAAAGAATTCTCTCTTATCTCCTCCTAAATTCCAGACAGATTTCTGCAGAAGGGTCATAAAGCTGTGTGGCCAGCTCTGCTCTCACTCTCACTTAGTCTAGTTGCTCTGATTCATTTCATTGAGTTAGAAGTTGGATTTACAAAGTAATAAATGTATCAGAATGCAGCCAAGAATGTGTCTGAACTGGCTTTCCAGGAACGCTGGGCCAGCTGACAGCACTGGGAACTGCTGTGTCAGGAGCAGCCACCAGCAGCGGGGAGTGTCACAAGAACTCCCAGAAGAATTTTAATCCTTTTGCTTGCACAGACCATACCCTCCTCTTCCCATCACTGCTTTCCTCACCCTTCAGTGGCGCCTTTGGAAGCAGGAACCAAACTGAGCTGAGTTTGCCTGTCTGGAGGGACCACAGCTGGTGGATCCCTGTCCTGCCTGCAACTTCAGACCATTTCACCCCAAAGCTTGGGATCCAGAATGGGGAACAGCTGCTGGGGCAGAGCTGGGTCATGGCATTTGCAGGGTCCTGTCTGCAGCACTTGGGCTTTGTTCACTTGCTTGGTCTTGCTGGGTTAAAGCTTCAGCACTGCTGCTGCTGCACATTGCAGTGCTTTGTCCACTCTGTGAAACACAGGGATTCTCACAGGCTTCACCTCCCACCACTGGTGGGATCAGCTCCTTTCTAGACTCCCCCCCACACCCTCTCCCCTGAAGCCACCAGGTCTCAGGAGTTACAGAGGTGTGGGTGTGAAGGCCCCACCATCAGGGTGCCAAGGATGGAGAATGTTGCTCCTTCCAGGGAAGAGCTTTGTCCCACAGCTGCAGGGGTGGGACAGCCCAAGAGTATCAAGACCAGACCTTGGTTTGCAGGACTGCAAAGAGAAGCTTTATTTGATTTCTGTGTGTGGCATGGAGGTGAGAGAAGGGTGACAGAGGGTAAGGAGGGGTGTGACAGTGGGAGAAGGTGCTTTTGATGATCCATATGGCAAGAACATGTCAGCTGGGATCTGCTTGGCTGTGCTGGGTGAGGTTTGCAGCAAAACAGGCAGTGTCTCAGTGGGCAGCCTGGGTGATCTGCTCCCGGGAGGAGATCACCTTCCCATCCTGGACTTCCTCGAAGATGGTGCGGATCTGGCGGGTGGTTACTGGTCCTGACATGGGGAAAGAAGGAACTGTTATTCCCAGGGCAGCAAGGAGGAAGTGTCTTAAAGACCTTTGTCTTGGAGATTTGTTACTACAATCATCATGTCAGAAACCCAATCTAGCACCACATTCCCACTGCTAAATTGTACAGATTCAGTCTGTTCAGATAATTTCTAACACATGTTTTGATATATCGTAATATTTGTTAAATGTTATATCATAAAATTTTGAATAAAAATTCAAATTTTGGAAATATAATAAAATAGTAACTTTAGTAGAAAAGTAAAAGGAGTCTGTGCTTAGACAGTGGGTGAGGGTATGAGAGTTGTGTATGATCAGAGCTTCAGCCAGGACCTATTCTTACCTTCTTTCACAGACTGTGAGGCGTAGTGGGAAGACATGCTATGGGAGAAGAACAAGGAAAAGATAGTGAGGAACAGGAAAAAAGTGAGTAATCATTATTTAAACCCTGCCTTTATTTCTTGTACCAATATATGATTAAAATGCTTCTGGAAACTGCCACTGTCCCAACTGAAGGAAGAAACTGGTAAGGATGGGTGTGTGACACAGGGATTCAGACACCAGTGCATCAAGAAGCACCTGCTCCCTGTCCAGGATCGTGCAGACATGGAAGGATGGGAGGTGGAACCCAGGGATGCTGCAGGGCTGTTACAGCCACTGGGCTCTTGTGGACTGGTGGGACTGGAAAGGGAAACCCTGTTGCATGGAATGGGTCAGGGAATGGGCTGAGAGAACCCTCCAGGGGATTCCGGTGGTTCATGTTCTGTTTCCTTTGCTATGACCCATCTCGTCCCAGCCGCCCTCCCAGCGAAGCCCCTCACGCACTGGGCGTCCTCGCCCTCCAGGAGCCGGCGGTACGTGGCGATCTCCTGCTCCAGGCGGCACTTGACGTCCAGCAGGACCCTGTACTCGTGGTTCTGGCGCTCCATGTCACAGCGCAGCTCGGCCAGCTGCTCCTCCACGCCGCCGATCAGCATCTGCAGCTGGCCCAGCTGGGTGCCGTAGCGCGCCTCGGTGTCGGCCAGGGTGCCCTCCAGCGCCGCTTTCTGCGGGACGGGCACGGGGCTGGCCTCAGCGGGGCGGCCGCCGTGGGCACAGCCCCGCGTCCCCCGCCCCGCCGGCAGCCCGGCCCTCGTACCGTGCTCAGCTGCGACTGCAGGTCGATCTCCAGGCTCTGGATCGTGCGCCGCAGCTCCGTGATCTCCGTCTTGCCGCTCTGCAGCTGCTCCGTGTTGATGGCCACCTCCCGGTTCAGCTCTTCCGTCTGCAGAGAGGCCGAGCCGTGCCCTCAGGGCCCTCAGAGCGCCGGCAGCGGCCACAGACAGCCCCGGCCCCGCGCCCGCTGCTCGCCGCCAGCTCCTCACCTTGCTGAAGAACCACTGCTCGGCGTCCCTGCGGTTCTTCTCCGCCAGGCTCTCGTACTGCTCCCGCATCTCCGCCAGGATCTTGGTGAGGTCGATGCCAGGAGCAGCGTCCATCTCCACGCTGATCTCTCCACCCACCTGCCCGCGCAGGGCAGTCATTTCCTGACACAAAAGAGAAACACATCTTTATGCCATCCAAGAACCAGCACACAAAATGTTCCTCTTGAGACAGAGTTCTTCAGGAAAGCCAGCGTTTGGGGGCTGATCAAAAAGGAGCAAAGTGGGGTATGTGCTCCATGACCGCAAATAAAATAATTAAAATTCTTGAGAAATCCCCACTGGAGTTAATTCTCCAGAGAATAAAGCAGGGTTCATTTCTCAGGGAACAGACCTTCCCAGCCAGAAGCTGCGAGGGTTGTTAATAAACCTCTAACAGCCACAGTGGGTATTACTGATATGGCAAGTGGTGAATGGGAGTTCCACAGGCTCCAGGGTGTATGTGCTGCTGTGCAGAGTGTATCCCCTCTGCTGCCTCACCAGCTTTTCTCACCTCCTGCCCAGCAGTTCTGAACTCAGCATAGCCTTAAAGGCTGGACCAGAGCTCAAATTTCAGGGCCCAGGGTGGCCTTTTTAGGGCCTGACTCTCTGCTCACCTCCTCATGGTTCTTCTTCAGATAAGCCAGCTCCTCCTTCAGGTTCTCAATCTGCATCTCCAGGTCGGCTCTGGACAGGGTCAGCTCATCCAGGACCCGGCGCAGGCCGTTGATGTCGGCCTCCACGCTCATGCGCAGAGCCTGCTCTGATTCAAACCTGGGGACACACACACGGTCAGCAAAGCTGCACCAGCTCCTGCCAGCTGGGCACACAGCACCTGGGTTTGCTGTTTGCTGCCTCCACACTGCTGTTGGCCTTGTGGCAGCACTACATGGCCCCATTGACAACTCTCCTAGGGGAAATGCTGAGGACAGTGGGGGAAAACTGACTAAACATGTCCACCTGCTCCTGACACCACCAGACCTTGGTATTGGCCCTGGGCTCTGTGGAGCTGCACACACACAGGTAAGGGCACAGGGCAAGGTCTCTGCCAGGGAGAGGCTGTGCCAGAGATAAACAAGCAACAGGAACAAAATAGTGGGTTTGGATGGAAGCAACACAATCCCTGCGTGCCTGTAAGACTGAGATAACCATCTGCTTTGGAAACTGCACCCTCGTTTTGAAGGCTTTGCTTCCACATTGCCTTTCTGGGGTTTGGATGGGATTTTCTCCTCATTTCATCAAACTTCCCTGCACACTTTCCTCCATTTTTTTCCAGGAAATGAGTCTTACTTGGTCCTGAAGTCATCCGCTGTCAGCCTGGCATTGTCAATCTGCAGCAGGAGGTTGGAATTTTCGACTGTGGCCACCAACACCTGGGCAGTGAAAGATAAAGAGTGTCAGGAATTCCTCCTGGGTGAGTGCTGGGACAGGAGCAACACTTTTGGGGAAGTTTGGCATTTCCTTAGCAGAAGTGTGTCTGGAACCAGGACAAGTGAGATGCAGCTGAGCCTGACTGTGGGAAGGGCTGGTTACTCCATGACCTCCCTTTCCAGAAGTCTGTCAGTGTTTCAGAAAGCATAGTGAGGCCACATAAGATGTTTGAGATCTGATGGTGGCCTTTGTTTCTATCCTGCTGTTTGTGGAAAGGTCAAAGGGACCAGTGAGGTGTCTGTGCTTGGCACACCTTGCTCTGGGATGGATTTAATTTGTTGGCAGCAGAAATAGAACAAAAGCCAGTGAGCAGGTGGCTACAGATTCTGATTTTCATATTACCAAAGCAGGAGCAAATAACACACACTGGGAGGAAATTCAAGGCAGAGTTCAGGAGAACTCTATTGAGGAGAGGGGGGAAAACCGAGCTCCCTGCATCCTTTGCCAGCACTCCTGCAACTCCAGCTGTCCACAGCTTCCAGAATTGCTGGGGGCAATTCATACATGGGAAGTAGCAGAGAATGTAAACTCCAGCATTTCCTCCAAAATGGTATGCTGGGACTCAAATCAAACGGAAAGGAATCCCCCCTGAGCTGCTGGGCTGGAGGCTTTGCACCACTTCCAGCCCTGGAGCAGCAATTGCCAAAAGAGGCAAAAATCTCCTTATTGGTCAGTTCCATCTTTTTCTCTTTATCATCTAAATCTCCTCAACAGGAGGAGCTGAAACAAGTTTGCAAATTCTTTGGCTGAATGTTTCCAAATATGACGTCAGTGTTTCACAGTTTGCCCACAGCTGCAAATTTCCCTGCACCTTAATTTTAAACTCCCAAGATCACACATGATCAGTGCAGACTTGTCTGTTTTCTTCATTTTTGTATTATGACCTCTTAGATCTGTTCCTGCCAGTGAAAGCTGCCACTTGTCCCACTCACAAGGATGTAATCAAAAACTGACATTGAGACATCTCTGATTTCCAGCCGGGCACTTCACACATGCCATTGGGACACATTTTATGACATAATTAGTGCTGACTAATTACTGAGTTAACAGTCATTGTTTCTGCTTCCACTCTGACACACAACATCCCATGTGTTAATCGCAGCATCCTACCTTGTTCCTGAGCTCCTCGATAGTCCTGTAGTAGGGGCTGTAGTCACGGTCAGGGCCAGGTGCCTGCTTCTTGTACCACTCCCTGATCTTCACCTCCAGGTCAGTGTTGGCCTCCTCCAGGGCTCTCACCTTGTCCAGGTAGGTGGCCAGGCGGTCGTTGAGGTTCTGCATGGTCTCCTTCTCCCCCGCCGGCAGGATGCCGTCACCGCCTCCAAAGCCTCCTCCAAAGCCTCCTCCAAAGCCGGCCCCATAGCTGCCCCCAAAGCCGGCCCCATAGCTGCCCCCAAAGCCCCCGCCTGCGCTGCTGCAGTAGCTGCCCCCGAAGCCGCTGCCGAGCCCCGAGACCACGCGGGAAGAGACGGAGTAGCTGCCGGAGCCCCCGTGCACGCTGGGGGCCCGGTACCCTCCGCCCCCAATGCGCACGGAGGAGAGCCTGCTGGAGCCTCCCCCCAGGCTCCCGAATCCCTTGAGGGAGGTAGAGGAGGAATATTGCCTGACACTGGTGCTCATGCTGGAGGCTGGAGGTGGAGAAGGAGGCGGCTCGGGCAGAGCAGCAGCAGCAGCAGGGAGTGCTCGCTCCCCTGCCTCGGGGCCCTTTATAGCCCGGCCAGGAGGCGTTGCCGGCGCCTTTCGACACCCCTGACAGCCAAAGCCAAATTCCAGCATCATCATTTTCCTCTCCTTGATTTCACATCTTTTGTCACATCCCACCAGCAGCACTACGGCTCACATGGGACCTTCTTCCTCTTCCATTCCCAGCCCCTGGCGTGGTCCAGGTCCCTGCTCAGGGCTGTGTTTTGGCATTCTCGGTGTCCGTTCCAGCTCCACCCGCTGCTCCCTCATGAAGTAACATAAGTGAATCCTCTGTCATCCACCAAGTCACCTGCAAGTATCATTGCAAAAATCCACAAATCTATTTATTTGCTTTTTTTAAGAGTCTAAAGCCAAGGGAAGCTGCTGACTTAAGAGCTCTGCTCATCCATAATCTTCATATGGGCCAAGCCAAAACCAGAGGGAAACTTTCCCGTCAGGACCTTCATCGCAGGACAAGCACAGACCTGGCAAGATTTGTGTACTGATACAGGATTTGGTAGAAATCTTGTAGCTCAAAGGAGAATAAACTCCATCCATTTCTGCTTATGTGCCAGCCTGGGCTGAATCTCCCCACGGAGACTGGAAAGTCCCTGCAGTGGTGGGGTTTCAGTCAGATTAAACAGCAGATGAGTAATGTTTCTCAGCAGTACCTGCTGTGCTCTACCACCTTTCCCAAATCCCACAGAAACTCCCTGTGACTTCTAAAAAAAAATGTAGAAGCTAAAAAATCCTGTGCCACAATTTCCGCTCTCTCAGCACTGAGGTAGGGTTTAATGCTTAAACATCCTTAAATCAGAGGAGATGAACTGAAACTCTCTCAGACACCCACAGCCAGGGGGGTTACTTGCAATCCCTGATTGGAGAAGGATCGATCCTTATCAATGGGAAGAGCGTGATCAGTCTTTATCAATGGGAAGAATAGGATAAATCCTTATCAGTAGGAAGAGTATGAACAATCCTTATCAGTGTTGGTGCTATAGGCTCTTTCCTACAGATTTGCAGCTGAAGACAGCAATGCCAACGGTAGCTCAGCAGGACCTGCATCACCTCTATCAAAAGCGCTGGTGGGCAAAGCCCAACACAACCAGCACTGGGGGTGAGGACCCTGCAAACACTGAGGGTTTGGCCAGGCTAGCACAGAGGAGAGGGACAGTGCTGGCCACACCTGTCCCGGGCTACTGAAAGACTGAGCAGAATGGTTACATAGCTGGACAGGTATTGGCGTGAAAAAAGCAGCAAAGAAGCAGGAAATGTGGCACTGCACTGTTTTATTCTTACTTGGGAAAAAAGCCCTTCACTGATGTGATGCCAGCTCTTGTGCGCAGCGGAAAATCGCACACCCAGCCCGGTCTGCCTGGCTCCAGCCACGGCATTCTCAAATAAAAGTAGGTTTTTTTTGCTCTTCAGAGAGGTGCCTGTGAGGTAGTGAAGGAGTTATAGGGATTAGGAACCCTTTTGTGCTTTCCCTCACGTTATGATCTCCTTCCTTCCCAGCTCCCTCCGGCTGTTTTCACATTATAATGCACTAGCTGATTTTGGAGGTGCTCAGATGTTCCCAGAGCCTCACCCTCAGTAATTCATGGTGCCTCCTTTCTTTCATGTTCCCTGAAGGACACAATAACAACAAGGCTTTATCTGCCTCCTGTTAGATCTCAGGACTTCACAGCAGTCACGCTCCCTTTAGCAGCTCCAGGAGCGTGGGGTGACTTTCTGGGCAGCCACCAAGGAAACAGCTTCACAAGAGACAGACTCTGGATCCTGTCATTCGAGGGTTTTGCTCTCTGGGCACCACTGCCTCACACCCATGGGCTTCAGATTTGGAATTTTGGCTCCCCAGACTGCAAAAACTGGGAGTTTGGAATGCACATGTCCCCTGTCCCTCAGAGAGCTGGGGAAGGAGGGGACCAGGGCACAACCCGACACTGGCAAAGGCCAGGGTGAGCAGAGGACAGTGCTCGGCTTCCAACACAATCCTGGAGCAACCTGGTAGGGCAAATACCAGATGTTCCTGGCCCGTTTCCCTCTGCAGTGGGGGGTACAGGATTACCCAACAGCCGTCGTGTGAGAGCTGTGCTCCAGAGCCACCCTGGGCCACCCCTGCTCCCAGTTCCTCCAAATGCACTCACTTTGCTCATGTTGGCTCCAGCAAACACCCTCCTGCTCCAGGCAATTCCCACGTTGGCCCTGAGCCTCCCACATGGGCTAAAACCTGTGCTGTGACGTCTGACCCCCCCTCAGGTCACTCTCATATTTTAGGCCAAGCTACAAGTCAGCCTGAAGGTGCCAACTACCCCAACAGGAGGCAAAGCCCTTCCACAGCCCACAGGGAGGGGACCCTGGCCTTACACCTTTTCTTTCTGTGTTATCACAACCTCAGCCCAGGTTTCAGGTTTTTTACCAGGCGTGGCAGATGTCAGACAGACAGTCTGGAGATTGTCCTGCAATATCAGCTTTTCCCTGATCTTTTCTGACCAATGCTCTTGTGGGTCAGCTGCCCTGGCCCCTGACT
This sequence comes from Cyanoderma ruficeps, assembly GCA_008694505.1. NCBI lineage: Eukaryota > Metazoa > Chordata > Aves > Passeriformes > Timaliidae > Cyanoderma > Cyanoderma ruficeps. Next base: position 756,167 of record VZDJ01001173.1, on the reverse strand, counting down.
GAGCTCCTGAACAACAATCCCACTCCGACATCAGGAACCCTCAGCACAGAGCTCCCCTGTGCTGGCTGTTGATGGGACATCAGCATACAGAGGACCATCACTGCTTCAGCTATTTCATGTTGCCAAAAGAATTCAATCTCCCAGGCTTTTCTGAAGCACTCACCCACAACAAATCCCCTTGAGATAAAAAAAGAAAGAACACATCATAATGCTCGGGAGATGGTATCGGAGTCTGTTCCAGCAAGAAGCACGCCGGAGATGCTATCTCTGCCTTGTGTGCTGCAGCAGGGAGAGAACTGAACTCCTTTGTTTGCATACCAGGGGAGGTGACATTATCTGTTGGGGTGACCACGCTGCTGCACACACAGTGCCCGGAGTGGCCAGGGCTGGTGTGAAATGGCCCCGGTCAGGGTGTTGCATTTGCCTCAAACAATAACATCCAATTGTGCTTTTAATGTCACAAATTAGAGCTAATTAGGAGTCATTGCATTTCCCCTGTGGGCCAGCTTCTCTGGAGTGCCTTCCACAGCAATTTCCAGCTCAGTGGGAAGTCACTGAGGGTTGCAGGCCTGGGAAAGGTGTCTCTTGAATGTGTGGAATAGCAGGCACAGGCTCTACCCTTGCTGGCAGGTTTTCTCTGTAAGTCTGAACAACACAAAATAGGTAACAAATATATCAAGGTGTGGAGTGACAGATGATGTCTTTGTTTCTATCTCAGCTGTCGATTCTTTACCATCTGCCAGGACGTGTCCTGACGGCCCCCCCCCCCGACATATTATCTGGAAAAAGCCATCCCAGATCGTATTACCATGAAAGGAAACAGTGGTTGTGTGTGAAATGGAAACTCCCTCTGGGCAGCCCGGGGCACATTGCCATCAGCCAGGGAGCCCAGCCCCGGCTGCCCGAGCTGCAGGGTGGGGGTGATGCCACCCCATTTAAAGCCCTCCTGCCCACACCAAGAGACTGAAAAATGGACAGCCCAGCCACTGCAGAGGGGAGGAGGCAGCAACGGAGGCAGCCGGGCAAAGGGGAGGACAAGGGGAGTGACTCTGTGTTGTCCCTCTCCAGGGCTCCAAACTGGAGCAGTGAAGCCAGACATTGCTGTGCCAGTGAGACCCTCCAGCTGCCCCATTGGCAGCCCCATATCAGGGTCACTCTCCTCTCCTCCAGTGAATGTGGAACAGGGAGATGTTCCCCCATTTGGCCCAGGTCCTGAGTAGTTTGCAAAGCATCAGGTGAGGTCCTGGCCCTGTGTCATTGATGCTCCATGAGCCACCTCCACCAGCAGGGCTGTGCTGAGGCTCAGACCTGCTCCCCAGCAGGGACCCACTCTGCCTGTTTTGGCACAGCATATGCCAAGGAGATCCCCTCAGCGAGTGATTCCCAAGGAATCAGCACTGCTGACACAGCCAGTCCATATCCCTGCTGCTCATCCAAGGGGCCATGCAGTGGAGGCCAGTGGAATTCTCTCTGCTGCATTCAGGGATCATGGGCCCATCTGGCATGACATGGTCTTTCCACAATTGTTGAAGCTCTTCTCCCCAGTCCCACTGCAGCTGTTCATCCTCACGGCCACCCCAGGCACTGTGACAGTCCCGTGCACTGCCAGCCCACCCCATGGCCTCTCTGCTGGCACATCTTATCAAGGAAGATGCTGAACAAACGGTGATCACACCAGCCCTGTCTCCAATGGCTGGCTCAGCCCTCCTGCCTCTGCCTGGGGATGAGGGACTCATTCCAGCAAGCTCAGTGCTGAGCACTTTGGCTCCCTGCAGGCTGTCTCTGGTGACATCCTAACTCATACACTCCAGCCCGGGCTCAGGCAAGTGACAGTGTGCAGAACCACGGACCAGATCTGGGGATTCCTTTGTCCAGAGCCCAAGGGACAAGCTGTTCCAATGCTGTGTGTGACCAAGGCTCTCCCTGTGAATCTCCCCAGCTGCAGTCAGAGGTGTAACCAGACTCACTCTGGTGGGCAGAAGAAAGACAGATGGACACACCTCAGGGCTTGTTTTACCCACAGAAGAATATTTTTATGTCTAGGCAGAGCCAAAATCCCGAGCCAAAGGGAATTTCCTCAGCTCTATCTCTGTGGCAAACTCCAACCTTTGAGGTTTCCCACGTTAGATTTTCAGCATCTGTCTTCCACGTAACAGCAGCTCTTGCATTTTCTCATGTCTCATTCTTCGGTGTGGCAATACGATCACACCCTGTCTGCTCATTCCTCTCCCCTCACTGAGCATGGCAGAGCTGGCAGGAGTCACACGAACATTCTGCTGACTGTGGACAACAAAGAGCAGCTCCCACATTCATCCTGCACCCACACCCGCTGCATCCCCGGGGCAAGGTCTTCAGCCGGATGGGAATCCCGGCTTGGGACACCCGTGACGTTGGTGGTGGGGAGAGGCAGGTACCAGCATTGGCCTGGAGATGCTTGTGCTCACAGAAGGGAATCACAATTTAATCCCCATTCTGGGGTAAGGCCAGTCACGCCAAAGGACCCCAGGGGGATGTGACAAACCTGCTGGTTGTGACAGGGACTCCACCAGCCCTGTGACTCCTCCACAGGAGTCTCTGCTGGCATTAAGTGCCCTTCTGCATCCAGGCCTTGTCCTGGCCCCATGCAGACTCTTCACAGCAGCATAGCCCTGATGACCAGGAGGATGGGCAGGAGTAATGGAAACAGCCCCCACAGACTGTGATGTCTAGCTGTCCCCAGGGAAGCCCCTCTCCTCGGTGGGATCCCAGCTCTGGTCTTAGTCCCCTTCGGAAGAGGGCTGTGGTCTGGCCCTTCAGGTGGGATGTGCTGTGTGTCCTGGGTCCCTCCTACCCTCCCTCTCTCTTACTCCTCGAGGGCTGATGGTTGTGGCAGGTGTTGCCTGTGAGGCTGCACTGTGGCCTTGGTGCAGCAGAGCCTTGTCACCTCGTGCACTTGAGGGGACAAGGAGGCCATGCTCCCAGGAGGCCACCACAGCTGCTGGGAGGGGCAGGGGCTGCCCAGCCCTTGTGCTCAGGAGATGTACCCCAGAGCAGCCCCTGTAACCGGGCTGCGCTCTCACTTCCCACATGATGGTAATGACTTGGTTGCTCATTAATCCGTACTTGGCAGGGAGATTTATGAAGTCATTAACAAGACTGAGGCAGTCAGTGCCTACCAGAGGCCCCTGGCAATAAACCTGCCCCCTCCCTCCCTGGCTCCCCCCAAGGACCTGAGCCCGCACCCTGTTAAACCCCTTTTGGGACCCCATTCCCACTCCAGCTCCCTCGCCATGCCCATGGCACTCCTGGCCAAGGGCCACTGCTCCACCCTGGAGCTCTAATGACACTAATGATTTTCTGAACACGAGTAGGGAATGCAGAGCCAAGGCCCATCAGCAGTGTCTGGCAGGAGGCGATGGCTTGCCTGGGCCTGGCACACGCTGGTCCTGCTCTCGCCCGGAGCGCGGCGGATTCTCCAATACGTAACAGTAATTACACGCTGCACCTCTGTAAACAGCTTCACCTCTGTTATTATTCTCTTAATCCGAACCCCTGGCTCAGCCCAGTGCTGCAGGACCAGCGGGTGCTTGGGATAAATTCCATCCCCTGCTCAGTGTGTGGATGCGGTTCTGCACTGCCAGGGCTTGGCTGAGACTCTCAGGCAGAACCAAATGGTGGGAGCCCCTGTGGTGTCAATGGCCCTGGTGGTCCTCGTGCCCCAGTGTCCCACTGGTCCCAGTGGTGCTGATGGCCCCAGAAGTTCCCATACCCCAGTGTCCTGATGTTCCTGGTGTCCTGATGGTCCTGGTGGTACTTGTGGTCCCAATGGTTACCATGCCCCGGTGGCTCAGTAGTCCGGGTGTCCCAGGGGTGCTGGGGGTCCCAATGCCCGAGTGATGCCAGTGCCCCCCACCCCACGGGAGCCCCGGGTGTGATCGGACTGCAGTTGGGCACCTGGGCTGGGATCCTGCTCTGGGCTGTGGGCCCGTGCAGAGGGACCCGGTGGGATCCCTGGGGAGCAGAGGGATCTGAAGGGACGCGGTGAGACCAGGGGAATCCAAGGGTCCCGGAGGTACTCGGTGGAACCGATTGGCATCGAGGGTACCCAGTGGGAGCGGGAGGATTGGGATGTACTCCGTGAGGCCGAGAGGATCCAGGGGTCCCGGTGAGAGCGGGAGGAGCCAGAAGTCCCGGAGGCACCCGGTGGAGCCGGGTGGGATCCGGGGCTGCCGGTGGGGGCGGGAGGAGCCGGGGGTCGCGGAGGCACCCGGTGGAGCCGGCTGGGATCCGGGGCTCCCGGTGGGGGCGGGAGGAGCCGGGGGTCGCGGAAGCACCCGGTGGAGCCGGGGGACATCCCGGGATCCCGGCGGGAGTGGACGGGACGTGCCGGCAGCGCCGGGCGGTGCCCGCGGGCGCGATCGCTACGCACGGGCGCCCCCTGCTGGCAGCGGCAGGCGCGGCGGGACGGGGCGGAGCGCGGCGGGGCCGGGGCGGGAGCGTGGGGCAGTTCTGGGCTGCGCTGGAGGTGCTGGGGTGTGCAGGGGTGTGCACAGATGCCCTGTGGGCAGCCGATCCCTGCCTGCGTCCTGCCCGCGCTGCTCCCCGCGCCCCAGCAGTTCCTCAGCCCCCCAGCCGGGCGGGCGGCCCCCGGTGCCGCAGAGCCGGGCCCGCGGTCGGAGCCACCGCATGGCCGGGGCGGGTCCTGAGCCAGCACCTGCGTCTGGCCGGGCAGAGCCGAGCGGTGAGGGGAGGAGAAGAGCGTGAGCAGGTGTGTAAGGTGGGCATACTCGTGTGCTCGCCTGGCGTCCGCAGTTCTGACACGCACCCGAGGCTGCTCTGCACACACAGGTTACGGGGAGAGCCCCTCGGGCACCGGGCACTGCCAGGGAACGCTGGCCTTGGCCCTATGGACTCTGCTCTGCTCCAGCCCTGTGCCTGTGACCGACCCCCAGGTGCACAGCACAGGGCTGAGAGCCCGCCCGTGGCATGCGGGAACTGTGCAGGGCTCCTCCCCGAGTGACTCCCCCTGGAGATGCCCCCAGCAGGCACACCCTTGGGACCCCCTGGCCCCAAGATGCCACTTAGCACTGCTCCAGCTCCAGCTCCAGGTGCACAGGCGCCCCTGAGATGTGTTGGGCCCTGTTAGTCCTGTGCAATGGCTCTCAGTTTTGATAGCCCCATGAGTCTTGGGAATCTGCTGGCCCACAGCTGTCAGAAATATGTCCACTGGCCCAGTGACGATGTCCCAGGGATGATGCCTGTGGAATTGGTCAGGGTGAGGGACACCAGGGGCACAGACCAGACCAGCAGTGCCCTGCATGGTCAAACCCCTCACAGAGGCAGGGAGGCACCTTTCTTCTGGGTCTGCTGAGACCCTGGGACTGGGCACTGCTGGGATGCCAGCACAGGCAAGGCTGTGTCCCCTGGGGGAGAGCAGTGTCTGGCTGTGCAGTCATCCCATGGGATGTCCAGGCTGGAGAACACGGGGGCCCACACCTGCATGAGCCCAGTGGTGTGCACCCACCCAGCACCCCGACAGTGGGTGCTCCCCTCCACATCGTCCACCTCGCTGCCCCCGCGGTCCCCGTGAGTCATGGGACGCATTCCTGGGGCAGGAGGGGACATGTGTGCTGCAGGGACAGGCCGGGTGCGTCATCCCCTTGCTCCCACGCCTGGGGCCGGGGCGGCCCAGCTCCAAGCTGAAACTTGTCTGACAGTAATTACAGGGGAGATGAGGACTTCAGAGGATTTACATTCCTTTTGGGCCACACCTGGGAAAGAACTTTCACCATCAGCCAGTTCCTGAGAAATAACTTTCCACCTGCGTGGCCCAGCCACAGCCCTGCCCAAGGAGCCCAGTGGGACTGAGGGGCTCCTGCCAGCCCCATTTTGGCTTTGTCTCTCTGCAGAGACCCCCAAACCCTCTCCTGCTGTCCCCAGAGCTCCTGCAGGGCAGGGTGCTGATGCGTTCTTTCCCTGTGTAGGGTTGGTGCAGCTCAGTGCTCACCATTGCAGGGTCTGACCACCCTTCCCTGGGGATCAGAGTGGGCGGTTGTGGTGACTGGAAGCTGGGGGGGATTGCACCAGTGTCCTCAAGAGATTGGAGCCACTTGGGTGGCCAGTAAGGCCCTTCAATTGGAGCCTTGTCAGGCCCTTCACCTTTGCTTTGGCTGGCGACACCTCCCCAGTGACTGCCTGGGAGCCAGGGCTTTGACCCAGGGCATTGTGAGGAACTGGAGGACTCGGGAGACACATGAGACCCACTGGGTGAGGGGCCATATCTGCTCAGGGCATTTCTGTCAGCCCCAGCTGGCACACAGCCTTCCCAAATTACAGACAGGGCTGGGTCTGCTGAACCCCTTGGACACATTCTGTTCATCCCAGATGCTTAACCAGTTGGGAAAGACCTGAGATCCCCCTGTTCCTGAGCCTCTCTTTGTCACCCATGGAGAGACACAGGCAGCCAGTTCCTGAAACAGCTTTGCCAGAGCCTCCTGCCCCTCTTCCTCCAGCCGCCGCTGTGTTTCCCACCCTGTGCTGGTGACCTCACTGTGGGATCACTGGGAGGCTGAAACTGCTGTCCTGCCACTGGCCCTGGCGCTGCAGCTGCACGGCAGCGGCTGTGGCGGGGATGTGAGCCTTGATCACAGTGCAGGTCAGTCCCTAGTGCTGCTCTGTGGCTCACTGGCAGCACCAAGGACACGGGTGACCCCAGCCAAGCCAGTGTGGCACTTGGTGCAGCACCAGCACTGCCAGCCAGGCAGCAGCTCCTTCATGTCCTGGGCCTGGGAGTCAAACTCCATGCATGGGGTGTGAGTCCTATGGCCAGGGCTGCCCCACTGTGGGTCCATGCCTGTGTCCCCTCTCCCTGTCCCTTGCACTGCTGACGGGGCACTGGGACACCAGCCCTGTGGGGGTTCAGAGCATTGTCTTTGCAGGGTCCCGGGGCTCTGGGCTGCACCCCAGCAAGGGGAAGAGGGGCCATTTCAGCCTCCAGCACATCCCAGGAGCTGCTGGGAACAGGCAGCGTCAGCAGAGCACCAAGTCCAAAGTGTTTTGCAAGCAGAAGGGCGCGGGCGATTTCCTTATTTGGCACCGCGGCGGCCGGGGCGGCACACCTGGCTGGGGCACACCTGGCTGGGGCACACCTGGCTGCGGGCACCGCCTGGCAGCGCCCGCGAGGGCGGCGGCGCTGACGAGGAGATGGGAACGCGGGCAGGACCCGCCTCGCTAATCACAGCCCAGCGCAGGGCGTGGGGACAAGCCGCGACAGGGACGCGGCCCTGGCAGCCAAAACAACGCTGGTGACACGCCTGCAGCTCAGCCCAGCACCCCCAGCCTGGGGGTCTCCTGCCCGGGGGCTGCGTGCTGGGGACCGCGGGCAGCCCCTGTTCCCTGTGTAATGTTTGTTTCCAGCGAATCTGACAGGCTCAGAAAGACCCTCTGAGCAGGGGAGGCTGTGATGGGGAGTTTAATTCCTGCTCCTGGTTCAGCAGTGAAGGAAAAAAGAGAAATGCAACCAGAGTCTGCCCTGGAGCAGAGGGAGAGTTGGGGAGCCAGGCAGTGCCCGCTTCTGATCTCAACCCTACGGGGCTTGAACACTGGCCCAGCCTGGCAAGAACCTCCTGTAGGTTTGGGAGGTTCAGGGCCAATATTAGCCACACAGCTTCAGCACCAATATTAGCCCTGGCACCCCAACCCTGGGCTTCCCTGTGCCCCCAAAATCCACTTGATCTGCCAGCCCTTCCTGCCCCACGTCGGTTCAGCCACTGTGGCTCTGCCTCTGGCAAGTGCAGGACTGAGCCTGTGGCACAAGCACAGCAAACTCTGCAGCAGGCTGAAAGGCTCCATCTTGACCTGGTTTTCCCAGGAAGCTCCATGCCAGGGGGTGAGTGCAGTGGCTGCCGGGAAGGCCATGAACACGGCTACTGAGCAGTGCTGTTACATGGAAATGCCTCTGCTTAGGGGTCCATGATGTCTCATAACCAAAAGAAGGGGCTGTCACCGAGCGGTTTTACAGCTGCAGCCCCAAGGCAGTGCCTGCTGAGTTTTCCCTGTCCCCCTGCTAGGCTGGCTCTTGCTGGTTACTGAGATAAGTGACCGGGCAGCTCTGGGATAAACACACTGCACCTTCAGAGTGCCAGGGGAGCCCCAGGACAGCAAACAGGCACAGGGGGCTGTGCAGCTGCACAGCATGGCAGCAAACATGAGCTGTGGCTCTGAAGGACTTTGAGCACCCCAGGGGTTGATGTCCCCTCGAGTGTCTTCTCCCAATGCAATCTGTGCCCTTCCAGGGCCAGCCTTTCCCAGTGCCTGTCTGGGCTTTGGGAACAGGGGCACTGGGACCCCAGAGTGTGGCCATCCCAGCCCCCCCGCTCCCAGCTCCAACTCCCGACCTGGCAAGGGAGTGCCATGGCCAAGTGTTTTGTAAGAGGCAAATCCCTGCAGTGCCAGCATCATGCTGGGACGGGCAGCTGGGGCTGGGCTGGCATCGGGAAGGATCGCTGGCCGGCGGCCAGTGTTTGGCCCTCGGGGAGTTGGTGTAGGCAGGGATGAGTGTGCCTGGCTGCGGGGCAGGGAAGGGGCCGGGCTGCGGCTGGAGCTGCGTGGGGACGTGCCCACACCCCGCACAGGTTTTGCCTCGTAAGTGAAATACGAACCGGAGTGAGGCAAGGTGCTGACCAAGGTGTTTGGCCTGACCTGCCCCTCTCTCTGCTCGAGTCAGCAGAGTGGGGACATCTCTGCCCTGTGCTCATCATTTCTGCTGCTGCTACCCCAAAAATCTCTTGGTCCTGAGCCCCGGATCAGCAAGAGGTGGATTCAGCCTGGTGTGAATCCCCTGTCACAGGGCAGGATCCTGACCAGGGCAGGATCAAATGCCTGAGCTGTTTGGCAGCCAGGCTGGTTCCTCCCTTGGCTGGAGCTGAGGGGCACAGGGGCAGTGCACAGTGGGCACTGATCCTCCAGGGAGGGCAAGGGCTGCTCTTCCCTTGGGCTGGGGCTGCTCCTCTCACGGGCCTCAGAGCCCCTGGACATGGAGGGGCTCAGAAAGGCTTGTCCCCTCTCCCCTTGCTGTGCCAGGAGAGGGGACTCTGCTGTGACCCCCATTGTGCCAGACAGCATCAGCAGCACGGGGCAGGTATCAGGGCCCCTGGGAGGAGGGTTTCACTGTGCTTCCCAGTGCATTCAAGTTATTCCCATTGCTGGGCACCCACCATGGCAGGAAGGGGCCCAGATGCACCCATCCTGTGTCCAAAGACATGGCCAATGCTGGTGATGATGTTGGTGCTGGTGATGAGCTGGCACATGCCAGGAGCCCAGCTCAGAAGGGCCCTGCCTGGCACACAAGATTCCAGCAAAGGTTCATCCCAGGGTCTTTCCATGGCCCCAAATCTCTCCCTGGCATGGAGCAGGGAATTCCCTCCAGAATGGAGGGGAGGTGCCTGGCTCAGGCAGAGTGGAAGGGCAAGATGAAAGCAGGGGGCTGCAGAGCAGGACAGCTGCATTGCCCTGCCCAGACAGATCACAAAATCATGGAATCCCAGAAGGGTTTTGGTTGGAAGGGACCTTGAAGCTCATCCAGTTCCACCCCCTGCCATGGGCAGGGACACCTTCCACTAGATGAGGTTGCTCTAAGCCCCATTCAGCCTGGCCTTGAGCACTTCCAGGGATGGGGCATTGAGACCAGGTGGAGCAGGACTGGAGCCATGCCGGGCAGCAGTGGGAAATGGGTTATGTCTTCAGCTGGACCCCGTGTCCCAGTCTGCTCCTTGGCTGTGCTGGCCAGCCCAGCCATGCTGCACCAAGGGAGCTGCGGGAGCTGAGCCTGGTATCTTTGCCCCTTTGTGTGGCACTGGAGCAGTTCTGTGTCCCCTGGCCCATGTGTGACAAACTACAGCAAAGCAGGACGTGTCTGACATTAGCAAATGGGCTGTGCAGGGATGATCCGTGCTCCCGGCACAGCCCCATGCCGAGCCTCTGAGTCAGCCCCGCGCCGGCTGCGCCTGGTGCCGACAGCTCCTGAATCCATCAGGAGACGGAATGAAAATCCTGTCGTGGCTGTGCCTGTCCATCTCCCAGCTGCTCAGTCTGCCCTCGATGCCCGGTCTGGGCCCTTCCTGGGCAGCAAGTCCTGTCACTAGGCAGGGGCCAGCCCTTCCCAGGGCTCCCAGCGGCTCTGAGGGTGTCTGATGGAGAGCAGAGCTGCTGCCCTGAGCTGCTCCCACCCTTCCTGGTCTTTGTGATCCCTGTTCCCATGTCAGGTTTGCTCCAGGCTGATGCCAAGGCCCCAGCTGAGGGCTGTTGGACCCCAGTGACCCCCTCAAGGTGGATGTTTATTTGATACATTCCCTGCGATGTGAGCACGGGTGATGTCTGCACAGGGCATCGACCTTGGCCAGGGGAATCCCCATGGGTGGAGGAGACAGCCCATGGGAATGACCCAGGAACTGGGGGGGGTGCAGCAGGGGACACAACACCCCTTCTCTGCCGGAAACCCATGGCATCTCCAAGATCCTGGAGAACCCTCCCTGAGAGAATTCCCCAGCACCTGCTTGGAGGAACAGAGCTGAGTTGTCCCATCGCTCCTGCACAGGTACCGGCACGGAGCGGCTGTGCGGGCTGAGCCAGGTCCCTGCCCGCTGCCCCAGGTCCGTTCCTGCTCGCCTGCACCAGCAGCACGGGCGGGCTCAGCCTGTGCTTGGAGCTCTCCTGGCACCTCGCGGAGAGCAGCGGTGTCACAGGAGGGAGGGAGGGAGGGTGGGGGCCCTGCCAGGGGAAGCGAGGACTGAGCAGTGCGAGTGAGGGTGAATAAATACCCTTAAACGCAGTGACTGTAACACGCCCGGGGCCACGTCGGTGCATGGGGGTCACTGGGTTGATGTGCCCACGACCGGCCCTTGCTGCCCCGCAGCGTGTGAGACCCTCTGAATGTGTCACACCATGTCCAGTGCCTCCATCCCGAGTGTCCAACAGCTGGGACCACAGCGAGCATCCTGCAGGCCCCGACTGTGAGTGGGCAGCAGCCAGTTCATGCAACACCCCGGGGTCTGCAAATTTGGGATGTGAATGCCAGGAATAGATGTGTAAGGGAAGGGAAGGTAGGACTTGATCAGGGAATCCCTGCACTGCCTCTGGCCCCGTGACAGCCGGGCTCACCCTGCTGCTCTTTCCAGGAGCAGGTTAATCACCAGGGCTGACGCCTGTCAGTGCTGCCCGCACTGATTAATGGGATCAAATACCCATCAAACATCCAGCTCATCCTGAATCCCTGTCTGTGCAGTCACACAAAGGCTGCAGGAAGGATGTTGGAGGAGAAAAGCTGGTTTCTAGGAATGTCTCAGCCCGGAGGGCACTGCTGAGCTGCGGGAGAAGCAGTAAAGCTGAATGCCAGGATGATTCCTTCCATTCTGCTGCACTTCCCAGGTGGGCTGGGGGTACCACCAAGACCCCCTCACCTCAGAGCACAGTGCAGCTCTAACCCACTCCCAGAGAGGAGCTCATGGTCTGTCTAGACCTACGTGGCTTTTGACCCCATTAATTGTCAGAGATTTACTGTTCTTCGTATCTGGAGTCTCGGTATTTTTTGCACCCGTACCATGTCTCCAAAATGGCCTTGCAGGACACAACAAGGAGAGAGAGCTGCAGTAAGCACTGCACTGACTGGGCTGGTCACCCACCAGGAGCCCCAGGGCCTCTGCTGCAGGAGCCCTACACAGTCTTGAGCAGCATCACATGGGGTCTCGGGGTCTGTTGTCTGCACACACACAGGGGTACACGGGAGCATTTCCCCATGAGATCCCCGGCACCGGCCGGGGTACAGCTGCTGGGTGGCCCCTGTCACCACCAGCACATTTCCTTGTCGCTGGGTCGCTACTGCCACTCTCTGCCAAGGAGCACAGTGGTCCCCAGGAGCACCCCCAGACGCGACTAGGATGCCTTCCAGCGAGCAGTGACAGCACAGGTGTCACAGGACATAGGCAGCTCTGGGCTCCCTCTGCTCCTGCCAGCTCCCCTGGCACGGCCACGGGCCCACGCACCGGGGCTGCAAAGCACGGAGCCCCCGCACAGCCCGGGGGGACAGACTGGATTGTCTGCCAGGCGCTGGGTACGAGGAGACGGCGGCAGCTCGGAGCTGCCTGCCAAGCTGCTCCTGCAGGAGACCGGCATTGCCACCTCGTGGGGAGCCGGGAGCGGCACCTCCTCGGGCAGGACAGGTCGGGACCAGCACCCAAAGACGGGCAGAGGGGAGGAGGGTGCAGGGGCTCAGCTGTGGGGCCCAGCCGAAGCCACCCATGACTGCAGGTGCCAGCTCTGAATCCTGCTCACAGCAAAAATCAGATGTTAACACTTCCCTGACAGCTTTCAGGCCTCACCAGTGACGGGTTCAACTCTGGTATCTGACACACACTCGGCTCTTCTGGTGTTGGACCAAAGGCTCTGGGGGCCCAGTGGCGAGGACGCAATCAGGATGTCTTGTGTGGACTGTGCAAACCAGAAGTGACACCGATAAATCGACTCTCTGGGGTATCCTGACTCAGCAGCGGGGCCAGTCTGCCCAGAGCTGACATCAGACTGAAGGTACTGATGGCTCTGCTCGAGTGTTTGGTGTTGAATATGAAGAGCAGCCCTTTGGCTGCAGTGAGGACTTGGAAATGCCCCCAGCAGAGTGCAAACCTCTAATTGCTTCTCCTGTCTGGCTACTCCACCATGCGGCTGCTAGAGACAGCTCCTTCTCTGGGAGAGAAGGAAAATCTGATCAGAAAAAGAGGAGGGAGAAGAAGCATCAGCTTGTTCATGGTGGTCATGGAGCAAATTCCTGTTCTAATGAAAATCAGTTCTCCAGATGATCTGTCACACAGAAGAGACAGATGCTGCAGAAACACCAGAGACACAAATACAGCAACGCAAACAAATTCCCTCTCCCTGGTGCAAGAGAAATCATTTGCTTTTACCTTAAATAAAACCCCCAAGAATGATGCAACATCCGACCCATGTGGCGTCTGCCAGAGCCGCAGATGGCAGCACACCCAGCTGCCAATAACCTGTCAAACCCACGTCCTGCTTCACAGAGATGGCTCCGAAACAGGGCAGGAACACCTACACAGGGAGCTGGGACTGCAGGGGATCCAAAGGAGCTGAGGAGCTCCAGATACAGGATCCTCAGCCCAGGCCTCCCCGGGGCGATGTTCCCACTCCATGAGCAGAGGAGAGCTCATGCTCTGGATCTGCGTGGCTTTTGACCCCATTAATTGTCAGAGATTTACTGTTCTTCGTATCTAGAGTCTCAGGGTATTTTTAGCACCTGTGCCATGTCTCCGAGCAGGATGGGATGTTCCTGTGCCAGCACTCCCCGTGCTGGCTGAGCCACAGCCGGGAGACACCCGCCAATTTGGGGGGTTTATCCACGGCAGCCTGGGAAAGCCATGGAATGTCCATGTTTAGCAGCTCAGTCCTAACACTGCGAGCCAGCCTCCAGGCCCTAAAATTAGGACTCAGGAACAGGATTAAACCTGAGATCACCAATTCCCACTGCCCCTGGTTCAGGCCCCTTTGGGCTCACTGCCCTCCTGAGCTGACTCCCAAGAACACCTTTGTCTGTCATTACAAAAGGACAGGGAGTGCCCCTTCCCAAGCACCACGACTGGGGTTACTGGGATGTGCTGATCCAGCCAGGCCTTTGGGAGCCCCCAGGAGCAAGAGTGGGATGGGCCAGCACTCAGGACAGACAGCAAAAGGAACTGAGCACACCCTGCAAAGGCTGAGGTTTGCCAAGGCCTGCCAGACTGAGCTGAGGTGCAGTAAGTGCCAAGGGATTCATTTCACTCGTTCAAAGAGAAAAACTTTCCTTTCCTGTCAGATTCTGATGACACCTTCAGTGCTCCCCTTCAGCAGCGGGGCCCCAGGCCCACTCCAGAACTGTGTGTCCTCTGAGCATCTCCCTGCCAGCAGCCTGGGAACAGCACCCTCCTCTCTGTCAGCACTTGGCTCCCTGCGTGCTGCAGGTGTGGTGCCACTGTGGGGACAGGCAGTGACAAACCCCGGTACCAAACCCACATCCACAGGTGAGCTCCGAGCGTTCCCAGGCTGCAGCTCCTGCAGGAGTGGACCCAAAATCACTCCGTGCCCGGAGCAGTTGCAGGGTGATGACCCAGTTGTGCCAGGCTCAGCAAGGCCAGCCCAGGCTGACAGTGCCACCCTGGGCTGGGCACAGCAGTGTCACCCCAGGCTGGGGCACGGGATTGCTGCTTGTTCCTGGACCAGGAGATGAAACACTGGACAGGCAGGACCTGGGGCCTCTCCACACTCATGGATGGCTGGGGAAGCACCTGAAGTGCCCACAGGAGCCCCAGACAGCTCTGGTCAGCTCTGGGCAGCGTTGGGCTGTCGTGCTGGATGGATGTGACGGATGCAGGGTTGGGAATGGGCAAACTGCTTTTGGCTGCCCCCAGCTCCTGCAGCCACACGGAGGGTGATGGGCACCACGGCTGGACAATGTGCGGATAGTGAGGGGCCAGTGAGGGCCCAGCAGGGAAGGGGAAGAGTCTTTGGAGGGTCCCAAGGGGATATTGAAGGGGTTAGAGGGCCCCAGGGAGACTTCAGGAAAGTGGAGGAGGGGTTGGGGGGGGTTTGAGAATCCCAAGGAAGTTTGGGGGTCGCAGAGAGGTTTTGGGAGGCATAACAAGAGTGTTTCGCAGAGGGTTGGAGGGTCCCAAGAAAATTTGCTAGGGCTGAGGAGACTTGGAGCCTCCATGAGGCTTTCGAGGCGTACCGTGTTCTTAGGAGGGGAATCCCAGGGGGATCTGGAGGTGTTTGAGTGGTCCCTGGGAGTATTCTGTGGTTCACGGGGGTATTTTGTAGGTCTCGGGGAGGAGGGCGGGTGCCCCAGTGGGATTTGGGGGGTCCCGGGAGGATTTTGCGGTCCAGGGGGATCTCGAGAGTGGCGGAGGCCACCCTGAGGGGGAACGGGGGTTTCGGGGGTCTCGGCCGCGGCCCAGGCCCCGCACTGCGCACGCGCCGTCCCGCGCGCTGCCAGACCCCCTCCCGCGCATGCGCTCCGCTCCCCCCGCGCCAGCCGGGGCGCGGCCGCGTTCGCCCGATGCGTCCTGACGCCCCGCGCGGCGGCCAATCATCGCCCTCGTTCGCCGTGCGTGATGACGTTGCATGGGGCGGTATATAAGCGGTCGGCGGCAGTCCCGCCCCCCTGACAGCGCCTCGAGCCGCCGCCGCGAGAGCATCCTCCGCCCAGAGCCGCTCCCGCCGCCAGAGCCGCCCCCGTCGCAGCCGCCGCCGCCTCCGCCGAGGGAAGGGAAGCGTATCGTATGTCCGCTATCCAGAACCTCCAGCCCTTCGGTGAGGCCCTTTGTGCGGTGGGGCCGGGGGAGCGCGCGGGCCCCGCCCTGGCCCCGCCCCGTGGCGCAGTTGCTATTCCGGGCCCGGTTGCGTCAGCCACGGGGGGGTAGGGGCGGGGCCCAAGCCTGACGGGCGGGTGCGGCGGCCAATAGGGTGGGGGCAGGGGCGGGATCGACACGTGACTGGCAGGCGTGTGGGGGCAGGGCCAGGGTGTAACGGGCGGGCGCGGCAGCCAATGGGGCGTGTCCTGCGCGTGATGGGCAGGCTTGATGGCCAATGGGGCGGTGGCTGGGCGGGGCCTGACGGCGCTCCCCACAGACCCCTTTGCGGATGCAAGTAAGGGTGATGACCTGCTCCCGGCCGGCACTGAGGACTACATCCATATAAGGATCCAGCAGCGGAACGGCAGGAAGACCCTCACCACAGTCCAGGGCATCGCGGATGACTACGATAAAAAGAAACTGGTGAAGGCCTTCAAAAAGGTGGGGCTTCGGGGCTCGGAGGGGCAGCAGCCACGCCCAGCAGGGATGTTTATGTGGTGCTAAGGGAGTTCTTGTGTCTTTGCTGCAGAAATTTGCCTGCAATGGTACTGTAATTGAGCACCCCGAGTATGGAGAAGTGATTCAGTTGCAGGGTGACCAGCGCAAGAACATCTGCCAGTTCCTTGTGGAGGTAGGAGACCTTCAGCTTGCTGCTCAATAAAATAAACACGAGTTTGTTAAATGCACACAGGTCCTTGGTGTGGGCAGCGTTTGGATGCACAGAGGCATCACCCCATGCTGTGAATGCATTTTCTGTCTTGCAGATTGGACTGGCTAAAGACGACCAGCTGAAAGTCCACGGGTTTTAAGTGCCTGTGGCCCACTGGAGCTTTATGCAAGAAGATATCCTTACCATGAACTTCCCACCTGTCCCTTGTCATAAGTTTAAAACCAGCCGGTTTGTGTAATGTAACGATCTTGGGTCCACTGTTGAGTCTGGACTGTTGTAATTGGTGATGTAATAAACTGACACGAGCCCATGCTATCTCGTCTGGCTGTCCCTCATTTCCCAGAGGTAACGCGGGCAGTGGCACCATCCAGCCTGAAGCCAAAATTCCAGCTGTTCCCAGCTAAGCCCAGGGACTTGGCCTGTCCTGATGGCTCCTCAGTCCAGCTGCACTTCCATCCTGATGGAGGGGAATCGTGTCCTGCCTGGTGCGAGGCCCCAGGACATGGCACCATCCCCCTGGGCAGTGCTGGCTCCCGGAGGCAGAGAGATCTGGGGAAGCCTGGCTTGGAAGGAGTGACAGAAGAGTGACCTGGAGGTCAGATGGCGCCAGTTCAGGTACCAGTACCAGCAAGCTCTGATGTACCAGGCATGTGGAAGAAGTGTCCCATGGGTTAAACTTGTGACAAGGGCTCAGTATTGGACTAACATAAGAAATGTCCCTGTAGCTGGAGCTGCTGAGCCTCATGGGGGTGATGCTGCTGCCTCGTACCCTGTGCAGTAACGTGGCTTTGGTTTAATTTCTAATGTTCTGTTGTAATGTATTTAAAGTTATTTAAATAAAACCGGTTTTCAAAAGCCCATGCGTGGTGGGTTCCATCACTCCCAGGGGCCAAAGCACCTTCTCCTCTTGCCAGCAGCGGTACAGCCTCAGTGCTCAGGGGCCTGGTGGGATTCCCTGCCCTGGGGGCTCCTTGGTGGTCTGGTGGTTGCCCCCCACTCTGCCCCATTGCAGGAAGAGGAAGTTCCCTTCGTGCAGTCTCTGCTGCTCCTACTGGGAGCTGAGGGGAAGTCAAGGAGTGGGTGGGTGCTGACTCATTCCCTGCCGGGGCTCTGTAACCCTTGAACTAGCTCTTGTGTTCCTGGAAGTCCCAGGGCAGGGTCAGCACTTCCACTTCCCAAAAACTGCTCTGGGGAGGAGGGAGAGGTGCTGCCACCTGGGTCAGGCTCTGCCACGGGTCAGGTGCTGAGTGCTCTATTTTCTGAGCTTGAGCTCAACAAGCAAGAATGACACCTCAGTAAAACGCACTGGTTGAGGGCAGCAGTGGTGCTGGGGGCTGGCAGGTGCCTCCAGCACAAGAGCAGTGTGAAATGCACTGAAATGCCAAAGACTGGCCAGGGAGTCCCTGTGTTCCCCTCCCATTGCCCCCAGCCTGTCTGTCCTGCAGCATGGAGGGCTGGGGTGTCCTGGGAGGCTGCTCCCACCCTGGTCACCTGCTCATGCTCCTGGCAGCCCCCCAGAGCACCTCCCAGCTCTTCATCTACTGCCACAATGACCCTCATCTCCCACGTGCTGCTCGGGAGCACTGAGTTCACTGCCACTTTCCCGGAGACTTTGCTCTTGGAAACCAAATTGCTGCAATTACACAAAGCCTGCGAGTGCTCCGAGGAGGCAGGTGACCTCCAGCCCTGCCCGTCCCTTGGAGTGACCTCCAGCCCTGTTTGTGCCTGGAAGTGATGTCCAGCCCTGCCCACCCCTCGGAGTGACCTCCAGCCCTGCCTGTATCTTGGGGAGCAGGTGCACCAAGAATTCCTGTGCCTCTTGTGTGTTTCTCCCTGCTGGACTTGCCAGACTGCCCACAGATTTGGCCAGTGCCAGGACAGCTAGCCCCAGCCAGATGGAGGGAAGGGGTGCTTGGTCCATCCTCCAGCTCAGCCTTTGTCCCCCCGGAGAAGGGTCCAGCCCAAATGTTCACAGGCCCGATAACAAACCTGCGTCAAGGTGATGCCGAGCCCGTGGCCCTGGAGGGAGTGGCCGCTGTGTCCCCGTCACCCTGATGGCTCATTTGGTCCAGATTGAGCCATTAAAAGCCAGAAATTGGAAAACAATTTGTTTGTTCCTTGTGCGATGTGCTCGGTGGAGCGAGAGATCAATGGCCGCAGGGTGCTGGGGCCGCTGCCTTCCGGCCATCCAAAGGCCATTTGTTTCAGGGGTGTTTGAGGAGCCCCGACACGGCTCGCTGGGGACACGAGGGGACATGGGACAGTGACGTGCCCCAGCCCAGGATGTCGTTCACGGCGTTTATTGAAGGAGGGAGACAAATGGTCTCTACAAATACACTGATGGGGGGGTCAATACAGGCAGCAGGAGCCATCAATATCCTGGGGGACAGACAAGGGTCTTCAGGGGGCTCTGACTGCAAGCAGGGCCCCACTCCTCCCACAACACCCCAGAGATTCTCGGGGTGCAGGGAGAGATCCAGAGAATTGGCAGCTTCGGGGCCTGTGTCCTGGTGAGTGGCCTCGCACACACAGACACAGCCCCCAGGTCTGCACAGCCCCCAACCCCCTGGGCACAGAGCTCTTGGGAGCCCCGGCACAGCACGTTATAAATGTGTGCACACACCTGAGCACATCCGTGTGTGTGTGTACAGACAGACACACAGACACACGTGTACATGTGAAAATACATGTATGTACACACACATACTTCTGTATACATGTATATACATGTGCATGTGTGTTTATACAGATACCTGCATATGTAGTGCTATTTATAAACATAGATATGTATGTATGTATATGCATATACTTATAAATGTGTATTTAGATATATGTATTTAGACATATACACATTTAGATATATGTGTACAAATATGCATAAATATAAGTAATCTCGGAATCATTTAGGTTAAGGAAGACTTCCAAAAATCATGGACTCCAACATGTGTATGTGTATATATCTATATCTGTGTATATAGATATGTGTGTGTATGTATGTGTATATACACATATATAGACTATAAACGTATGTATATATATGTATATTTATGTAAGCATTTTTATATATTATGTTTATATCTGTGTTTCTATACATACAAACACACATACATGCATGTGTATACATATATGTGCATATATGCGTGGACACATATATAGAGAGATATATGTCATGGTATTCCTTATGCATCCATCCCACTGCACACACCCTCCATCACTCCATGGCGTACAATTACCTCATGTAGTCATTATCCATGTAAAACACACACACATGTGCACATGTGTGCCCATGCCTACAGCTGTGAGTCTGTGCCCATGTGTACGTATGGATACCTGGATGCATTTGCATAGATGCATGCTGTGTTATCTATTAGAAATGTACACATTACATATATCTATATTTTGTACTGTATAAAATCTTATATATTATACTGTATTATTTATGTATATGTATTTATATATATATATACACACACATCATTGCAGTGTGTTGCACTGTATGGTTGCTATTACATAATGCATGTGCATGTTCAGCTGCACACAGAGCTCTACTGCTCTGTACAAATGTGCAGCCAAGGCACAGTGCCCTGGTAGCTGCACCTGGATTTGTGTTCACGTGTGTCCTTACACAGCCAGCCATGAACACACCTGTGTGCATCTGTGGCTGGGAACGTGTATGGACACGTGTGCCTATATATGTGTATTTATATGGATATGGCCATACAGCTGTGTCTGTGTGTGTGTGTCTGTGTNTGTCTGTCTGTCTGTGTGTCTGTGAGCACACACAGGTGCCCGAGGGCCCCCCCGGGGGTGGGTGGGTGTGTGTGGAGCCGCCCTGGGGTGTGGCAGAGCCGGCAGCGCCTTTAAAAGCGGGACTGAGCTGGGGCGATCTTGGAGAGAGACACCCACTGAGACCCGCCGGGACAGCCACCAGCACCCACCAGGACACCTTGCTGAGCCTCAGAACCTGCAGGTGAGTCTCAGAGGGCTCTGGCATTGTCTGTAGGTGATGTGGGGACCGGCTGGGAAAGACAGAGAGAGAGAAAACCTGGGGAGCAGGTGGGAGGGACAAAGCAACTCAGAGACCCACTAAGTGGAACAGAGGGGATCTGGGGCCTGGCCATGCCCTGGGGGTGAGAGCCCAGCTCCACAGCTGCTTGAGTTCAAGGAGGAGCTGGATGATGCTCTTAGCCATGTGCTTTAGTTTTCAGCATCCTTGCACGGAGTGGGACTTGATCCTTATGGATCACTCTGCCTTGACTCTGATTCCAGGGGAATTGGGGACCAGCCAGGAGAGAAGGATGGAGAAGACTTGGGGAAAAGGTGGGATGGATAGAGGGGACTTGGGGACCCAGAGGGAAGGACAGAGGAGACTGAACTGGCCATGGCCTGGGGCTGAGTGCCCAGGCCACCCTCACCACAGGCTGAGCATGTCCCAGTTTGGGGGCTGCAGCTCCCCCACTTCCCCACCCCTGCTCCGTCTCTCCACAGCCATGAAGGTGCCGTTGTGCCTCGGTCTCATCCTTGCCCTGGCAGTGAGCGCCTGCCTGTGCCTGCCCCGACCAGCAGCAGAGGCACCAGGTGCCTTGGGGGACCCCCACCAGCACCCCCCCAGCCTGGTCCGGCGGGACTGGCCCGAGTACCTGTCCCAGGAGCAGCAGCACCGCTTGTCCCAGTTCCTGCCCCACATCCTCACAGGTACTGGGAGCTCAGGATGGGCAGCCCTGAGGGGGCACAGCCTGGCCCCCGTGCCAGCTCTAACTGCTGCCTTTGCCCTGGCAGAGCTGAACAAGCACAAGGCCTTTGTGCATGAGGACGAGGGGATGGAGGCTTTGCACGACCACTACTACCCCGACTGGATGGACTTCGGCCGCCGCAGTGCTGAGGACGAGGCTGGTGCTGCGTAGCTGCTGGGCTGGACTGGCCCTGCAGAGCACTGACACACTCAGTGCACGTCCTTTCCCACAATAAAACTCTGGCACTACGGCCTCTGCACTCCTGGCTGTGCTGGGGAGAGCCTGGGAGGGCGGGCAGAGGGGAGCTGCCCCCAGCCCCAGAGGGGCAGGCAGGGCAGAGACCGAACTGGGCACGGCCGTAAACACAGAATGTGGCAGAAGACACAGCACACACAAGCTGCTCTGTGAATTCACATTTATTTGCCAGGGGGTGGAGCACAGCTCGGAGGGAGGGACACATCTGGGAGGAGCAACAGGTGCACCCCCAGAAACATCACAAGCTGTGGGTGCTGCTACTATTGCTATTCAGTGGGCAGGAAAGAGTTAAACTACCATTCCCTTTAAAAGCCAGTCCAGTCCAGGTGCTGGCCGGGGGCCCAGCCCAGGGTGCAGGAGTCTCCCCCTGGCCCCAGTGGGTTGCCCCAGGACACACCAGGGCCCAGACTGAGCATCACCCTCCACTGCAGCATCCGGACAGCCCCAAATGGGCCCGGCTGCCCCTCGCTCCGCAGACAGGCTCAGCAGAAGCAGGAACAGTTTTTATTGCCAGGAACTGGCTCCTGTGAAGGGTCCATGCTCCCCCAGCATGGACAGGGTCAGCCAACACCCCCTGTTCCCCCACACATGGGGAGCAGTGCCGGGTTCTGTCCTTGCAGCCAGGGCAAAGCCCCCCATACTGGTTCCAGGAGTGCTGATGGACCTGGGGCAGCACCAGGAGCTGAGGCAGAAGCTTGTCCTGTCTCTATTTCCCCATAGATGGGCGAGGAAGAGGATGTGTCTCACCCAAAGCCTAGGGGCTCTGCAGCAGTGTCACTTCTGGGTGCCCCAGGCCCCTCTGGGCCCTGGCCAGGCACAGGACGTCTCTCCTCTGGCCACCACCTTGTCCAGCCCCAGGCGCTGCAACTTCTCCACCAGGTTCCAGCTGAAGATGCTGCTCCTGGGTCGGGGTCCATCCTGACCCCTGGGCACAGGGGAGGGCCGTGGCTGAGGGTCCTGGGAGTGGAGTGAGGGGGCCCACCATGACCCAGTCCCTGGTGCCAAGTGGAATTCTCGCCCCAGCGAGAGCCTGAAGAGTCCCATGGGAGTGCTCGGGGGTCCAGGGCCAAGCGCCAGTGTGGGGGGAGTCTGTTCTGGTGAGGGGCTGCTGAGGCTCAGCCCCTCAAAGGACCCACAAGAAGGCACGACGGCATGATACAGACTGGAGGGGAAGAGAGAGAAGGGGGGATCAACCGAGGGGCCCTGTCCTGGGGGATGCTGCTGAAGGGCCCAGGCAGGGCTGTGGGCAGAGCAGGACCCCCTGTCCTCCACCTAAAGAGCCTTGGGCAAACTCCTCAAGCCCCCCAAAGTTCACAGAGGAGGGCTGGGGGCTGCTCCTCAGCAGCCAGGAGAGATTGGGACACAGTCACTGCTCCACAAGCAATTTCCAGACACCAGGGTTTGTCCAGCAGTGAACTCCAGCTTGAACCAACCCCCAACGAGCCTTGGGGGGGCTCATTAGGGCTAATTACTGGTGCTCATTAAGGAAGGGACAGCCCCAGCACCCAGCTGGAAAAAGTTCCTGGCTCCTGCCCAAGTGTGGAGGGAGGAAAGCAGCGTCGGTTTCCCGGAGTGCCAGGAGCACTGGCTGCTCCTTGCCCAGGGTGCTGCTCCCCTGCCCTGGGAGAGCCCACCCAAGGAAGGCTCTCCATCCACCAGGGTGCTGCAGGACAGAGGAGCAGGGCCAGTCCCAGCCCCCAGTGGGGGGCTAGCCCCGGGCACAGACACCCCAGCAGCCAGATTTGGGGGTATTTCTAGTGCTGGCATTTCTCAGAGCATCAGGGCCTGCAGGTGGCCCCCGGACTGCCATTTCATCGAGCTGTAGGGAGCCAGGCATGGGGGAGGAGGAGAGAGCTCGGGGGCACAGCGGGGCCGGGGCCGGTGCAGGCAGCGCAGGTGGCCGGGGTGTCACCTGCCTTACCTGGGAGTCACCGTGGTGATCGCAGTGGTGGGGTGGAGGATGTGGCAGGTGGTGATGGTGAAGGTAGACGGGGTCTGGGGGAGGTTGTTAACAGAGAGGAACACTGGAAGGGACAGGAGACAAGGGGTCAATGGCGAGGGGAGCAGGACACAGGTGGAGGGCACGGCGGAGGGCAGGCGGACGGCCAAAGCTGGGCTGGGAGCTCCGTGCACGGAGCAGGGGCTCCAGCAGCAGCTGTGTCTGGTGCCTGCTCAGAGAGGGCAGCCAGCACAGCTGGGACCAGGAGGTGCCATCTGTCCCAGACCAGCCCCTTCCAGGCAGCCGGGGGGCAGCAGGCGCTCGCCAGGGTGATGGCGAGGGCTCATCCCGCCGGGGCAGCGGCCCGAGAACGGCCCTTGGGCAGCTGCAGGTGGAGCATCCCCGTGGGGACAGGTGGGGGGCAAGGACAGGCTGCTGCAAGAGGGGAGAGCACGGGGGGAGGCGAGGGGCAGCCTAGACAGGACAGGGGCATCCCGGGGGCTGCGTCCCCTCTGTCCCCTCACCCCACGCTCACCCCTGGGGCGCTCCTTGGCTTTGGCGGGTGTTGAGGTAGGGAGCAGCTGGAAGGAGCTGGCGTCCACATCATCCTCCTCCAGGTCGTTGAGACTGTACACCTCCTCCAGGTCTATGTCCAGCTGCCTGAAGTCTTTGGTGAGCACCCCGGGACGGGGCACCAGGATCCCACCCAGGTTGGGCTGTGCCAGCTGCTGCCAGTGGTGGAGTGTCACAGAGCCTGGGGGGGACACAGCCGGGGGGAACTCAGGTGAGGGTGTTGGACTGTCAGAGCACCTGTAGCTCTGCACCCTCTCTGCCCCTCACCTTCCAGTGGCTTCACAATCTGCAGTTTGTCGGGTAAGTAGGTGAGGGAGCCGAGGGAGAAGCTGGAGGCAGCAGTGAGCTCCGAGCCCCCGGAGTAGCTGGTCCCAGTGGAGACGATGCTGCCCTCGGGGGTGAGGAAGCCGCTGGAGCTCGCCCCATCTCTCAGCCACCAGAGCTTGCGTTCCCGTTCGGCCTCGAAGAAGGAGCGCTCCTCGGAGACGTGGCTCCGCTGCCGCACCGACAGCCGCTGCACCGCCGCCTCCAGGTCCTGCTGGCCTGGGGCTGCCCGGGAGTCCTCGCCCGCCCCCGGGGCCCTGCTGGCGGGCACAGCGTTAGGGTGCCCGAAGCCGCAGTCCTACACTGCGCCTCAGGCTGTGCCGGGCCCCAGCCAGACCCTGCCCTCCCTGCCCCAGGCTGTCTCCTGCTCTGCCGTGACCAGCAGTTCCCCAGCTCCTGGGGAGGAGCAGCCGCCGTCCCACCCGGCCCCATCTCCCCCCAACCCCCCAGCACTCACTGGGCGCCCTCCGAGCCAGAGCAGCCGGTGTGGGGGGTGCTGGCCCCCCCAGAGTGGGCAGCGGACAACTGCTTGGAGCCTGGAACATGGTGGGGAGACTCCGAACAAGACCTGGCTTTGGCTGCCTGGTTCACGGCCTTCACCGTCTCGAAGACGCGCTGGTAGCTCCTGCGGGCGGGAAGCAGGTCAGGGTGAGCCGGGCCCCGCCCCACGGCACCGCCCGAGCCACCGGTGCCAGCGCTCACTTGTAGTCTGAGCCGGAGCTGTCTGTCCTCTTCCTCATCATCCCCTTGATCTCAGCCGCCAGCGAGTCCTGGGGACGGGGGTAGGCAGTGTCAGTAGAGGGGAGAGCAGGGACCCCCACCCTGCCGCCCGGCCCCCCACGCTCACCACGGGCAGAAGACTGGCCGCGCTGTAGCGGCTGACGGTGCTGTTGGGCAGGCTGCGGCTCCGCAGGCACTTCACCTCCTCCTGGGCCTCCTGCAGCATCCCGCCGCACTCTGCGTACTTCTCCTGCAGATCCCGCAGCTGCGAGGACACGGGCACAGCTGGAGCACGGCCCCGGGGGCAGCGGGGCAGGATCCCCCACCAGGCCGGGCACTCACGGCTTCCCCCGGGCTCACCTCCATCCGGAGCTGCTGCTGCACCTCCTTGGCCGCGGTCAGGTGCTGCTGGAGCTCCTCCACTTCGGAGCCGTACTGCGGGCGGGAGCGGCCAGGTCAGGGCGCTGGGCCCGCACCCCCCTCCCCCCGGCACGGGCGGGGGATCCTCACCGTGCGACACTTCTGCTGCAGGTCCGCGACCTGCGCCAGGAGCTGGGTGATCTCCTCCTGCTGCCGTGCCTCATTCTCTGCCTTGTGCGCCAGCTCCTCCGATAGGTGAACGACCTGCTGGCTCGCTTCGGCTGCGGGAGGGCCGGGGTCCGTCACCGCCGGGCACGGTCCCCAGCCCCAGCCCCAGCCCCCGCAGCTGGGCAGTGCCTGCAGACCCCCGACCCCTACGTACAAAACTGCTCCACACAGTCAATCATCAGCTGCTGCTCCTGGTCCTCGTACTGACAGGTCTCTGTGGCGATGTTGGTGGCCTGGGGGAGAGGGTTGGAGGGGCTGAGCATGACAGGCAGGACCTCCTGTCTCCCTGAGGGGGCAGCTCGGGTTCCCCCATAGAGAGCAGGGCATAGGTGGGCACTGAGGGGCATCCTCCAGCTAGCTCTGCTCACCTCCATACGGAGCTTCTGGTTCTCCTCCTCCAAGCACTTGAGTTTCTGCTGCAAGGTGTCGTACTGGAAGTACTGCTGCAAGGACAGCGAGGACTCGTGCCTGCGTAGCCTGGGGACAGCAGGGATGGCCTGAGCAGGCAGGATGGGGCTGTCCCCTCAGACCCTGCCTGCTCTCCCAGCTCCCAGGCATCTGCAGCAAACTCTGTGGGGTTGGACCCATGGCCACCAAGGGATGGAAGGGAGTGTGGCCAGTGCCACCCTAAGGATGATGACGGCTCCTGCCCAACCCGCAGGGGCAGTTCTGCCCCAGGTGAGTGGCAGGACAAGGACTCCCACTCACGGTGTGGAGGTGGTGGTGGTGGGCTCGCTCTCCTCCGTTGTGGTGGTGTAGAAGTGGAGAAGGTCATCCCGCATGGAGACCTCATGGCGCAGCTGCGCAATCTGGAGAGACAAAGCGCTTCAGGACACGGCCGAGGGGACCACAGCTGCCCTCAGGGGGGGCATGCAGGGGGCCAAGGCTCAGATATGTGCCCAGGAGCTGTTACCTCCTCTTTGGCCAATTCCAGCTGCTCCTCCAGGAGCTCATTGCGCTCAGTCAGGCTCCGGTTCTGCTTCAACAGGGACTGCCCAATGCGTGCTGCTAACTCCAGGTCCCGCTCTTTCTGCAAGGGGCAGGTCTGCCTCAGCTGGGACTCATCCCTTCACCAGTCCTCACCTACCCATGAGTCCCCAGGGTCCCACCAGCCCTCACACAGGTGGGACCTCCAGCGTACCTCATCCAGCAGGTTGGTGACGGCGTCAATATCGTGGTAGGTCTTCGTGATCCTGACCACCCGCTCAGCACACAGGACTGGGAGAGAGGGCCAGAAGGTGAACCCCCACACTGTGGGAGCACTGACCCAGGGGCTCAGCACTGTCCTGCCAAGGCTGGCCCAGGCCGGTCTCCAAAAAGCACCTTTTGTCTGCTGGGTGGCCCCTCATGCAGTGCCAGGCAGAGGAGGGCAGGGATCCCCACAGCTGTGACAGCATCATGGGAAACAGGGGGCTCACACCTGCCCCCAACCCTGTCTGCACCTTGGGGTGGCAAGAAAAAGGCTGGGCCCCCTCACTGACCCCACGACCTCAGCACAGGCACAGTGCCAGCCCCACTGCAGGACTCACAGACAGAAAGGGGGGACGGGGAAGGGCAGCAGCAGAGACAGGATCAGAGGTGACATCTCCAGCAGAAAGCAGGCTGGAGCTCCAGTATAAATAGCTGTGGGTGGCACCGTGCCGACCCGGGCTCACAGGCGGCGTCCCCTCCAATCTGTCCCCAGCCCCCTCCCCCAGGTCCCCCCCTGCCCTAGTTTCTCTCTGGGGGAGGGGATGCTGCAGCCCGCACCCACCCGACGCCCCTCCAGCTGCACGACACAACAACCCCCACAGCCACAGAGGCAGCTGCGGACAGGACGCTGCGGGAACGGGCAGCTGCCCACCACGCCAACCCCACAGCGCCAGCCCGGCCAACAACACCACAGCGTCAGCCGGGCCCCAGCTACAGCTCTGCCCCCCCGCGCTGCTCTCTGGGTCTCTGGCAGGGAGAGGAGGTGCAAGAATGGAGATGTCGGTCCCCCCGGTACGGATCCTGCCAACTGCGGCCGCAGGCGCTGCCAGGCAGCTCCGGGCACGCACCCAGACGGCGGCGCTGGAGCCGTGCGGTCGGAGGGAATCAGGAGCAGGCGCAAAGCCCCGAGCCCTGCCCGCACCCCAGACCCTGCTTACAGCCCGGGACCTGCCTGTACTCCGCACCCTGCCCGCAGCACACAGTACTGCCGATGCCCTTTCTGATTATCTGCTGCCCCGAGAGTGTGTGCCTCAGTTTCCCCTGGCAGAGCAGTGTTGGCTGCCCTTAGGGCCCCCACCCACGTCCCCAGTCACAGCCACCCCCCAGTCGCGCAGACGAAGTGGGTTAACGGGGAAGCTCAGCCACACAAATCCCATTAGGCCTCCCCAGCTGGGGTTGTGTAATGGTGTGTTGTCATGGCAATGCCCCCACTCGCCACCCCGGTCCCGTCCAGTGCTCACTGCCCCACGCCCCAGAGGGCACGTACCCCAAACACGTCTGTGGGAAGAAGGGCCAGCCCCAGCCCCAGCCTCACCCCCCTCTCTGCACCCCGACAGGACCCGCTCCCCGCGGGAGTCCCCAGCTGCACCTCGTCAGGCCCCTGAGCCATTAATTGGAAATAATTAGAGCATGAGTATCGTTACGGTTGGAGCGAGCGGCTGGCCCTGGGAGACGGGGGCTGCAGCGCTGGCAAACATGTAAACATCCATCTCCAGGCCGGATCCGGCGGGATGCGGGAGGGGAGGACCCCATTCCCACGGGAGGAGGGACGCCCTTCCCCACGGGCACGCGCACACCTGGCAGGGCCCCTCTCCCCGCCGCCCCCGGCATGGGGAACAGGTCTTCTTAGGGTCGGGCTGACCCTGGGGGTCCCCAAGGGACCGCGCGGCGGCAACCTCGGGCTAGAGGGTGGCAAGGGACACCGGAATTGAGGGAACGCACAGGTGGGGAGCAAACGGCACCTCCCGAGGGAAGACCCCGGCCCTGACCGCTCCGGACCCGTTCCGGCCCCGGGGAGATCCCCGTCCCCGCCGCTCCAGACCAACGCCGGGGGAGCTCAGCCCTGCTGCAGCCGCATCCCCATCCCCGGGGCGGGACCACCCGGGCCGCCCTCACCTTCCTCCAGCTCCCGGGCGATGGGGTCCGCGCCGCCGCCGCGCTCCGCGTTCCCGTTCAACTCATCGTAGGCGGTGGGGCTGCTCCAGATCTCCATCGTGCCGAGCCCACCGCAGCCGCCCAGCCCGCTGTGCCCACCCTGCCGTGCCCAGCCCTGCCCCGCCACGCTGAGCGGAGCCGCTGCGGTCGCTCCCGCCCCTATTTATAGGATCGCCCGGTCCCCGCGCACCTGCCCGGCGCATCCCCCGGCGGCGGGGCCTGGGCTGGGGCCGGGCCGGGGGCGGGGCCGGACGGGAGCAGAACGGGGGCGATGCGGGGGTCGGGGGGTGCCAGATGCTGCCCGGGAGTGCCCATTCCCCCCGGTTTTCTGTGCCGCCCCGGCGACACGATCCCCATAAGGCACCCTAGGACCGGGCTCCTTGTTAAGGAACCCGCCAGGACAATCCTGCTCAGTCCTGGGGGCTGATGCAGGTATTCCACCTCTTGTCCCAACTCATAGCCCGGGGAGTCGGGGCACATAGGCCCCCACGGGTGGTGATGACTGCTGAGGGGACACTGGGGGTCCCTGAGCAGCAGTGTTGACACTATGGGTCATGCACAGGCAGCAGCTTCTGCCCCGTGGGAAGGACAAGGAGATGTTTTGGGCCCTTCATGCAAAGCCATGACCGTTCAGGGCTGGGGTCCCCATAAGAGTAAGGGTACCTGCTCTGTGACCCCAGGGCTGGACCTCCCATCATCACCCACATCACAAACCCTGCACCTTCAGTGCCCACGGCGGTGCTGGGGCCTGTGAGGTCCCTGATCAGGAAAGGGGCTTTTCCACCCCAGTCCAACCTCCCCATTCACCACCCCTGGCTCCAAGCATGGGCTGGCACGAGTTTGGCCTCCTCCGTGCCCCACCCAGGATGCCCCGCACTCTCTCGATGGCACCTCCCATCCCCACAACCACACTGGTGCAGAAGCAGCACAGAAGCAGGAAAACTGAATAAATCATGGTGTGCTGAATTATGGAGGAGCTGGCAGGCACGTAGCACAGGCCGCGTGGGTGTGATGCTGCAAATGCCAATGTGCTCCGTCCTCATCACCTGCCCCAATGCCCTTCCTTGTCAGCACCCAAATGATCAGTGAATGGATGCAGCTGAAGCTGCCCCCCACCATCACACACCATTGCCTGCTGCCACTGGAATCCTGACCCCAAGTACGTCCTGCTGTAACCACCAGTCCCCTCTGGAGTGAGGACTGGAGCAGGTGCCCTCAGTCCCAGCCTCTCCCTCCTCCTGGCGCTGCTGTTTTCCCTGGTAAGGTCTGGGACACAGCCAGCACCACCAACTGGGCACCCATCCTCCAGGGAGCCAAGGACTCAAGCACGCGTCTCAGCATGGACAGGCAGGAGCTGCTTCTTCCTAATCCCCTGCCCCAGGATTTGCTCCTCTGGGCAGGTTCCCTTGTGCCTGTGCAAGCAGATTACAGGGGGCTATTTCTGACGGCAGCTTAAAGGTTTGAGTCAAGGAATGACGCCATGGGCCCCCCTCCACACCAGCACATGCCAGCAGCACTAGAGGCCTGGGTGTCTGTGACCTGCAGGAGTCCAGGACTGAGAACCACTGGCCACATGGAGCAGGGCTGGGGCGCCGTGGTGCTGCATGCTCCCTATGACACAGAGACAGGGTGTGGGGCTCAGTCCCTGCAAAGAGCAGTGCTGATGGTGGGGGGGCACCCCACCACCTGCTGATCAGAGAGGGGAGCAGCCAGAAGGGGAAGGCTGCAAGCACAGGCAAGGCATGGTGAGGGTTTACCCCAGCCCAGCCTGGCGTGAGCAGGTGGGTGGAGGCCTCAGCCCCATCTGTCTCCCACTGCCCCACATCCATCCCCCAGCCCCTTGCTCTAATCCTGTCCCAGCCACACGCAGGCCAGAGGCAGAAACAAAACAGAGATAATCCATCTGTGCCCCCCGCTGAACCCCGACCTCATGCAAGGAATGGGCCACGTCACAGTGCCATGGGCGCTGCCCCTGCCTGGCCATGGGGGCTGCAGGGACCTTCCCCTGGGATCCCCGCAGCTCTGGGGGCTTCACTGACAGCAGGGGCCCTGAGCCCTGCTCCAGGCTGTCATGTCTGGGGGAGCAGCAGCCCTGGGATTCACTGGCACACCTTCTGCCAGCCTCACCAGTGTCCCACCCCTGTGAGCCACAGCACAGCACAGGGGAGCAGGGAC
This sequence comes from Cyanoderma ruficeps, assembly GCA_008694505.1. NCBI lineage: Eukaryota > Metazoa > Chordata > Aves > Passeriformes > Timaliidae > Cyanoderma > Cyanoderma ruficeps. Next base: position 725,693 of record VZDJ01001173.1, on the reverse strand, counting down.
GTGCAGAGGGTCCCGGGAAATGATGGGGGCTCTTTCCCAACATCCGGCTTGGCGCAGCAGAAGCTGCTCCCAGAATTAGCCCGGGATGTTCTGGGTGAGGAAATCCAGCCCGTCAATCCCATTAGCAGTGATTAGCTCCCAGGCTGTCCTCGCCGTCACCACCCGGCACAGACACTGCGCCTGTGCCCACCACCCTCACCACCCCCGGCGCCCACGGGCACTCACGGAAATACTGCAGGGTCTCCTCTATCTGCTGGGGGGTGAGGGGGGCTATGGGCTGCGGGGGGCCGGGGGGGGCTCGCAGCCAGTCGCTGTGGTCGTAGCCAAACACGGTGTCAGCCCGCAGCGTGTAGCGGGGCAGCTGCTCGCCCAGCAGGCTGATGAGCTCCACCTCGGGGACATCCTCACTGCACAGCTCTGGGGACAGAGGGACACGGTGTCGGCCCAGGGTGTGGGGCCTATGGGGGGAGTGGGCTGCACAGGGGGCTGTGGCAGGTGAGTGCCTCCTGCACCCCTCAGCCCACCCTGTCCCCTAGCGGTTTGGGGCTGCTGCCACCAGCTGGGTCTGTCCCCAGAGCCACTAGTGTAGGGATTAGGGGGTCCCCCGCAGGGTGGCACTCAGGGACCCTTCCCCAGCTCTGTCCTGCTCCCCCCTCATCGCCCCGCTGTCTGCGGGCAGGGTCCTGCTGCCATCTCCTGGCCACGCTCTGCCCGGCCGAGAGGCGCTGGGGACAGCGGGGGTGGGATGAGCCGTACGGTGAAGGATGCCGGCACAGTGGTTCGTCTCCGGCCACAGAATGGGGACAGGATGAAGCAACAGCCCGAAGTAGACCCAGCTCCTCACCCCCCTTACGCCAGTTCCCCCAGGGGACCCAGTGGCACCCTCAGCTCTACCCACCAGTGATGGTCGCAGCATCGCGGTGTGTGCCCGTGTCTGACCAGTGAGGCACTGGGTTGGTGTGGGGACAGGCAGGGACAGGTGAGTCCGGGCTGGGCTGGAGGTGGCAGACGGGTGGGCTCTGGCTGGGAAGAGTCTCTCGAGGGATCGGAGTGTCCAGTTTGGCTGGCGTTATGTGGGGGCCTGGCTGCCATGGGGAGAGGCACCGTCCACCCTGGCTCCCTGGAGCAGTGCTGGCGGGCAGCAGAGTCCCTTCTCCGGCCCCTGCCTGGGGGGAAGGAGCTGTTTAGGTGATGCTCTAGGGACCAGGGACACATCCTGAACCCCCATATCCCCCAGCACCCTGTGCAGGAAAAACACCTTCCTGGAGGCAACACCTGCCAGCCCAGGGTCCAGGTGGCATAGCCAGGGCTCAGGTGCCCCCGCTCCCTGCCGATGGCACAGGAGAGTTGTGGGAACAGATTCCAGCTCAGCTCCACCCGTGAATATGGGGCAGGTTTGGCAGAGGCAAGGGGTCAGCGTACCTGCTCTGCGGTGGCTGCTACGTGACGCGGGGGGCTCAGCACCAAAGCAGGGCCAGGGTCGGACAGGACCGGACAGGACAGGACCCTGTCCCCCCACGGGGTCCCTGCTGGGTCACTGCCTGTGGAGCGAACAGGGAAGGAGCTGTCGAGCTGCCTGGCAGTGGGCAGACATGGCAGCGGTGCCAGCGAGAGCCCCGGGGAGCTCCACCTCAAAGGGCAAAGTCCATCCGTGAGCCTCCACCCTGTCAGCACCAGGATGCAGAGCAGGGACCTGCCGTGCAGGGCAGGGCAGGGCAGGGCTGGGCAGCATCTGCGGCTGCCCCGTCTGAACCATAAACACATCATGAGACGGGCCATAAATCCAGCATATCCCTGCTCTCCAGCCACCTCCAATGGCTCTGGCTCAGGCTGTAGCCACTGCTGGCACTGCTGCCCCCCTGCCCTGCGGGGCAGGAGCCTCTGCACAAGCCCCCTGCCACATCTCCATCCCTGCTCCCACCTCCACCATTGTGGGGCTGTGGCACAAGCACCCCCTCATTCCCAGCTGCAGGGTCATGCCAGGGCATTGCTGCCCTCCCTCTGCACTTGGTCAGGGTCACTGCCACATGCACAGCACTCAGACCAGGCCACCCCGCTCCCCCCGGCACACAGGGACGGCACGAGGCAACATGCTGACCCCAGAGCACACCCACGGCATTCCCCAGTCCTCTGCCCCATGGCGCTGGGACCACCAGACCTCGGGGCCCAATCCTGCACTGTGCCCACCGGAAAACAGCTCCCCAGCCCCAAGCCCTCAGACCCTCTTCTCCCCAGAGAAGGACAGGGACCCACCGTGTGGAGGTACCGCGCCACCGCTGGCTCAGGGGAGGGAGCCCGGCCGGTGAGTCAGCTCAGCCGGGACAGCCAGGGCCCTGCGTCTGCTTTTGGCCCAGCTCCTGCACGTACGTTCACTCTCCCCGGGGGAGCCTTGTTCAGACACGTGCCGAGCAGCTCCCATCGCCCGCTGCTCCCATTGCTCCCCCCTTCCACTGACCCCGAACCCCACTGTCCTCCTCCACCAGCCTTCGGCTGCCCACGACCCGGGGACCTGCCCCACGGGAGCCGGGCGAGAGCAGGACGGTGGTCGCGGACACCGATGGGACACGGGCCGGGAGGAGCAGGATCCCGGCTCAGGCCGCCCCAGGTACCTGTTCAGACCCGCGCCTGCTGCTCCCTGCCCTGCCCGATGCCGTCCTGCACCTCCTGCCCGGGCACCTCCCGAGGAGCGGCCGAGCCCCGTGAGAAGGGGAGAGACGAGTCTAATTCTCCCGGGGCTGCGGCGGCCGCCGTCTGTGACAACCCCAGGAGGACGGAGGGGACCGGTTGGGCACGGCCCGAGGCTTGCCCGCCAGAGCTGCCCGGGGATTTGGGGTGCCCGAAGGCAGCCTGGGGGCCGCGGGACGCCCTGAGAGCCGGAGGAAGAGCACAGCCAGTGACAGCGGGCAGCGGGTGAGGACCTCAGGTGGGGTGGGACACGGCGGGAGCCGAGGGCTCGGTGCACCCGGGAGTGCGGGAGATGCCGGGTTTGGGAGCAGCTGGTGGTCCTCGGGCGGGACATCCCCACACACGCTGGCCCCTGCTCCCGGCGTGGCAGCGGCTGCGGAGCCCTCGGACATCGCTCCCGGCCCCCGCCGGCAACGAAGGCCGCTCCCCGGCAGGCGCGGAGTGCAGCCGAGGATGCCGGGACCCCGTATTCCATCCCGGAGCCCACCCGGGGATGCCACTCCCTGGGGACCCCACAAGCACCTCCGGTTGCTCTGGGTCAGGTGTCCTCTGGCTCCACTTCCCCACCAAAATACCGGATATGCACCCTGGCAACTCTGCCGCAGTGGGACTGGGGATCTCGGGACGTGAATCCCTGCCCACGGCTCCAGGATGGCTGCAGGATCCGACCCCTCCTAGGGTAGATGTTCTGGGGCATCTCCAGACCCGCTGGCACTCTGGGGACAGCCAGATCTGAGAGCAGGAACATCTCTGTGACCCACAGCAGGGCGAACTGGGAGTCACAAGGTGGGGTCCAGGCTGGGCACAGCCAAAACCACATCCCAGGCACACAGGGGTGGAGCCAAGGCCTGTCACTGATTGTCTCCCGCTCTGGCAGCAGCTGCAGCAGGCTGAGGGCTGTCTGGCCCCCAGCCTCACCCCATGAGCCACCCCAACCCCACTGCCCTCGGGAAGTGCACTGGGCTCTGCTGGGACTGCCCGGAAGGCAGCTGTTGTTTTGTTCATCGCTGGTCTTGGCACGAGCTGTGGCAGGAAGGAGATCCATTTCCCTCAGCACTGGGGTTGGCTGCTGCCACGGCAGGCTGAGCTCGGGCAGGATGTTCCCCCCAGTCCCACTTCCCAGACCAGCTCCTGCTGCTTTGTCCCCACTTGCTCCTGTCCCGAGCACGGCACATGAACCTCGGGACCCCACCGTGCTCTGTGGCAGCCTGGGCCCACGTCCAGGCAAAGCAGGTGCCAAGCATGGAAATGAGCTCCCCAAAATCACTCTGCCCCACGGAGGAACTCGCCGTGGGCTCACAGAGGGCGATGGCTGTGCCTTCCCCTGGCTGCCCAGAGGGACCGTCCCCAGCTGACAGAAGAACAGGCTCAGGGCAGCACGGGGCTGCAGGGGTTATTTTATTCTTTGCTTTGGTCTATACAAAAACAACTTACAGAAATAATAAAATCTTCCATTCCTGACCCACACTCCAGTAACTGTCCATCCCTTTCCAGCCGGAGTGTTAAACCACCATCAGATCTAAAGCCTCTTTTAAAAAATGCGTTAGGTAAGGGAGGAGGGGACGGAAACACACCACTCACCAAAGAGAAGGGAAACAGGTTAAAATGTGCAACAAAGATCGGTACAAGGACACAGTTCCTAATGCTGGAGTCACTCCTCTAGGGGGACTGGCAGGACAGGGACACGAAGTCAGCTCCCAGCAGCTGATGGGAAAGAATTAAACCTCAGACACCCCAAAGGTCCTGGGACACGGACCCTTTGCTTTCAGCAAACTCTAGATTGGCCTGATTCAGTTGTAGTTCGCAGCAAGCAAAGGGTTTTTCCATGTCAGATTCCTCTCCTAGAACACTAACACACAGAACAAATCGTGGGAAGTTAGAAAGCACAAACTTAAAGACGGCAAAAGCCGTTGGCACCATATTAAAAATAAAAAAGAAATATATATTCATAGAAAAGACTATTTTGCCAATGAAAGATCACTAACGGTGCAAGGTTTGTGTTTTAAAGCTTCAGAAACAGTATCTTGGATGCTGGATGTGGCAGTAGGTGCAAGAAGCAGTCCCAGGAGGAAGGACCTTCTCCACAGCCCCACAGCGAAGAAAACAAATCAAAAAATAAAACCTCTCGTGGGAATGGAAAAGTTTTGTCTTCTCAGGCACTTCTGTCTCCCAAGTCCTTCTCACGAATGCTCAGCTCTGGGGCCACCCTCTTCTGCATGGAGAGAACACCTGCAGTGGCAGAGAACTCCTGTCATCAACCGAGGGGGGATTTGGGAGGAGGCTGGAGTGCAGGACCCCCTGGGCCCACAGGTGATGGGGACATTGATCCATGGCAGCATCAGGGACCCCCGTGGTGGCACCAGGGACCCCCCAGCACACCAGGGGCCATCAGCCAGCCCTGCCTCCCCCGGCCACCCATGCTGTGGCCACGTCCCAGGTGCGCTGGCAGGTACCTGGTGTGGGGCTGCAGGCGGGTTAGGCGAGCATGTGGTCAGCAAAGGGCGCCCGGACGCCGTCGCTGTAGGCGTCCATGGGGTAGTCCCCGTCCATGTCCATGTGCATGTCGATGGGGTCCAGGGGGATGTCACCCGAGTACATGGGGCGGTAACCAGGGTCCAGCTCTGCAGGGAAGGGATGTGGCAACCTCAGCTCCCATCAGCCAATGACTTCTCCACATCTCAGCCACCTCCGTGTCCCCCCACCCAGGGCAGCATGTGACATGTGGTGCTGCAGAAGGGCCCCACCATCCCCCAGGCGAAGGGCAGCAGGTGTGTGTGCTCCCTGGGAGCTGAGCATCCCACTGGGCACCCCCAATCCCCAGCAGACTGGGCTGGCACTTGACTGACAGCCAGCTGAAAAAGGTTTTAAAACCAGTCTTGCCTGGCAACATAAGGCAACTTCCCCCCCATAACCCAGCCCATGGGGACCCTGCAAGGAGAACTGGTGCCATACTCACCATCTGAGTAGGGCTCGTTGATGGGGATCATGCTCTGAGCCTAAGGAAGAAGGCGGCACAATTGAAGGGATTCATGTTCCTGATGCTCAGGGGCCATGTGGTGGCAAGCCCTGCCCCAGGTGGTGGCATGACCCAGGAGCTGAGGCCACAGCCCTTCTGCCTCCCACCTCCCACTGTGTGACAGTCACTCCTGTCTGAGCTCTGCTTGGAGGTGCTGGCAACAGCTTTTGGAAGCAGGACAGGGCCATCCCCTGACGCCCTGGTTTCCCCAGGGAAAAGATCTTGTTGGGATGCTCACCGCTTCCCAGGCTGCTGGGTCGTGCTTGAAGAGGGAGTTGGTGAGCTCCACGGAGACACGTTTCCTGTAGTCAGGGTTCTTGTCCTCCGAGATGCGGAAGAGCACAGCGGCCGCATAGGTGGCTGTGGGGATGGCCAGCAGCCTCAGCTCCTGCTGCCGTGCAGCATCAGAGCCCCAGAAGCCCCCCTGAGACAGTGCCAGGAGAATCCCCAACACAGCCCCCGTCATGGCAGCACTCACCTGTTCCCTCATTCCGGGAGTGCAGCAGCTCCATCAGGGGAGCCGAGGCGCCCTCGGCATCGATGGCATCTGCTGCCTCCTTGTCCTGGGCCAGCTCACACAGCACACCAGCTGCCACACGCTGGATGTTCTCCACTGGCGAGTACAGGAGCTGCCAGGAGAGATCAGCAGCCATGTGAAGCAGCCAGCAAGGAGCTCCTGTGCTCTGGGCATGTCCTGATGCACGGGGGCCACCAGCCTAGGGCTGCAGCTCCCCATGCAGGCTGGGCAGGAGGTGGCCCAGTGCAGCCCCTGTGTCCCCACAGCCCTGACCTGCACAAAGAGAGGGATGGTGTTGAGGCGGAAGATCTCCATGCGGTTCATGGGGTCCCGGGCCAGGATGTGCAGTGCCCCTGTGCAACCCTCCACAATCTCTTCCATCTTCACTCCATCCTGCCAGGGAACAAGAGCTCAGCCAGGGCCCTCACACGCTGGGGCACAGCCACCTCAAGCACAGGGCACCCCCGGGGACAGGCTGGGTTTTGGGGTGCCAGGCTGTGCTGGCAGCAGGGCAAAGGGGTGGGAACTCACCGTGTAGGGCTGCTGTGTGCCGGCGGCCGCGTGTCGCTGGGCGTCCTGGTGAGCCTTGACCAGCAGCTGGACCAGGCGGGGGATGACGGCGGCCTCCTGCAGCGGGGCATGGTTGGCCGGACACAGAGCCAGGTTGCGGATCAGGCCTATGGTAGCCTGGAGGAGAGGGGAGGAGGGAGGAGTGATTTGACTCAGCTGTGGATCAGAACAGTTCCCCAAGAGCTCCACTAGCTGCACCCCTCCCCATCTGTCCCACCCTGTCCCCTGTGGTGCAGGCTGACTCAGCTTCCCTTTGCCCTGGATTCACCCTCTCCCCAAGTTGAGCTTCAATTCCAACGAGCAGCAGGCACGAGCCACTTCCTTCATCAGCTGCTGTCAGGGACATGACCCAACAGGAGCAGGGCTGTGGCAGCAGCAGCCACCACCACTCTGTGCACAGCACCAGCTGCTGATCCCCTCAGCAGCCCATCCCACCACAGAACAGCAGGCAGGGGCTCGCTCCAGCCCAGGCACCGGCCTCCTCCTACCCCCAACACCCCTCTGGCCCCTTACCTTAACCAGTGGCCACTGGTTGGGCTGGTTGAGGAGCTTGACGATGGCGGGGATGCCGTAGTTGAGCCGCACCGAGTTCTGCGCCATCTCGGCCTCGGGGTGCCGGCTGGTGAGGTGCCGCAGGGCACAGACGGCCGGCTCGGTGATGTCCTCCTTGTCGCCCGCCCGCAGGATGGTGTGGATCAGGGCCTCCACCCCGTTTGACTGCGTCACCAGTGTCTTGTTCTTGCTGTTGTTGCAGGTCAGGTTGGAGAGGGTGCCAGTGGCACAGGTCAGCACATTCACATCATCAGAGCTCAACTGGTTCACCAGGATCTTGAGGACGCCGTCCAGGCCCTCCTGCAGGAGTGGGGATGGGAGGTTGGAGCAGCACACACAGCCAGACGCAAGTTCCAACCCCCATCCAGCCCCACATGCCCCCAGCAGACACTGATGGGGGGGCCACAGTGTTCCTGACTCCCCATAGCTCCTTTTCCATCCCCCCCACAGCTCCTTTTCTATCCCCCACAGCTGGAGCTGCTCCTTCACGATGAGCCCCAGCTACTCTAACGTGCAGTTTCACTCAGAGTTTGATGTCTCCTGCTGGAATCACATTTCCAATGCCCCTGCCAGCACTCCCCACATGGTGATAGAGTGACCCCAGTCCTGGCTGTGCTGGCCAGCAGCCAGCAGTGGGACAGGAAGGAGTTAAAGCACCATGACCACGTCCTCCTTCAACCCTTCAATCAGCAGAGGCAAGGATGCTTCCATGACAGCCAAAATAGTTTCCAGGCTGCATCAGAGCTAATCCACATGGAGCGGCCCCAGCAGATGGGAAAACTCATCAGGAGGCAGCAAATGGCTGGGAGAGCAGACCCAGAGCAGGGCTGGGGTCATCTCTGCACCGGCTGCAGGGCACAACAACCTTGGCAGCAGCTCTGTTGGCAGCTCCCTCGGGAGCTGGGCAGGCAGCCAGCCCAGGACAGGCTGACAGGGCTCCTGAGCAAGAGCAAACTCCGGTGGCACCCGCTGAGTGACCGCGGTGGCCTCAGCCCCACACTGGGGACACGCAGGAGTGCTGGCTGCCAGCTGGCATGGGCAGTGCCCCAGGATGCAGGGCACACCCTGCTGCAGGCTAACTTGAGCACAGTGGGGCATCCCCTCACCCTGGCAGGCACAAGTTATACTGCAGCTCATGGAACAGGGAACATGAGGGTTGGCATGAGCTGCCCAGCACCCGACATGGACACGGCTCCAAAACGTGGCACTGAAGCACAATCAGGTGTCCTGCAGACTCACCTGTTTGGTTGCCACATCAGAAAGGTTCCGCAGGGTCCACAGGCAGTTCTGGACCAGCCTAGGGCTGGAGCTGGTCAGGTGCTTGCCCAATGCCTGCATGCCACCTGCAGGGAAGGGGACAGTCCTGTGAGCACCCCTGGCCATCCCAGCAGAAGGAGGAGCAAGCAGCAGCAGGGCTATGTGAACTGGGCATCATCCAATGCTCTGGTACACAGAGCAGCCTCATGGCTCAGGGAAGCCCAAATGTGGTGTGTAAAGAGCTCTCGGACATCCAGGATGGATCCTGCCCACACACCGTGCCAGGAACATGCCTAAGGAGCCTTCAGAGCAGGAATTCAGGCCAGCACTGGTGGCTTCACTTGGCTGTGCAGACCTCTGCCTGTCCCACAGACATATGTGAGGACACATCCTCAGTCACATCACCCTGACACCACCATTCCTCCTCCTCCCGTGGCTCTGCCCCAGCCTCTCTTACCAGCCTCAACGATGGCGGGTTTGTTGCTGGGACACACCGACAGCACCTTGAGCACACGGCTCGTGGTCCACAGCAGCTTCTCATAGTTGTAGCTGCGCATGATCTGCACCAGGGCCTGGGGTCCTCCGTTGGCCAAAATAATCAGCTGCAAGACAGAATCCCAGAATGGTTTGGGTTGGAAGGGACCTTAAAGACCGTCCAGTTCCACCCTCCACCACAGGCAGCAGCACATTCCACTAGGTGAGGTGGCTCCAAGCCCTGTCCAGCCCGATCTTGAACACTTCCAGGGATGGGACATCAAGAATCGAGGGCTGGGGTGTGGCAGCCCTGGGCTGCTGGAACCCACTCTCCAGATTCCCCAGCTCATACCAGGACACAAGCCAGGCAGAAGCTCCAACCCCTTGGCATGCAGGAATGCTCTGGTCACGTCACCAGGGACGCACGAGATGGTGGGGTCTCCATTGCTGCCTCCTGCACATCTGTGAGGTGCAAAGTTGGGCAACCACCCCCCTCCTGCCTTCCCGACGTCTCTTGTCAGTCTGGGATCCCCATCCCACCTTGCTCTCCTGGTTCCCATAGGCCAGAAGCTGGAGGCAGTCAGTGGTGATGGCCAGGAACTTGGGGTTGTTCTTGTTCAGCAGGGGAACCATCTTCTGCAGCCCGTCGGCCAAACGCACGGCCATCTTGGCCCCCTCCTGGTACAGCAGCAGGTTGTGCAGGGTGGTGATGGCATAGAAGAGAACCGACTCGACAGGTGAACTGTGGGCAGGCAGCAGACACCACATCAGTACAGGAACTACACCAGGCTCCAGTAGAGCCCCCAGGGCTGCCCCAAGCCCAGCACCCACCAGTGCCCTTCAGAATGGCCCCAGGAAAGGGACACCTCAGAGCCTGAGCCCCATCTCTGTGGCCAGGGCACTGTGGGTGAGGTAGCCCTCCCTTCCTCATGCCCCGATGCACGATTCATACATAGCAAACCCCAGGGGTTTTCACAGGTTCACAGCCTCCCACTCCCTTGTCTTGGCAAGCAGGAGGACCCACACTGTGGGCAACATGAACCCTCCTTTCCTCTGCCGCCAGCCCAGGAGGAGCTGCCAGGCTCTGCCACCCCCCTGGAGTCCCCACCACCACTGTGTACCTCAGCATCCTGACGAGGGCCGGGATGCCACCAGACTTGAAGATGGAGAGCAGGCCCTCGCGGTGGTGCGAGAGGTTGTGCAGGATGCTGGTGGTGCAGCGGGCGGTGTCCAGGTCGCTGGTGCTCTGCATGGTGCGGACCACGGCCGCCACGATCTGCGGCGACTGCATCAGCGCGCGGCGCGACGCCTCCTTCTTGGAGAGCTGGTTGACGATCATGGCTGCCTTGCTGACAACCACCTGGAGGGAGAGGAGCCAGTGTGTGGGAAGGGGTCCCGCAGCAAGAACAGGACGCCAGGTGACATGGCTGGGCAGAGGTGGGCTCAGTCCTGGTGCAGAGCAGAGGCAACCAGGAGTTTGGCCAAGAGGAAGGAGACAAACGTGGCCATAGAGCCCCGCAGGGACGGGAGCCCATCTGTGCAGCAGAGACACATACGGCAAATATAGTTCCTTACCGGGTCCTCATCGTTGAGCAGCTTGGTGAGCTCTGGGATGGCACGTGTGGCCAGCTCGGCGTCATCCTGGTAGTTGATAAGGTGCACGATGGCTGACTTCAGCATCTGGGAAGGCTCTGCCAGGCGCTGCACGTTGGTCTGCTGCCCCTCCAGCTGGGTGGTGATGAGAAGCGAGCGGTCCTCCACTGTCTCGGGGTACATGGCAGCCCGGACGCGCTGGGCACGGGTCATGGCCAGCTGAGCCTCCATGTCCGCTGCGGGAGTGGACAGGGAGGCAGCGTAAGGCTCTCTCCAAGGAGCACTCCCAGCCCTGCTTCCCAATCCCAACAAGATGAGCAAGAGCTTAGCGCAGTGACACCAGCCACGTCAGCAGTCCCGGCACACGCTGCACAGAGCTGGAGCTTCAAAGCGTAAACAGATCCGGCAGCACAGAGATAAGACAACACTCAATTAGGCAGCGTGATGAGGCAGTTGTCACACAAGGCCCATTAATTAAAAAATTAAGGATATTTGCAACTTGGGACTAGCTGGCACTAGAAAAAAGGAGAATGCTGAGGCCCTCCCCATCAAGGATGCTGAGGTGTGATACTGCACTAGCCACCCATGGTCCCCACCTCTGCAGCACAAGGAGTGCACAGGGTCCCATAGGAGAGTCTGAACCCTGCAGAAGTTGGCAAATAAACCTTCCAGGGCCTATCGCTGACAGGGAACTGCAGAGGCAAGCAGAGCAAACCAGCCCCCTTTGAGGGGATAAAGCTGGGGGGAAGCATCTCCTTCACTCCAGGCTGCGGCTCTGTGTCGTCCTCACCTCAGCGGGAGAAGCCATGGCAGTGGTGTGGTGTTACAGCACATGCTGGCAGCTCTGTCAGCCACACTGGGACAGGTTTCCCAGCAGGCAGACAGGCAGTAGAGCAGGTGACAGATCTGTGGGCTGGGATCAGCTGTTCCCATCTGAAGCCAACCCGCTGGCAGGCTCGGATGTGTGCGCAGCTCAGCGCCAGCACGGGCTGACCATGCACCACCCCCATGCAAGAGCCTCTCAGCACTGGGAAGGAGGACAGGAGGGAGCATATTTTAGGCAGCAACAACTCCCAGGGTGTGGAAGTCAGCATGGAGGAGCACCCAGAAGCAGCAGCATGGCTACGGGGGAGGAAGAGGAAGGCAGAAGCTGAGCAGCTGAGCCTGAGGATATGCCAGGCCCCACAGCCTCTTACCTTGCGCTTGGCTCTGGCCCTGGCTCCCTCCCTGGCAGTAACTCGTGGTGGTTGTCTTCTTGATGGTGTACTGCTTCCCATACACCTCGTCATCATCCCCGAGGCACTTGCTGCTGACAGAGGGCACCTGCGTGTTGACACCGGAGTGGATCCCGGAGTCGTAGGTGTAGGTCTGCTGCCACTCTGTCACCTTGATTGGCTGCTCCATCATGTTCATCACCTCCATGGCTGCTCTGCGTGGTGGGGAGGGGAGAGGTTACGCCTCCAGGAGATCCCAGGTTGCCACAGGACCCTCCTGCCCCTGAATGGCACGGCAGCCCCCTGTGCAGCAGCCGGCCTCTGCACAGGCCATGAGCAGATGGAGCCGATCCCTATCTGCCCTCCTCCCCCACTGGAGATGAAAGGCGGCACCGGGATGATGAACCCAAAGCTCAGCACTTTGTTGCTCATGTTCAGACATGAACCGCGGCTGCGTCTCACAGCGCTGTGTCTCACAACACCGTGTCTCACCACTGCCTCGGCCAAGGTGTGGGCAGGCTCTGCCCGGTGCAGTGGGACACCACAAGCTCCAGGGTCCCCCAGCTGCCCATGGAGCTTTTTTAAGACCTCTTTCTAGAGACAGGACCTGCAAAGAGCAGGGGACATGTCAGGTGTTCCAAGCGCCATATGGATGGAGCTCCAAGCATAAAATGAACCTTTTTAGAAGCTTCCTGGGACACTCCTAAAGCACTTAAAAATAAGCAGGCAAAGCCACTGGCTCAGCTCTCCCATGGGTGCTCAGCACCACAGGCGCCCACGGTGTGATCCTGGGCTGGGCACTCCTCACTCAATGCCGGGACAGGGCAGCCCAGCACATCCCAACACTCAGGACAAACCAGCCAAGGTTGCTGGGAGCAGAGCTGGGATTTCCTTGTCTTTAATTTGGGGATACAGGGGGAGGGAGGGAGAACGGCTCATGGATTAATGCCTGAGCTCACTCAGGGCTGTGAGTCACCAGCCCTGCATCCAGGCCCGCGGCAGGGCCGGGAGGGACAGAAGCAGGCGGGGAGGGAGGGTTGGAGGCAGGCGGGGAGGGAGGGATTGAGACAGCACCCGCCCAGCCCTCCGATGACCCATCACCCAGGATTCCTATCCCTTCCCTGCCGCGCAGGAGTGGAATGAGTCAGAGTTTCAGAGGCGATAAGCAGCAAAGGGAGCAGCTGCCGCCCGGCATACCTGGGTGCAGCAGCACCCACTTCCAAACAGCCTAATTACCACCTGCGCCGGCCCCGATTCCTGCGCCGGGCTGGACCGGGGCGGCCGCGCTCCCCTGGCTCCGCTCCAGCCGCCAGCACAGCGCGGGACCCGCAGGGACCAGCCGGGCTGGGGCGGCAGCCTCGGGCCTCGGCACCCTCCTGGGGGAGCGAGAAGACCGAGCTGAGCCCCCCGCCAGGCCGGCGGCTGAGTCAGGGCGTCGGGTGGTGGCCGAGGACGCGGCTCCGTGGGGCGTCCCGGCGGGGCACGGCGCGCACGGGCTTGGCGCGGCTCGTCCCACCGCTGCCGGCTGTTCCCAAGGAGCGGCCGAGCCCGCGCCAGCTGCACAGGCCGGCGCTCGCAGGGAGGAATCCCAAGCCCTCATTCGCGGGAGCAGCGGCCAGATGGGAAACAGGAGCCCGCCGCGCTTGTCCCCCCGGCTGGAAACATCCAGCAACCTCCCGCGCCCAGCCCCAGCCGCAGCCGCCTTCCTGGAGCCGCAGCAGGGCGCTGCTCCTGCCAATCCAATATTTTTTTGAGCTGTCAAGCAGCGCTGGCAGACTCAGAGCAGCTATAATGGGCTGTGCATAATGCACGGTGGTCAGGCAATGGAGGGACTCGCTAATGGAGGGCGGTGGAGGCAGAGCCTTCCCACTGCCGGCAGGAGCTGGGGTGTCTGATCAGCGGGGCAGGACAGTGTGTGACACACGGTGCCAGGGGCGACAGGAGAGACGGCTCTGCTCCCCACCCCGCGTCCCAGCAGGGATGGGCCGTGAGAGCCCCGCTGTGGAGCTGGGAGTGCCGTGGTGCTGCACACCCACACTCGTGCACTGCTGCATTGGTGTTTGGGAGTGCAAGTCCTGCAGCTGGGTCATCCTGGCCGTGGTGGCAAAGTCTCCAAATTGTGTCAGGAAACTCAAGAGAAGCAATAGTCATGCCTTACACACTGTGGAAGTAGGAGGCAAGAGTGCTCTGTGGCACTGGCAGGGTACATCAGGCACATCACCATGGTGCAGGAGCTGGGTGAGCTGGCACCATCCCAGCTGCAGAGCCCTGGCAGCTGGGCCCCAACCCTCCAAGCAAACGCTGGAATGCTGCCCTGGATAAGGTGGGCAGAGGGAGAGCAGAGCTGAGGGCAGAAAAGATCACACAACCAAAGCCAGGGGGGGGACCCCAGGCAGCAGCGAGACAGATCTGGCAGGGGCTGATGCTGCTGCACCACTGTTGAGCAGTGACATCCACTCCACAATTTACAGGCATCAGACAGGCACTTAATTTCCAAACCTCCAGGAGCTGGGCTCAGACACCATACAGAGCCTTGCATTATGCATGAGCCACCCCTTCTGTCTGCACCACAGCACCCAGGGACATCAAAAGCCAGCACAGCTCCTGGAGCTCAGACGCAGGCTCTGGTGATCGGCCCCAGATGAGCTCCAAGCAGGGAGCGGGACCAGGAGCCCCACAGAAGAGACACAGGCACCTGTCCTTCCCCTGAGCATCCCCCAACAGCGTTTGCTCATCGCCACAGGGGCCAGCGAGGCCAACAGCACCCGAGGTGACAGGGCCAGCAGAGCAAATGTCAGACACTCCTACAGTGAGCAGTGACATTTTCTGAACCCAATGTCAAGCGTGCCCTGCTCATCACTCAGTGAGGGGCAGACACTGACACAAGCTTCTCCCCCATCCTCCACAGCTCGGCTCTGTCCTCAGGTGTCCTCTCTTCTCCTCAGCAGGATCAGTGGGAGAGGGGCACCAGGGTGCTGGGTTCACCCGATCAGAAGCCATTTCCTGGGAATGTTTCTAGGGAAGTGCTGCAGCAGGGAAGGGAAGGACCCTCATGCAGGAGGGAGAAGCAGGGTGTTATTTGGGGCACATGTGAAAATACCCACACTGAAGGGAGGCCACGAGCAGGGTGCATGTCTGGGTGGGTTCCAGCCCTTGCACATCAGGCCTGTGGGCAGGACGATTGCTGCTGAGCCCAGCCCTTACCTCCCCCCACCAGGCTGGCACATCAGGAAGGGCAGAACAGTACCACCAGGCCTCACCTGAGCCCCACTCCACACAAGCCTAGACCCCAGGGAAACAGAATTTGCTCCTGGGAAGTGAAAAATCCCCCAGGAAACAGTGAGACAGATGTGGGGACCGCTCAGAGGGAACAGCATGATTGGGGAGAATCTCCAGCCTGCTCCTGCACCACAGTGGGGAAGAGGCCAAGACACCTGAGGGGCTTCAGCCATGGGATGCAGGACAGGCAGGGTCTTCAGCCACCCCAGCAGGGCACTGCCAGGAAAAGGTTAATCCCCCTCCCACCACTTCCCTGAGCCAGGAAGGCAGAGGAAGCTCCCGCGGGCTGTCGGGCACCGGCCAGCAGCTCATCCGCCCCCGGAGCCATTTGATCAGCGTCCAAGCAGCACCGGCCCCCCGGGACACCGTCTGTGGAGGAAGTCTCTGGCAAACACGCAGCCCCAGGCCTGACTAGCCCTTCTCACCAGCTGCTGTGAAGTCTTCAGCCTCACCAGGCAAGACACAGCCGGCAGACACGGCTGAGCTGCCCAGAACAGCAGCAGGAAAGCAGTGAGTGCTGCTTCATGCAGAAATATCTACTGCTGAGGGACTTCCTGGGGAGCTGTAGTCCCTGGGGTGAGCAGCCATCATCCCCAGTGTGGGGTCATCCCAACAGGAGCAGATGGGGGGACACAGGGCACCCTCACAAGCCCCAGACAGGGGCTGCACCAGACCAGGCACTGTGTCTCAGGGTCAGTGGGTGTGAGGGGCAGCCTGAGCTCATCACATGCAGGTCCGGGCTGCCCTCACCCCAGCATGAAGTAGTGTGGGTGCCAGCAGGGGTCTGCCAGAGCCCCCAGAGCCCCACTCTCACTCACATCCTCCAGGAGCAAAAGGCAACAATGCTGGGGGGGGCCCTCATGCAGCCACAGCATGTGAGGGGCTGAGCTCGGCGGTGGGAGCGTGCAAGTGGCTGCAATTGCAGTCACCGAGGCTTTAAAGGAAAGGGAAGAGGCAGTTATGGCAATTCAATAAATGCAGCACAAGAAAAGACTCTATTTTAGAAGCACTTACGCTACACACAAGCCATCTCCGGTCCCCCCCTTCCTGGAGCAGCCGGGGATTAGCAACTGCCCAGTCAGACAGCCCCGGCCTCGGCAGCCACAGCACTGAGTCTTCCCACAGACAAGGGCACCCAGAGCCCTGTGCACCCCGGAGAGCTGCACCTCCAAGTCCCCCAGCACCCACACCCCTTGCCTGAAGGTGCTCTGAAGTGACAGCAAGGGCTGACAAAGCTGGGGCAGCCGCTAACGAAGGCCCTGCAGACGCTGTACAAAAGCTTCAGTGGTTTTGAAGAGGATCCTCAGGAACACGCAGCGGGAGCAGGCAGAGAAAGGAGCTTGTCAAGACCTCACCAGCATCAATGGGAAGCGTTGGAGTCAGACCCCGGCACCAGGAGCCCTTTCAATGGGGCTTTACAGGGAAGATGAGTGGAAGAATTCAAAGGGGAAAGAGAGCAGCTTGAAGTTTAATGAGGAGGAGACAACGGCAGGGGATCAGCCTCTCGTTAGAGCAGGCAAAACCGCTGGCCTGGCCTTGCACACAAAGGAACCCATGGCCTTTGTGTATGGATGTACCCAGGTCCAGAATGGCTCCTGGCTGCCTCAGCAGCTCTGACAACTCCGGGGCACTCACTAAAGGCAGTGGGGTGCAGGAGCTTCAGATCCGGGCTACTTCACTGGAGGGGGCCCTAACCCTTCTTTATATTTCAGCTACCATTATGTTCTTACATTTGAGCTGCTGAATGCCTCATGCAAAGCTCCGGCTCTTCTTGCTGCATCCCTCTGAGCACCAGACCAGGCTCTGGCAGCAGAGCAGCCCCAGAACGTGGCAACTCTGCCACGACCTGCTGTGCTCAGCTGATGCTCTCCATCAAGCCAGATCATGTCCCCGAAAAGCCTCGCCTGCACCTGAATTAACAGCTCCTGACAGCTCCAGCACACGCCAGGCCCAGGCTGTGACGTTTTGGCACTTCACATCACAAACCAACACAGCGTTATCCATCAAGTGCTCTCCCGCTGCAAGTGCACGCACAGCACTGAGCAAGACACCCACCCCCCCGTTCCTGTGCAGGGGGCAGGGCCCACAGCAGGACCCTCAGCCCAGGGAAAGCTTTCCCAGGGACATTCACCTGCCAAAGACCCACTGTGTGGTCTCTGGCAGCACGTCCCCCGTTGTTGGCACAGACACCTCCACCTGCAGCAGTACCAAGATCAGGAGGACCCACACAGGCTCATCTCCTCCTCATCGTTTGCTGATCTCATTAAAATCATGTCTGGGGAAGATGGGAATTTGCCACTTGCCCATGGAAAGGAGAACTGGCATGGTGAGATTAATCACAATTACTCCATCTGGATTAAAAAAAAAATCAAAAATCATTATTTTGTTTCAATGAGCACAAAGAACAAGTTGTTCTTTAAGGACACTATAATTGCAGGCTCCGGACCCTGCTGGCTGTTCCCAGCTCCAGCCACGGTGTCCAGGACACAGGGTTTGCCACCTGGCCCAGCCAGAGGAGCTGGGGCAGTGAGGGAGCAGGCAGAGGTGCTGAGCCCCAGCTTAATTTCTCCATCCAGTTGTATTACAGCTGCAAAGTTCAGACGCTTCACAAGAAATTACCACCAACAGCCGTCAGCACCCGGCCTGTCGGAGCAAGTTAATGATTTGTCACCAGGGCTCTGCCCGCGCGTCACCGCGATTACAGCAGGCTCTGCCAGCAGCCAAAGGCCTCTCCCCCCACACAGAGGGACACGCTTTTCGTCCAGCCACCTACCCCCAAAAGGCACACGGGAGCCCAGTGCACCCACCCCACGGGGTCTGTGCTCCCCTCCAGCATGGGGGCAGCCCCCCCGGAGGGCACGGCCACCGTCACCCCCGCCCAGGTCTGATCAGCCAAGCGTGGGATATTGGGAAAACACCGAGCATTCCGCCTCCACCCCGCCAGAAGCTCCACGCCTGGCAAGGAGGCCGAGGACTCGCTGGGAACAGACAGCGCAGATGTCGCGGGCTGCCCGACAAGCCCCGGCAGCCGCGGCACGAAGCTCCAGCCCTGTTTCCAAAGCGACTCCGGAGAGTCCAAGGCGTGCCAGGATGCCTCCAGGCCCGTCAGCAGCCGCCGCAGAACCCATCGGGGATGGTGTATTTAGAAGGGTATTTCAAACCTCTGCTTAAATAGAAACATCTTCACCACCCCCCTCCGCAGCCATCGACAAACCGGGTGTGGCTGCAAAGCCAGCCCTGTTTAAGCACAGACATGGTGTTGAGGTCAAGTTTTAAGCCTTTTTGGAGCAGAAGTACCTGCACCTTCCCACCCCCTTGTGCACCACTTCGTCAAGTATGCCCATGAGCAAAGAGGGGTAAAACCAACCCTCTCAGAGCAGAGAACGTGATTCAAGGACCAATGCAGCCCTGGTGTCCTCCCGAGCTGCCATCTCCAGCCGTTTCCATTCACACAGACCTGCCTGGGACACCACACGGGGCTGAGTCTGACCACCTACCCCCAGCTCTGGGTGACGCTGGGTGCCCACACACCCTGTCTAGGTGGGGAACCACCAGCTGAACTCCAAGGTAGCCTTATACTGCTGCAATAGACAGTATGCTTCTTTTAAACTTCTGTTAATTAGAACCCAGTCTAATTTAAACCTTCAAAACCCGCACAAGCGTCGGTACAGATGCTGCAATTAAAGTTCTGCAAGTTCTCTGTGCAGAGGCTCTGCTTCCCCAGTCTGCGGAGCGGGGCCAAGGGCAGCTCCGCTCCCAGGCTCTGCCATCTGCGAGCGGCAGCGCGCCCGGCAAAAGCGCCGTCTTAAATCCCGGAGATCTGGAAGTGTGATAAAAAGCCAAATCCCATCAAGCGCTCCCACACCAAACCACAGTCTTGAAGGGAAAGACACTGTCAGGAACGGGCTGAGCTGCAGGAGCCGTGCAGCTGTACCGCAGTGCCTGCCCGGCTGCGAGGGCTGAGTAAGGGTTTCAGGTGGGGGAAACAAAGGGGTGAGTTAATGGGATTAGGGCAGGACCGAATGATACACTGAAATGCGGCACCAGGACGAGAGGGGACATTCCCCAAGGCCCTCGGCTGCAGCCCGGCCACGATTCACCCGAGCTGCCGCGGAGGCTCCAAGCAGGGTGCACACACTACTCGCACACCCAGCCCCAGGAGACCCCTCCCAGCAGCCCGGCTCGTTCTCCCAGCCCCCCCTCCGAGGATGAACGCGCTTCCTGGAGCCGGCAAGGACACGGCACATCGCCCAGACAATAGACTGTAACGCCATTGTCTGAAGGAGGGCCCCGCACGGCCGCCCCATCTTTCCCCAGCGCCCTGAGCCCTGGGGAACCACGTCTGTCCCTGCTCCCGCTCAGCAGCCACAGTGCAGGGAGGGAGCACAATCCTCAGCCACCGCTGCCAGGAGCTCTGTGCATCCCCGTCCTGACGGCCAACTTGTTTAAGCCAAATTAGCAGTAAAATGGGTTTTTCATGACGCTTCATGGAAATCCTCCAAAACAATGAGCGATCGAAGGCTTCAAACGTGCAAACACAGTTCCAGTGGGCGCCCTGCACCTTTCCAGCCAGCTCCGACACTGACAAGGACACAGAAATGGACCCCCGTAATTTTCTCATCCCTGTTTCCGGCTGGGCCGGACACTCCAAGAGCAAAGCCTGGAGCAGCCCCCGCGGACACTGCACCTGCCCTGGATGCGGCTGCCAGCCCGGAGCAAACGCCCCCGGCACCGCTCCAGCTCAATCCCCGCGGCAGCTGGCGGGGACACGCTGTGCCCCCGGCTCCCCACCGGCCGATTGCGGACGGACACCAGACCCGCGAGCTGGTCGGGGCTGGCACCAGCGCCAAAACCAGCACGACATGGGCTGGAGCAGGAGGTGAAGTGACAGGGGACTGTGTCACGGGGTGTCCCCAGCCCCCACCACCCTTCTGCTATGGAGAAGCTGAAAAGGGAACATCAAACCAGACATGGGACTCACCCAGGCATCCCAACAGCGTTACAGGGAAGCTGGAGGTGCAAGAACTTCCTGCCTTGCCGGAGAGGTTGCGGGCTGGTGCCCTCACACCCGTGCAGGCACAACGGTGGCACAGGGCACCCTGTCCCGACCCCAGCAGCAGCCGTGCCCTCCTGAGCGTTCACTCTCCTCTCCCAGCACACGTCTCCCCGTCTCCCCGCGTTGCTCGTATGACAGCCCACGTTTGCCTTCTCCGGGCAACTCCCAGCAACATTTCAGCATTATCCTTTCATCTGCGCTGTAAACCTGATTAATTAAGCTAATCACTCAGCTAACGCAATTAGCGCGCTCTCTCCTCTCCAAACATCAGACAAACAGCCAAGTTTCGCTCCCCCCCGCCGTTTCCCGGTGCGGATGTCCGCTGTCAGGGGCTCAGCTGGGACCCCCCGTCTGCACTGTGCCCAGCACCCCTAACCCGCGGGGGGCTGTCTGGGTGATGTCAGGTCACCCACATGTTCCTCGGCCCTCTCAGCCCCCAGACCTCACGTGCCTGGCGATGGGCGAAGGGTACCCCCGGCCCCGCGGGTACACACGGAGATGTCGAGGCGATCCGAGGTGGCCTCGAGAGCAGCACGCCAGGTGTGACTCTGGGCACGGAGCAGCCCAGTTTGCGTAAGAGCCCCAGAGCACCGGGAGCGCCGTGCCAGGGCCTCGCCCGCCCAGCGGCAGCTCCGGGCGGGGCCGGGGACAGAGTCGCCTCGCACAGGAGCGCGGAGCAGCGACTCCCAAACTGGCTGCCGCGGCTTTGGGAACGCACTGGGACTGCCCGGGGCAGCCCAGCTGCCCACGGGGGAAGCCCCGGGGACCCACCCAACTGGTCCCGCGCAGGACCGGCCGAGCTCACGGGCAGCTCACCCAGAGACCTGCCCCAGACGGCGGCAGCAGGGCCGAGCCGGGACGCCCGGTGCTGCCCGGCCCGGACACGCAGGTCCTCCCCGCCCCGAGCGCAGCCACTCCCCAGCCCCGCACGGCGGAATCCGCACGGCCCCGGTGCAGGCCAGCCCGGAACGACCGACGGCCACGACCCCGGCCCCGTTCCGGCCGCCCCAACTCAGTTCACCGGACCCTCCTCGCCGCGATCTCCGCCAGCTCGGTCCTCTGGACCTGGTCCATGCTCACCGGAGCGATCCCAGCCCAGTTCCGCCGGCCTACTGCCGCTCACCGTCATCCCACCATGCCCGATGCCCGCTGACTCGGCTCCACTCACCTCACCGTCGCTCCCCGTGCCCGGTGCCCCGCCCCGCTCACCGTCGCTCCCCGTGCGCCAGTCCCGCTCACCTCCGCTACCCGTGCCCGGTGCCTCGACCCCACTCACCGTCCCTCCCCGCCCGGTCCCGGTACCCCAGCCCCGCTCACCGTCGCTCTCCGCCGCCCGCCCGCTCCTGCCCGAACAAAAGGCGAGCAGCGCCCCGCGCACCGCCCCGCCCGCCACAGGCCCCACCCCCGCGCTGCCCCGCCTCTATTGGGTGCTCTTCACGTCCATCAACCCCTGGGCCCGCCGGGTCCCGCCCCCGCCGGACGTGTTTATCCGCTCCCCATTGGCGGGGGCGCGGCCGCCCCGCCCCTCGCCCGCAGGTGATTGGACGGCGGGGCGGGGCGCGCGGGGCGCGGCGGCGGCGGAGCAAGGGCGCGACCACGAGGGGACCACCTGGGTGACGTCAGTGGGCGCGGCCAGGTGGGGCCGGGACCCGCCCCTAGGCAGGGCCGGGGGCGCGGGGACCCCCTGGGCCGTGCGGGGACCTCCCGATGCAGGAGCGCGGGGGCGGCAGGAAGCGGCGTTCGGGAAGGGCTCGGGGCTGCTGGCGCTGCGTCAACCCGGCCCCCGCCGGACCGGTCCAGCCGGGTGCTGCCGCCGCGTCCCGGGCGAAGCCGCCAGTCACCCAGTGCCCGAGTCATCCACTGGATACGTCCCAGCCCACCTCAGGACCCCCAGGTGTGGGGAGCAGGAGGATTCTGCCCCGGTGAGGATGAGGAGGGACCATCCTGCACCCCCGCTGCCTCTACGGTTCCCTGGCACGTCTGGCTGTGAGCGCTGCCAGGCGGGGATTCTCAGCTCCGAAGGGAGGTGAGAGACAGAGCTTCCACCGCCCCTGCAAGATAAAGGGAATTCATGGTTGTGCGCTGAGCGGGAGATCCGGAGCACAGCGAGAGAGCTCTCGGCACAAGGAAATGGGCACACGGCACAGCACGACATGGCAGGGCAGGGCACAGCGCAGCTGAGGTGTCAGCCAGAAATCTCATTCACGCTCCCCCCTTGGTCAAGGTCGAGGATGTCAGGGAAGCACGAGGACGCCTTCACCATGTAACCCATCGCTTCCTGCAGCCTTGCCCCTGCATCCCCCCTCCCCGTCCCCAATCAGTCACTCTGTATCCCATCTCTGCACTCCTGGCACTGCCCTGCAGCTTGACTCTTCGCGTCCTGGGGGACAGGATGGTGGCCGTGCTCACCGTCACAGCCACTGCTGGGGTCACACCAGCACCCCCAGAGCTGCTGCTCCTGTCTGGCACTCCCAGGTGTGATGAATGCAGCCAGCCCCTGCACATCCAGTGGCTGCAGGTGGGGCTCATGGCAGGGAACCCAGCTCATGGCTGCAAGGGGCTTTGCCTGGTGCCAGTAGATCAGTGGGAGCAAAGACCTGCCTTCTCCACATCAGTGTGGGGCTGAGGAGGGGACGCAGTGCCCAGGTGTGTGTCAGAGCAGGGCGGAGGCCCCGTGGGCCCAGTGCCACCCTCGCCCAGCTGTTGGGAAGATCCACAGGCCTTTGTCCCCTTGGCTGTGGAGCCAGCGCTGGGCTGAGTGCTTCTCCCTCATCCATTCCCGAGTGCCGCCGGCCACACCCCACCAGGCTGGCACTCCCCTCCCGAGGTGGCTGTGACCCATCGGTGACAAATCCCACTCCTCCCAAGTGATAGGACAGCCCTATCCCGGCACAGGGGTGCAGTGGGTGCTCCCTTCCAGCACTGCCTCCGTGAGCCCTGAGCTTTGCCCACGGGTCTGGGGGCTCAGCCCCTGCCCCTGCCCAGTGCCCTGCAGAGCTGGAAAAGCCCTGGTGAACAGGGGTTCCAGGCAGGGCAGGGTGGGGCTCTTGCCACCCCGTTCCTTCCATTCCCATCCCTTCCCTTCCCCGGGGCCAACGCTGTGATTCAGCCTCTCAGTTTCAGTCCTCGTAGCCAATTTCCATGCCAAGCGGGAGCATGGCAGGGAGGGGTGAGCGGCCACACACTGCCCAACGCCTGGTGCCTAGCGCTGGCACGGGTTTGTCAGCGCCAATGGCGACCCCCAAAACACGCTGATGCAGGCAGGAGGCGGGTCATCCCACCCTGCCACCCCACACCTTCATCAGGGATGAATGTGTGATCCGATCCAGGATCAGGATGATGCATCCCCAAGGAGCAGCTCCACAGTGCTGCACCCCAAAACAACCATCAGGTCATGCATGTCACACCCCAAAGATCCAGATGGGGTAGGACATGCTGCCCTCCAGCTCCCTGCAGCTCCCCCCTTTGCCCCACCTGACAGCCTCCCCTGCACAATGGGGGTGTCATGGATCCCAACTGGGGACCCCCACAGGAGCCTCGCTGCTCTCATGGCCTCCATGGGTCACCAGCCCCACAAGTTCCCCCAAGTCACCTGTGGGGACATCCAGGCCTGAGCTCACCCCTTCCTCTCCCATAGCAGGGCCTCTCCCACCCCGAGCTCCTGGATCCCATGGTGGCAGCGCATGGAAGGTGGAGGCAGCTGTGAAAAGACCAGTCTGGATTTTATTAAAAGTTCAGCACCAGTAAATACATTAAAAGGAGCGACTGTGCAAAAGGGGAAATCTTAAATTAATGGAGCTTAAGGCTAGAGAGGGCTGGTGTGGCAAAAATTCAAGGCACGGGCAGGGCATGGGTGCCACAGCCTCACCAGGCTGCAGCCCGCTGGTGACATGGGGACGTGGCACACCAGGAGCCCCCTGTAGCACCAGGCTGGGGAGTCCAAGGGGACCTGGGCCGTAGGAGCTGGCAGGTTGCCTGGAAGGCTGGAGAAACAGGAGCAGGAGCCTCAGGAAGGGGCAGGACCAGCTCCAGCAGCATTGCGCATTGCTGCTAAAGTAGGGGTAGCCCCCCAAGCCCCTCAGGACAACACAGGGGTCAATCCTGGTGCATCATCCACATTTCCTGGGGAGCAGCTGAGGGACACAGAAAACCCCAGTGCTGTGGGGCATCACTGCTGGTCAGGGCTCCTGGATCATTGGGGACAGGGGTGGCCCAGGCTCCTGGGCAGGCGGGGACGTTCAGGGCTGTTGGTGTTCCACTGATGGGAATTGGGCTGTGCCAGGGCAGCAGATGTCCAGGTGGGAAAGGCAGCCCTACTCCAGGATGTTAGGCAGGATCAGCCCCTCCCCATGAGTCTGAGTTTCTGCCAGTGGCTAGGAGGAGCCCAAAGCCTGATGTCCCCAAGATGGCATCACAGAGCCACCACGATCCAGCTCAGTTGGTGCTGGATGCCCCTTCACCTGGCTCATCATAGGATCTCTGCAAACAAGAAGAGTTTGCTGGCACCAGGGGTGTGGGCAGCAGACCCCCCTGCCCACCCTACAGCACGGTTCCTAGCCCTGGTATCAGGAACCTTGGTCATCTTTGTCTCCTTTGGTCTTGGGTTCTTGCCACCACTCTGCGAAGAAGCCCTCCTCGTAGTCACCTTCGCCCTCGAACTCGCCATCAGAGGGCAGGTCCAGCACCTCCGGCCCCTCACTGCCATCCACCTCCATCTGCAGCACAGGAGGGCAGGAGGAGGCAGGGGGGCTCAGCAGTCTCATCTGCAGTCTCTGCTCCAGGGCTGGTTTGGGGGGGTCAGACCCCCACCTGAGGAAGGTCCCTGCAGCACCAACACACGCCACCCAGCCCCCCAAAAGCACCACCTGCACCCCGCATGGGGCCCATCAGGTACCTCATCATCATCCTGCAGATACTGCCGGGCGAATTCCAGCATCTTCTTCTGAGCGGCCGTCTGGTTGTGGTACCGCACGGCTTCCTGGGCACAGCAGGGGACAGGGGCTGTGTCAGCCCCTCTCCGGGCAGTGCAGGGCCACGGGACAGGGGGGCTGGGGGGTCCTCACCGGCCGTGGCTCGAAGTCCTCCTCCCGCAGGCGCCAGCGCTCGCGGTGGAAGCGGTAGTAGACCAGGTTCTGCTGCATCACGGTGTCGCCCGGGTCGAAGAGCATGTAGCTGGAGACGCTGCGCACGGCGTCCTGCACGTCGTTCACTGCGGGGAGCAGCGCCAGCTGACACGGGGGTGACACCACTCCCAGGGCCCACAGCGCCCCAGGGTGACCCCAGGGCACAGTCCCCCTTGCTCCCACTGGCACTCACGCTTGTAGTAAGCAAATTGCAGGTAGTGGTACATGGTGGCCACAAACTTCTCCACAAAGTAGCCACCTACGTTGGGGGTGAGCTCGGTCTCGCAGTCCACCTTGCATTGCAGTACACTCACCAAGTGGTCTGGGGGGACATGTCGAGTCTTGCACCCCTGATCACCTCCCCAGGTCTGCCGCCCCCCAGCCCTCCACTACCTGCGATGGCAGGGTAGAAGTCCTTGAACTCCTGAAGCTCATAGGCACCCTCACAGCCAGCCAGACAGTCTTCATACGCCTTGTAATACTCAGCCAGTGCCTGCTCCATGTCAGCTGCACTGCTCCGGAAATCCCCGTTGTTGTACAGCTTCACTGACCGCACGAATATCGGCTGCCGGGGACACTGCTTAGTGAGGGGGAGCTGCTTCCCTCGGGGTTTGGCAGGACCAGGCACGCTTTGAGCCCTGGGGAGCCCCTCTCCTGCCCCCGCCCCCTCCCCTCCTTACCTCATAGGGCTGAGCTTCCAGGTCAACCAGGTATTCATCCACATCCAGCATTGTCTTGTAGTAGTTCAGGTACCTCAAGGTCATCTCATGCTTGGGGTTTTTCTGCAGGAAGGTGTGGGCAGCAGACACCGCTTTCTCGATCTTATTTGACTGTGGAGGGAGGAGGAGCCGGTGCAGAGACCTGCTGCAGGATAGCCTGAGCAATGCTGCAGCCAAGGGGGCCTCAGCACCCAGCCAGACCCCTGGGCTGCAGGACAGAGGGGTGATCCTTGTGGGGAACAGCCCTGAACCCGCTCTGCACAATCATCCACTGGCAGTGATGAAAATACAGGATCTGGGAACGTGGATATTGCAGGTAACTCCAGCCACACCAAACTCCTGGCTGTGCTCATGGTGGGTGCAGGGACAGCTCAGCCACTCATGACAGCTCAGCCCCTCATGAGCCCCCACATCCAGCCAGGAGTGATGTACATGAGGTGGATCCATGTGGTGTGGGTTTGATGCACACATCTACTCTCCTCCAGCACTGCCAGCAGACCCAGCTGCCATCCCTGCTGCTTTATGGGCTCTCAGGTTGCAGCTTCAGGGAGTGAGACAGCAGGGAGGGAGGGTGGTTTGAATGATCCATCCATGAAATGGGTTTGGGCCAGAGCAGCAAGAGGAAAAGGCATTAAAGATGAATCCAGGCAGTCCCTCGCCACTGCCAGGTGAGTGGGGCTGCAGCGCTGAGTGCTAAAACAGCACCCACAGTGGCCAGCAGCCAGGGACCAGGACCCTGCCCAGAGGACTGTCCCCTGCCAGAGACACTCTGACCAACACATGGGCACCCGAGGGGGATGTCTTTTGAAACCTGCCTCCAAAAAAAACTCCCTCCACGTCTGCACCGTGAAGCTGAGCAAGTCCTTCTTTCTTATGGAGCATCCAGACACGTGTCCTATCACAATCACAGAGGCACAGGACCCCCCAGCTCAGGCCCCTCAGCTGGAGCAGCCCCTGTGCACTCTCCTGTGCAATGCTCTGCCTGTCCAGGGAGACCTTGGGGCACCAGAGCAACCCAAGGTGGGACAGAGGGACACAACCACAGGGGCCCCCCAGTCGTCCTGCCTGATGTGTCCCAGATGATGCTGACGTGCCTCGGCTCAGGGGCAGGATGGAGGAGCTGGCGGGGGATGCCAGATGGGGAGTGAAGGGGAAGCACCTGACAGCAGAGTGCAGGATGGAGGGGAGCAGGGTTCCGGGGGCACAGCGATAGACGGGAGTGGGGTTCAGGGTGGGCAGATCAGAGGGTGCAGGCTGACAGTGTAGGATGGGGGCACAGGATGGGGATGCAGGATGGGGGTGTCGAAGAGGAGGTAAAGGATGAGCGGCACAGGATGAGACACGGGAAGGGGTGTACCCAGTCAGGGGGCAAAGTGGAGGGGTGCAGGACGGAAGGGAAAGACCAGTGGTGCAGGATAGCGTAGCAGGACCCCCACCCTTGCCCCCTGCCATTTGCACCGCCTCACCTTGAAGAGCGCGTAGTGCAGGTACTGGTAGGGCTGGCGGCGCTGGAAGTCGCGCAGGGTCTGCGCCGGCGGGTAGCGCAGCTGGAACACGGGCAGCTCCCGCTTGCAGGCGCGCAGGCAGCCGGCGCGGAGCAGCAGCCGCCCGAAGAGCCGCAGCTCCCGCTCCCACTCCCACGCGGGGCCCCGCTCCCCGCGGGGCTCCTCGGTGGGATCCTCCCCCGCGGGGGGCTCCCCGGCGCAGCGGCGGTGACAATGCGCCTCGCTGTCCCTCAGCAGCCTGTGGAGCCGCAGACTGGCCTCCAACCCCTGAGCGCTCTCCGCCCATTGCGCGTCCGCGTACTGCTCCAGCGCCCGCGCGTAGGCGCGCTGCAGCGGCTCCAGCGCGGCCGCGGGGAACCCGCGCACGCTGTACTGCTCGTACTGCGCCGCGCACAGCCCCGCCGCCAGCACCGCCAGCAGAACCGCCGGCGGCGGACCCGGTACCGGCACCGCACCGCCCATCCCCGCTGCCGCGCACTCCCCGCGCCCCGCGCAGCGCTCCGCGCCGGGCCCCGCGCAGGGGGCGGGCGGGCGGCGGGGTGGGCGGTGCGTGGCGGGCGCGCAGGGTCTTAGTGCGGCTCCGCCGGCCCCGCGGGGTGCGCGCAGGGGCTGCGCGGGGCGCTCGGGGGGCACTGCGCCCCACGGAGGGAGATGCCTCAGCACCACCGCGCGCGGGCGGACCCTCCAGGCCGGCGGTGCCCGGAGGTGTCCCCGCCGCTGGCGGTGCCAAGCCCAAGGCCACACGCCCTGTGCCGTGCCAGATCGCGGCCTCAGAGCTGTCCCATGCCAGGCCTCGGCGTGGCCACCCTGGCCCCGGCCCAAACCCAGTCCTTTATCGCTGGCTGGATGGGGCACTGAGGGATGTGACAGCGCGGGGCAGGAGCCAGGACACTGCTGAGGTTTCTCCCGGCGGAGCAGAGGCTGTTGGCCGTGCCCAGCGCCACACAGGACTGTGGTGGCACCATCCCTGTCAGCACTCACTTGGCTGTGTGAGGCCCTGTCCCCGCGCCATCGGGACAGCCACGCGTCCCCCCCAGGCTGCTCCAGGCAGTGCTGAGGGTGCTCAGCCCCGGTGTGCTGTGTTGGGGGGCTGCAGAGTACCCCGGGGCTGAGCTGGGGGAGCTGATGGTG
The DNA here is from genome assembly GCA_008694505.1 of Cyanoderma ruficeps. Lineage (NCBI taxonomy): Eukaryota > Metazoa > Chordata > Aves > Passeriformes > Timaliidae > Cyanoderma > Cyanoderma ruficeps. Next base: position 697,002 of record VZDJ01001173.1, on the reverse strand, counting down.
CTTTGCTGGAGCTGTTGCTCTCAGTGGTAGCACCGAGCCTCAGAGGAGCTGGGGAAGGATTTGGGTTTGGGTTCACAGCCTGTTGCATTTCCCATCTCTTGCTACGGGACCTGTTTGTTGCCGATGGATTTGGGGGTGTGGGGATGTGTGGGCAACACCTCCGTGAGTGTTTGAGGCTGTGTCTGTCTAGGAAGGGCTGCTGGGAGAATTTCACATTTTTAATCATCGCCATTCAGTAAAGGCTCTGCCAACAGCAGACTCGTTATTAAAACACTTAATTCCTTTTATTTACTCCCGAGCTGCTGGGACTGAGCAGCAGCATCTTGGGCCGGCTGTAATGAGCTGGCAGAGGCAAAAGGAAGAAGAGAGGGAGGAGGAGGAGGCACAAGAGCGCTAGGACCTGGGGCCGGGCCAGGCCTGCAGCCGCTCCCCAATGCCTCCGTCAGCTTTTCCTTCGGAGGAGGAATTGTNAAAAAAAGGGAGTACAAAAAGAGGAAAAGAGGGGGACGAAGAGAAATAAAAAAGGAGGGGGAAAAAAAGGAAGAGGGAAAACAAAAGAGGGAAAAAAAATAACCCCTCCCGCCGTGGATCGTTCTCTGCCGCGGTGTCAGCGCGGCGGGGGGAGCGCAGCGGGGCCGGGACACGTCTACAGAAATTCCAAGAGGGCCGGGCTGGGCGGGCGGAGGGGAAGGGACGGGAAAGCGAAGGCAAAGGGGCGTCCCGGGCAGGAAAGGGGCGTCCTGAACCCCCCCGCCCTCCTCCTTCCCTCCGCCGGGCCCTTCCGCCGCCTCAGCCCCAGCGCCATGGCCACGGCCGCGGGCAGCCGCTGCCTCCTCCTTCTCCTCCTCCTCCTCCTTCTGGGCGTCTTGGGGGCGCCGGCGCTGGGGGACCCCGGCCCCTTAGAAGACGTGGTGATAGACAGATACTATATTCCCAAAATCTGCCTGCGGGAGGCGCAGATGGGGGATTTCATTCGCTACCACTACAATGGGACCTTTAAAGATGGCAAAAAGTTTGACTCCAGGTATCGCCCGCGGCTCTGTGCCGGCTGCATGCGGGGGGCAGCTGCGGCGGGACCCTGCATGCCTCCCCCAGCCCCCAGCCCGCATGCCGGGGCAGGCAGGCAGCTGCGGGGACCCCGCATGTGTCCCCCAGCCCCGGGGCAGGGGCAGCCAGGCCGGAGCAGGCAGCTGCCTGCGCCAGATAGCGCCCAGCACCCCCGGCTTTGAACCAAGGGGGGCTTTTGGGGGTAACACTGGGAGCCCTGTACACGTGTCAGCCTGAATCGAACACCCAGCCCAGGCTGCAGCCCCTTTGTGTAGCCCCTGCCTGGACTGCCCCGCCGGGTCCCACAGAGGCTCCCAGCCCTTCAGGGAGCCTCAGATCTACAGAGCTGTGGGATCGCCTGTCCAGGGCACAGGCGTGATTTGACCCTAATTGGCATGCTCTGCACTCAGGAACGCATATCTACATGTGCTGCACAGGCAGGAAAATGCTTAAAGCACTTTGAGACGTGGCAGCAGCAAAACCCTTCATTATCCCAGAGCTCTGCTGGGCTCAGTGTTCCTTGGCCCCTGCATCGTCCTTGCTCTGCTCATGTTGGCTGAGAATCAGGGTGGGGGCAGCCCCTGGTTGGCAGCACCATGAGCAGGGAGGAGACCTGGGGACACAGAAACAACTGGAGCCATGCTGGGGCCCAGCCCCAGCACCATGTAGTCATAAAAATTTCCCAGGCAGGTGGTTTTTTTGGAGTTCTGGGAAGCAAAGGGGTTCACAGTTTGATGTGTCTTATCTTTCTTGTGAGCATCAATGGGGGAGAAAGTAACTGCAGTGGGAGCCTTGGGACACTCACTGCTAAAAGAATTCTCTCCCAGGAGGACATCTGCTGCCCCAGTAGTTTCTTGGAGTATTTTAAAGTTTAAAAATAAAAACAAATTTGCAGTTTAAAAATGAGGTCAGGACATTGTCTTTCCTCATCACTGTGTAAAGCTCCAATGTGCTGTACACAAAATGATTTGGGAGCAGCAGGAAGCCCCAGAGCTGCCAGCCTCCATCCCAGCTCAGTGGGTGAGATCTGGGGAGGGTGTGGATGGCTTCTGGGAGTGCAGGATCAGGCTGAAGTCCTGACCAGTGCCGCAGGGGCCAGCTACCCTCCAGCAGCATGGGATTGAGCCCAGTAGGATCCATGTTTGTGAGCTATGGGCTCTGCCTGCAACACAGGGACTCAGGCTGTGATGGGAGACCAGCACACTGGGCAGGGGGCAACCCTGTCCCTCTTCTCTGGCCTACCAGCTCTGGCAGCTTTGGTACCTTCATCCTTTTTCTCACCTCTGATGGGTCTGTCCCTTTGCCCCAGCTATGACCGAGGGGCCACGGTGGCCGGCGTGGTGGGCGTTGGGCGGCTGATCACGGGCATGGACCGGGGGCTGCAGGGCATGTGCGTGAACGAGCGGCGTCACCTCATCGTGCCACCCCACCTGGGCTACGGCAGCATCGGCGTGGGTAAGGGGCCCTGGCACGGGGGAGCTGAGGGAGCAAACCCCCCCGGGCTGGCGTTAGCAGGGACAGGGCTCTACTGCCCCCCTGGCAGATGTGGCCTAATTGTGGCTCCATGGTGCTGAAGTGAGGCTTCCCTGGGAGAGAGGCGCCCTGCCTGCCCCCAGCCAGACTGTGGTGCTTTCCCAGGGGCTGGCATGGGTCTCCAGCAGCCCTGAGTGGTGGCGGCTTTAGGGGAGGCTTCAGGGCATAGGGGAGGCTTCATGGTTGGCCTGGCCCCAGTGTTGGTCTCACTTAAGATGCTCTGTCCTTGTGGTGCCCCTTTAGCGGGGCTGATCCCCCCAGATGCCACCCTATACTTTGATGTGGTCATGCTGGACATCTGGAACAAGAACGACAAGCTGCAGATCACCACCCTGTCCAAGCCCGAGCGCTGCAACCGCACAGTGGAGAACTCGGACTTTGTGAGGTACCACTACAACGGCACACTGCTGGATGGGACCCCCTTCGACTCCAGGTATGCACTGGGATGCACCCTGGCCTCAGGGCACAGGCCTGTGGGGCTGGGATGCACTCTCTGCCTTGACACTGGGCCACTAGGGGTGGCTGTGACCCAGGGACACCAGGCTGGGCATACGTCGGAGCAGCCTCACCCTGTACTCCCTCCCCGCTCCCCAGCAGGGCTGGTGCAGCTCCATGATCCCCCAGAACAGCCTCTGGCACAGCACTGCTCTGGCTGGGGCTGCTGGTGTGGCCCCAGAGCCATCCCCACTCTAATTCTCCACCACCAGCTACAGCAAGGGCAGCACCTATGACACCTATGTGGGCACTGGGTGGCTGATCAAGGGCATGGACCAGGGGCTGCTGGGCATGTGCGCTGGGGAGAAGAGGAGCATCATCATCCCCCCATTCCTGGCCTATGGAGAGAAGGGCTATGGTAAGCCAGGCACCACCCCATCGTGCCATCCCCTTCCCTCCCAGCTCTGACCAGAGCCCCCTGGTGTAGAAGAACCCTCCCATCGGACTGACCTGTGTCCTCTCCCAGGGACCGTGATCCCACCACAGGCCTCGCTGGTGTTCAGCGTGCTGCTGGTGGACTTCCACAATCCCAAGGATGGTGTCTCTCTGGAGCACCTGGAGGTGCCAGAGTCCTGCAATCGCCGGGCTGTGACCGGGGACTTTGTCCGATACCACTACAATGGGACACTCATGGATGGGACACTCTTTGACTCCAGGTGTGGGAGGAAGTGGCTGCACTGGGAGAGCTCCTGATGTCCTCTCCTGCCCCAAGGCTGCAAGGAAAGGCTGGAAAGGGGACAGTGGGCATGAAATAGGCTAAAAAGGACAGTATCTGTTTGTTGCATCTCTAGAAGCAAGGTTTGGTTCCTAGGGGAGCAGGAGAGGCTGGGAGAAGGGGCGTGGGTTGGGGTGTAGGGGCTGGGGGGATTAAAGGTGCTGGGGCTTCTCTTGCTGCAGTTACTCTCGCAATCAGACCTACAACACCTACATTGGCAAGGGCTACATCATCCCTGGCATGGATCAGGGGCTGCAGGGGGTCTGCATGGGAGAGCACCGCCGAGTGATCATCCCCCCACACCTGGCGTACGGGGAGAACGGTGCAGGTAAATCTGCAGAGGGCTCTGAGGGATGGGCACATCAAGGAGTGTGGGAAGAAGCAGGGAAAGGCTTCACCGGCCCTGCAGCGCTCCAGCAGCTTTCTTCACCCTCCTCTTCCAGGAGATAAAATTCCTGGCTCAGCTGTGCTCATCTTTGATGTCCACGTCATCGACTTCCACAACCCTGAGGACCCGGTGGAGATTGAGACCGTGTTCCGGCCCGAGGGCTGCAACGTCACCACCCGCAACCGGGACTTTGTCCGCTACCACTACAACTGCTCCTTGCTGGATGGCACCCGGCTCTTCTCCTCGTGCGTGTCCCCGTCATTCCTGTCCTTCCTGGGGCCAGACCCTGGCTGCCACTGAGCTGGGGGTGGGCAGGCAGCGGGACCATCCGCTCTGCAACAGGCAGTGCTGGAGCATTGGCCACAGGGCAGCAGGATGGGGAGGGTTCAAGGGACACAGTGGGATGGTCGTGGCCGTGGCACGGAGGGTGTGGAACAGGATGGAGGATGTGGGATTCTGGGCCATGGTGGGATGGAAGGGTCAGGATTTCAGGGCTGCCCACTAGATCTGAGGGATTTGTCTCACCTGCGCTGTTTCCTCTGTGCCTCTTACAGCCACGACTATGAGAAGCCCCAAGAGGTAACTCTGGGGGCCAACAAGGTGATCGAGGGACTGAACAGTGGCCTCCTGGACATGTGTGCAGGGGAGAGGCGGGTGCTCATCATCCCCCCACACCTGGGCCATGGGGAGAGCGGAGGTAAGGGAGCAGCAGCCAACGTGTGCAATACAAACTGGGTGGTTCAGCCTTGCTGGACTCCTGCTGGGCTCCATCAGCCCTCACCCTGCCAGGGCTGTGGGGCTCAGGGCCAGGGCTTTGCCTGGCTCCCCGTGGTGCTGGAACCTTTGTTGTGTTTCCAGCCCGGGGGGTGCCTGGCAGCGCTGTGCTCCGCTTCGAGGTGGAGCTGATCTCCATGGAGGAGGGGGTTCCTGAGGGCTACCTCTTTATCTGGCATGGGGAGCCACCAGCCAGCCTGTACGAGCAAATGGACCTCAACAAGGATGGGGGGATCCCTGCTGATGAGGTGAGTGGGTCCCAAATGGTGGGGTGCAGGAGGAAATGGGGGCACAGGGGACCCCACCCTGGGCAGCAACGCTTGAACGGCACCTGCTGCCCCTGGGCACTTGGGAGCCTGCAGAGCTGTGCAGGAAGAACATCCCAGCCAAAGCACTGCTGCTGTGTGCAGGCAGTGTCCCCAAGGGCAGCCTCTGCTCCAGTCCCTGCCTGTCCTTGTCATGGGCTGTGGTCTCCCTGCCCTGCCCAGTGCTGGCAGCACGGAGCCAAGCAGCATCTCTTCCCTCTTCCCTCTCCAGTTCTCCACCTTCATCAAGACCCAGGTGGCAGAGGGGAAAGGCCGCCTCATGCCCAGCTCTGACCCAGAGAAAGTCATTGCTGACATGTTCCGGAACCAGGACCGCAACCAGGATGGGAAGATCACACCCGACGAGCTGAAGCTCAAGTCAGACGAGGACCAGGAGAAGATTCATGAGGAGCTCTGAGGAGCAGTCCCAGCTGTTCCTGGAGACAGGACTCATCATTGCCATGTCATGGCTGGTCTCCCACCCTGGGAATCCGCCCCTGCCCCTCCCCAGTCCTGCAGGGGGCCGGGTTTTGATTTTCACCTCTCATTAACTGAGAGTATTTTCATGTGTTCTCCTGAGCAGGAAAACTCAGCCCCCAGCTAATAAACCCAGACAAGGTGTCCCCTCCCTAAGCCCCTTCATCCTCCACCAGCGACTGCAGGTCCAGCTCCAGCCCCCTCACCTGTCTGTGCTGCCTCGGGGGGCAGGCAGGATGTAGGGGGGTTCCTCCTCACCTCCACCACAGCATTTTGTAGTTTGGGGTTGGGGACTGGGTTTTTTTTATAAACACTTAAAACTCTTTAGAGAGAAGAAAGAGAAGCCTTTTGTCCCTGTCCCTGCTGCCTTCCTCCCTGGGACAAGTGGCTGAAGGTTCCCAGGGTGAAACCCCAATACTCTGCAGGCATCCGCCATTCCAAAAGTCTGGGCCCCCTGAACTCTGGGACCTGGCAAAGCCCTCATCAGCTGGGAGAAGGGAAACAGACCCTCATTCCCCAGCCCTCAGGGAGCAGCATTGTCCCCTTTCACACCCTCCCAGCCCTCAGCATCGTCCCCCTTCACACCCTCCCCACCTCCCAGCCCCCAGTGATTGAGACAAATCAGACCCATTTAGTTTCAATGCCTAAATACAGGTCACAGCTTTGGAGTGCTCAGGTCCTCCTGCTGGGACCAGCACAGCTCTGGCATCTGCCAGCTCCCAAAGCCTCTGCAGTCTGTCCTCGACAGAGACAGAAGAAATGCAGGAGCACAGCAGTGCAGAGCAAACCCCTCAAATGGGGACTCTGCCCTGCACCAAATAAATAATTCCTCCAAGTTTCCAAGGAGTTTGACTGTGTTTGGTTACTTTGCTATGAAACCTTCCCATGTGTTGGGGTAGTGGCACAGCTCCTCCAGTGCCCCTGGGGATTCCAGGCTCCAGCATCCACTGGGTCTGGCAGGAGAAACCAAAATTCTTGCCTGGGGGCCTCCACCAAAGCCAACAGAGCTCCAGCCCCCAGAGATGGCTGGGGGGCTCTGGTGGGATGGGGAGCTGGGGAGCAGAGGCAGCTGCCAGTGCCAACCCAGGGAACAGAGCAGCTCCAGCGCCTCAGTGCTGCACACAAACCACCTGTGACCCAGCTTTAGCCAATTATGTTTTTATTTCAAAACACTCTACAAATCTGTTCTTCCCAAAGTCCCACATAACCAGAGGTTATACAGCAATAAAATGATCTTTTCCTATTGCTGCTCTGAGAGCCCAGGATCAGCCCAGAAATTTAGTACACAAACATGGTCAGGTAAACATTGCTTAAAACCTCAAAATTCTGCCACTGGCCCCTCCTCCCTCATCCCCACCCCTCCTCCTATCTCTGGCAGACCAACTTACTTCTGGCTTTGGGCAGCAGCAGCAGCCGAGCTCCAGGGCCTTCAGGGACGGCTGGAAAAAGCTCTTTTTCCACAGTAAGAGCTGTACTGGTGCAAGAGGGACGGGTGAGCTGAGACACAAGGCCAGAGAGCTGCTGGTTTACATGGGGAACGTGGGGCTGGGTGATGTGATGGCCAGCAGGGCCACACCAGCCCAGCAGCTGCACTGGCACCAGAGTCAGCCCGGGAGCTTTGAAGCCCACAGAAAACAGGATGAGAGAGAGAGACTGTCCTTAGCCCACAGTAAACTTATCTCCATTCCACCCTCAGCTGCTGAAGCAAGTGCAGAACATCTCTCTGTCTGAAACATGGAACGGTTTGTCATGGCCTCAGGAGGTGGCTCAGTGGGATGAAGTCTGAGCAGGATAGTCAGTCTGGGTGGGAAACTGAAACTGCAGAGCCAGGTAGAGTTGGGGTGAAGAGAAAGGAGAAGCTTCCTCCATCTCACCTCTCCTGCTCTAGGGCTGGCCGAGGGCATTAAGTGAGGTTGGGATGGAGCCCAGGCAGTACCAGCAGGTTCCCTCCAGCTCTGTCCTGGGAAGGACATTCCGTGCCCAGTGCCTGCTGTGTGGCTGCAGCTGGGACACCGTGTCCCCAGCTCATGTCTCAGTCAGGATGTACTGCAGAATCCCGTTCACCACGTCCAGCGTCTCATCGCTCTCCAGCACGATGTCATAGGAATCCAGGTACTTCCCCCTCCGCTCTTCCACCTGCCAGGACCGCGAACAACCAACAGCTGAGGGTGAGGATGTTCCACCCACAGCCCTCACTACTGAAAACGGGGTCAGTAACTACCCCAGACTATTTCCCTGACACAGCAGGGACTCAGCAGACACCCCCAGGTCCCCCTGCACACCCCATGGGAGCTCATACCAATCTCTCACATGCCCTAATCACTGGGGCAACCCCCTGCCCCTCCCTGCTGGCCCCAGGCCTGGCACCTGGGGAAGGCTGGTAGGGAAGCACTAAACTGCTCCTCTCACCCACCTTATCATTGAGAAAGCCAATCTTGAGGATGTTCTCCACACTGGGAACACCGTCTGCCATCGTCAGGTCACCCATGGAGTCCCCCAGCAGGATGATGTTCGTCCTTGTGCTCAGCTGCTGGAAGTAGCCTGTGCCCTGCAGCACGGTGTTGTTCTTGTTGTAGGTGTGGATGAGGGGTGCCCTGAAGTGCGTGAGGACCCCCTGAGCACATGGGACAGACAGGCAGACAGCTCTTAACCCGATGGTGTCACTGCTAATCATGTCCCAGTCCTCAGTCCCAGCCCCACAGCACTCCCCTCACACATTGACCACACAGATGCAATGCAAGAACTCACATCATCATTGAAGTCCATGTAGTTGGACACCACATTGACATTGGAGTAGAAGACGTTGGCCTGACGAATAATCTCTTCCAGGATATCACCAATGCCAGCGGAGAAGATGAACAGGGGGATGTTGTTCTTATGCAGCTGATCAAAGAACTCCTTGAAGCCATCCCTAGAGCAGGAGTGTCCATTGCACAGGACTGTTACCAGCTCTGTTACCAGCTCCCAGCATGGTGCATGGTGCCTCGTGCCCTGTGCTGGCAGCACGCTCAGCCCAGCTCCTGTTCCTGCCCTCCACTTCCCAAACAGAAACACACATGTAAGCTCTGCAAGCAGCACAAGCTCTGTGGCACCAGCACTCCCATGGCCTTCCCTGTGCAGAACCCCAGAGTTGTGGGTGCAGCAGCTGGGCGGGCGCTTGTGGGAACACAGAGCACTCCACCCTCTCGCCTGGCATCTCCTGAGCACATCAGCTGCTCAGCAGGGGCACAGGGCACAGCCTGTCTGCACACACCCACACTTGTGGGTGCTGCCAGGAACCACACGGGAGATGTGCAACAGGTCGGACTGGTTGGGAGGATGATCAGAACGACCTATGACAGCTCCAGTCTGCCAGGACACAATTCCATGCAGAAGTGGAACTTGAACTCATGAAAAGCCATCTCCTCCCTGAGCCTGGCAGCAACCTGGCAGAGCCCAGCTCTCCAAGCCAGCCTTAGGGCCACAGCTGCCAGGTCAGCTTTAGCAGCAAGTTCTAACACAACATTTTTGTGCTGTGGGTGATATCTGCTGCTGAGCCAAGGGCCTACACAAGGCTTGGCAGTTCCAGTGCAAAGAACACAGCTCTGCTGGAAGCAGGGAGCTGCATGCTGCCCCTGCATCCTGCCCTGCAAATGGGGAGCTGTGCCCAGCACCAGCCCCTCAGCTGCCCCTTGCCAAGTCCCAGGAGAGGGGTAGTGGTTTTAGAGCAAGAAGGGAGCAGCCTGCAGCCAAGGAGTGAGCTCAGGCTCTGGCTCATGTTCTGACTTCATAAGAACTCAGCCCCAGGGAGTGAGCAAGGGAGGCTGGCACTGGTCACGCTGTGGTGTGGTGACAGCACAGAGACCTGGCTACAGGGCAGGAGAGAAGGGCTGTGGGCAGCCAAGCTGTACCTCAGCATCACATCCCCACGCCCAAACCTCAGCACCACATCCTGTGCCCGTACCTGAGCATCGCTTCTGACTCTCTGACGATCTGGGCTATGTCACCTTTGTGGATCTTCTGCTGCACCAGCAGCTCATGGGCCTTAGTCCACCTGTATTTGACGTGGGAAAAGCAGCAGTGACAGAGCTCCCAAGCAGAGCACCTCAGCAGTCAGAAACAACAACTAAACCTTGTGGGATCACTGCCAGGCCCAGGGATGATTCAAACCTCATGTCCTGTAGTCCTCAGGGACAGGAGGTTGTCAGGACAAGGTCAAGATCACCACAAACAGCACTCACCACTCCACCATGAGGGGACGTTTCTCTTCCAGTGTCCGGTTGGGATCTATTTCAATGGGATAGTAATAGTGGAGCAGGTCTTTCAGCTGGAGTGTCACACAGAGGGAAAAAGAACAAAGTGAACATCAGGTCTAAAGAGACTAAAGAAAACTAGCATTTCTGAAGTTCTCCAAAGCTCTTCCTAAACACAGCCATTTCTGAAGCTTTCCATTGCTCTTCCTAAACACAACCAAAATGTTGTCACTGAGCAGCTTTCCTCTGAGCATACCTGGGACTCCCAGCAGCCTGGCTGGCCCCTACCTCGCTCCAAATGCTGCAGGTACAGACAGCCCTACCCTTCCTCCTCTTATCAAACTGAAACACCCACAGCTGCACATGCAAATTTGACTTCCCTTTTTAACTGCTCCTCTACCACTGCTGCCTGAAATGCAGCCTGGACACTTCCTCACTCCATCCTGGCAGCCACCACAGCTGGGAGAGCTGCCACAACAGCCAGTGCAACCTCCTGATGATGGGTGACAGGTACAACAATCACCAAGCCCAGACACAGTGTGCCTTACACACAGCACCCACCTTCTTCTTGCCATCCTCGCTGATAACACGGCTGGTATCAAGGATATCTGCAAAGAAAATAAAACGCCAGTGATGTAGCACGGAATCATAAACAGGCTTTCTACAGCAACTCCCCTGCACCTCAGTGTTGTCTCTTTCCAATACAAGCCATGGTGACACCGTGATCCTGTGCGGTGCAAGGGTCAAGCAGGGTGCAAAGTGCAAGGGTAACAGGCACAGCTCATTGTGGGGTCCCAACACAGTGGTTCCCACTCTGAGCCACTGTGCACTGCACAGCAGGCTCCAATCAGAGGGCCTGCCTTGGCCAGACAGCAGCCTTGGTGCCCGTGGGCAGTGGGATGAAGACAGCCAGCCCAGGAGCTGGCTCCTGGCTCCTGCAGTGGGCAGTGGGCAGCTGGCACCAGGCAGTGAGGCCCAGACCTGCACTGGGGAGAACAGGATGGAGCAGCCAGGCTTGGCAGAGGAGGGCACAGGGGATGACAGGAGCCACATCAAATACAAACATAGAAACCAAACAGAACTAGTGACAGAAAAAACAACGGCTTCCACTCACTGTGAGATGTGGGGCAGCGCCTGCCATTGCAACCAAACCTGCTCAGCGTCATGTCAAAGTCAGAAATGACCTGGAAGTGGGGAGAAAACCAAATCCGTGCGTGACCCAGTGCATTCTGCAGTGGCCAGAGGGAGCCCAAGGTGCTGCACCACTAGTCTCCAGTGGGCACAGACCGGCAGCGACGACCTGGCCGCTGCCAGCAGCCGCGAGGCAGATGGTGTCCTCACCCTCCCACCCCGGAGCTCTTATCGGCACCAAATGGCTTCACCCCGCCTGGGCGGAGCAGGGGTTTGCGGACTGGCGCACAGTTAAAGCTTCATAACTGGGAGCCAAAAGGTCCGTCCAGGGGGAGGGCACCAGCCCCGTACTCTCTGTCCTCTGTCCCTGTACTCTTCTTCCTCTCCAGCTGCACCCCCTCGCCGCAGGTGCTTCCTCGCAGGGCTGGGAGAAGCCGGGCCGGGGCCGGGGTCGGGGTACGAGGAAGGGGCAGCTGAGAAAAGGACAGAGCACGGTACCTGCAGTTTGGCCACCCCCTGCTCCCGGAGAGCCTGGATGATCCCCCGCACACGCTCGGGCTGCTGGATCCGGACCGTAGCTTTCTCCAGCTCGGGCACCTGCAGGCAGAAACTCCGCTCGGTGCCGCGCACAAGCTCCGTGGGGACCGAGACCCTCCAGCCCCCTCTGTCCCTCCGTCCCGGCCGCGCTCCCGGCCCGCAGCCCCGCTCACCATCTCGCCCGCTCGGCTCCGCTCGCTCCGGGCCGCGCAGCCGCGGGGCGGGGCGGGCGCGGGGGCGGGACCGGAACGCGGCCGCGGGCCCGGGGGGTCCGGGCGGTGCTCCGGGAGCGTTCGGGGGTTGCAAAAGAAAAAAAAGAAAGAAGAAAATAAAATTTAAAAAAAAAAAGTCACCGACCTTTTAGTGCCCGCGGGGCTCCCGCCCGGCACTGAACCACTCCGCAGCCCCGGGAACACTGGGAACACTGAGTCAAGGAACACTGGTGGGGGAGTAGCCCTCAAAGGAAAAAAAACCCAGCATTGCCAAAGCCACCATTAACCGATGTCCCTAAGTGCCACACCCACAAGACTTTTAAAACCCTCCAGAGATGAGGATCCACCACTACTGCCCTCGGCAGCCTGTGCCAGGGCTGGACAACCCATTCGGGGAAAAATAATTCCTTCCATTACCAATATATAACCTAAACCTGCACTGACAAAGCAGCAGGGACAATGTGTGACAGCACTTCCATGAGCTGGACTGTACCTCAGCTTCTTCCTAGGCGAGGTGGCGCAAGACCCTTCAGCAGTGGTTCATGCCCACATATGGGGGCTGTTACACCCCACTGAAATATTACTGAAGGGTTGCCAGGGGATCAATCACATGCCTGGTTTTGCTCCAAGCAACCATTAACACGGTGCAGGTCTGGGACCCAGTATAACCCGGGCTATAGGGAAGCAAAGGCTGGGGGCAACCACAGAATGTTTGGCCTGGCTCACCCCTGCATCTCTGTGATGTCATTATGGGGCACAATCCAGAACCAGCAAGGGGACTCAGTGCTGGATGTTTGGGGACAACGCCAGAGTGCTCCACACACCTCAGCAAGGTCCACTGCCTCTGGCTCCAGTGTGAGGGATAACTTGGCACCTACCAAATATTCATCCTCCAACATGGAGAGGAAGACGAGCGATACGAAATGCAGCATCTCCAATGAACTCCGCCTGGAAGGGAAATTCTGTGATGCGATCATCAGTGTAGAGGGAGTAGAATTCAAAGCTCACAAGATCATCCTCTCTTGCTGCAGTACCTACTTCAGGTCAGCAGTTGAAACACAGAGGGATGGGGGCAAAGAGTATTCCCTGATTGAGGTCACCCTGCCTCAGCACTTCTCCAGGACTTCCACCTTCCCTGAACCTTTCATCAAGTGATTTTCCATAGTCCTCACAGCTCCCTGAACACCAGGATTAATCCACACATCAATGGCTTTTGGCAGTGGTGTTGGAGGAGCCCCAGACACAGTGCAGGGCTGGAGCCTGGCCAGCCTGGCCTAGCTGCCACTGGGCAGCTTTGCCTTCCCCACACCCTGTGGCTGAGGTACAAGACCAAGTGTTGGTGCTGCACCTGGGTTGAGGCAACCCCACCCCAGTATCAATCTGGGCTGGGGGATGAACTGATTGACAGCAGCCCTGGGGAGAAGGACTTGGGGTGTGAGAGGCTGAACATGCCCTGGCTGTATGCACTCCCAGAAAAGCCCCCAGAAAGCCCCCATTGTCCTGGGCTCATCCCCACAGCACAGTCAGCAGGCAATGGCTGGATTCTGCCCCTCTGCTCCTCTCAGGTGAAACCCCTTGCCCAGCTGCCTCCAGCTCTGGTATGCTGCAGAGGCTGTGTCTCCTTTTTAAAACAACCAGCAAGTAAAACATTAATCAATAAACAATGGGGCCTCCCAGAACGGCTCCTACCAGTGCCAAAACTGGTGCCCTAGAGGTCGGGGGAGCACAGGGGATCCAGGGGCAGGGTTTAATGCTGTAACACCATGTTTTCAGGGCTCTGTTTACCTGGTACAGCGCCGACAAGACGGTCTATCGCATCCCTGGCATTTCACCTGAAATGATGGATCTCATCATCAATTATGCCTACACTGGGACAGTACCGATCACAGAGGACAACGTTGAGAGTTTGCTGGTTGCAGCAGATCAGTTCAATGTCATGGGCATTGTCAGCCTGTGCTCTGAGTTCCTCCGTTCCAGGCTGTGCTTTGAGAATTGCATTGGCATTTGCAGACTCACTGACATATACCACTGCCCCGACCTGCGCGCAGCTACCTGCGTGTACATCCTGCATCACTTTGAGGAGGTGTCCCAGGTGTCTGAGGAGTTCCTCGACCTTTCTGCAGAGGAGCTGGCACGCATCATTGAGAAGGACGAGCTTAACGTGCGGCGAGAAGAAGCTGTGTTTGAGGCTGTGCTGAGGTGGATCGCTCACGACCCGCAGAACAGGAGGCAGCACATCGCCTGCTTGCTCAGCAAGGTGGGTGCAGCGCTGCTTTGGAGCTGTCCCCACAGGCTACCAAGGGGGACACCATCAGTATTAGTACTCCAGCCTCCTCCTTGCATGTTTCAGGTTCGACTGGCACTCCTACGATCCGACTACTTCATGAACAATGTGAGAGCTCACGAGTACGTGAAAGACAATGCCAGCTGCAAAGATCTCATCATCAGTGCCCTGTCCGAAATCTACGACCTGAACTCCTATGGCCAAAGTTCCTCGGTCAATGCCAACCCACTCACCCGGCCGCGCCTGCCCTACGCCATCCTCTTTGCCATCGGGGGCTGGAGCGGGGGCGGCGCCACCAGTGCCATCGAGACCTACGACGGCCGCGCTGACAAGTGGCTGAACATCCCCTGGGAGCAAGAGAGCCCCGTTGCCTATCATGGCTCGGCTTATTTGAAAGGCCACGTCTACGTTATCGGTGGATTCGATGGCACAGATTATTTCAACATCGTCAAGCGGTTTGATCCACTGCAGAAGACGTGGCAGCAGGTAGCACCCATGCACTCACGGCGCTGCTACGTCAGCGTCACCGTTGTGGACAACTTCATCTATGCCATGGGAGGGTTTGATGGGTACGTGCGGCTCAACACAGCAGAGCGGTATGACCCAGACACCAACCAGTGGACCCTGATCACCCCCATGCACGAGCAGAGGAGCGATGCCAGTGCAACCACACTGAATGGAAAGGTAAACTAAGAGTAGTTGTGGTTGCTGCATGGAGAAAGTCCACATATACCCTCACCAAATTCATAACACTTAAATTCATGACAATTCATTAAGTCCTGGAGCCACAGATATAAGGCAGCCTGTGGCAGAGATGTGACCAGTAGTACAAAAATTCTGCCAGAGGTGCTGTTCACCTAATGCCCAACAGCTCTTTTCCTGGCCATAGGTGCAGTACCAGGCCTGTCTGCTTCATGCAGCTTAGAAAATCGAGAGCCGAAATCTTGCTGGCATCAACTCTTTGCACTACTGCTACTTTGAACCCAGGATGACAAGACCATCCCCATTCTAAAACAAACCACCCCGAAAATCCTGCTCCACCATTCATCTTCTCTTCAACATGTTTGCTCACTAAGGGTCTCACCACCCCATTCACCATTTCTCACCTCCCCTGTCCCCAGGTTTACATCTGTGGTGGGTTTGATGGCGATCAGTGCCTCAGCTCAGCTGAAGTGTTCAACCCCACCACAAACCAGTGGTCCCTGATTGCCCCAATGAGCAGCAGGAGAAGCGGAGTTGGGGTGATGGCGTACGGGAACCAGGTGTACGCGGTAAGGGCCAGCACCACCCAGCACTGCAGTCCTTTGGGTGGCTGCAGTCCCCACACCCCCAGGGTGGCCATGTGTTTGCATGAGGTTTAGGGAAGTCAGAGCGAGAACGGTTANGCCGTCAGCTGCTGCGTGGTGCCAGGACTCTCCAACGTCATGGAATACATCGCCAGGGAACACTACCACCAGCACAGCTCCTCCACAGACATCCTGTCCACCAGTTGCACTCGGAGCTCGCCGTTGTAAATAGTTCCCCTTAGCTAGGAGTGTTGTGATCAGCCACCACTGCATGTTTGTGTAAACGGTCCTGCGCATCTAATAAAGTCTTCTGAGCATCCCAGCATTGGATGCCTGTGTAAACTGTTCTCTTCAGGTAATAAAAGTCCCCATGGCAGCAGCAAGGGAGTATGTTCTCTTGTTCTAAAGTAGAAACAATTGCAACAGGCCAAAAGGATCGTTAGGATTTCAAATTTTCATTCAACAGCACTACCCAACGTATCAGCCACACCCTATGTATGAACTTCAAAAATCAAAAGCACAACAGAATGCTAGAGAAATAAAAGGTTTATTTTCATTAATTCACCTCTTACAATAAACTTTAGTACAGTATATTTAAGGTCAAGAACAGGACAGCAGGATCTGTTTCAAAGGATCTATGACAGACACGACTTTACCTCACAGGTAAGGACAGGAGTGCTGCTCCCCAGGAAACTGCTGTCCCTCTGTTAATATGCCAGGAGAGCAGAGCTGCTGTAACCCACAGTGACATGGACCCACAAGGAGAATCTGACTATTAATGGTCATCAAACAGCTTGTTAGTTCCACACTCTACATTCATATTAGTAACAGGGTTAGATCCTCAAGAGCACCTGTTTTATCATATTCCACCCAGGACTGTCAAAGAGGAGATGGCTTGTACCCCAACCTAAGGTGGACAGAGCTGAAACTAAATCCAAGCCACAAACCACTTTCTTTACGCTTGCTTTTCAAAGCCCATTGGATGTTACAACATTCTGTTACAAGGCTGTATTAGGAACATAAAAAGCTTTAATTCCCTGGGACTGGGTTTGTTGCCAACCACCATGGCATTCCACAACATCCAAGATGAGCCAAGAGTTTGGATTTTAGTATTTACTGTAATGGAGAGAAATGCCATTGCAATAGCCAAGCAGAATGTGGGGTAGAGTTGTTCACGGCACATGTAACACTGGGCTGTTTGCTTCATGTCTGGAGTGGTCTCCCATCATGTGCAAGGGAGTCATTAAAAACACACACAACCCCTGGCTACTAACAGAGTATCCAGGTAGTTATAAAATATTAGGTACACATATGGCCCCTGGCAGTTACTAAAGTGACTGCCAGCACCTGGCAGGTGCCAATAGTACTTTGACCAAAAAGCCAGGACATGACATGTGTGTGTGTTTGGTGGCAGGTATCAGGACAGGTGTGGAGGTGTGATTGTCCTAAGGAGGAGGAAAACTCCCCACAATGTCCTTTTTTCCCTCAGTGAGGCCAGCCTTCTCACCCTTACAGAAGACACACTGGGATCCTGCTGACAAACGACCAGCCTCTAGAAACACACGACAAGAATTCCCAGGCTTTTGTTTCTGGGATCATTTGATAAACACCCAGCAAGCTATGGTGGTAAACGGCATGTGGAATTCTCATGGATTCACAGCCTTATGGGCTAAACTTGTGGCAGCCACAGCCATGAATCCAATTTTCCCAACACTTCATGCGATGCAATGGAGCATTCGATCTATCAGTCACAAACCACATCAGTGCCATTGGTCCCCTGCAATTCAAGGCTAAAAAAACCCAGCTGCTTAAAGCTACCCCAGAACTGGCAGAGCAAACATTAAGAGCAGCCTGGGCTGCTGCCAGGCCCCCCACCCCGGAGCACATGGAGGGACAGCACGGCACACAGGGCATGCGGCTGGCACACACGGGTTACCTGTCAGGGATGGGGCTGGGCTCACACTGCCTCTGAGTGGAGTGCTTTTAGTAAACGCCACAGCTTGTCCGTCAGCCCAAAGTCCTCCTGGGAAGTGCAACAGCAATTTGCTTAGAAAAAGCAACACTGCAAGGTTGGTTCGTGCCTCTATTGCACAGTGCCATGCTTTAAATATTCAGCTCCTGTTCCAACTGAAAGAACCATCTTGGTGTTTCTCCCTACAAATTGTCTGTATTTGGAGAGAGCTGTGGTGGTGACCTACCACTCTCCAACTGCCTGTTAAATCCCTCCAGCTGGGTCAGCAGGGTGGAGGACATGAACTCGTTGCTTTGGTGCAAAGTCTGGGAAAGTATCTTAAAATCAGCTCCCACAAATTGCTGTTACATCCATGGATTCAGCACTGGTGGCATTTACACACTTTATCACAAACTGCTGCAGGAGCAGCAATTCTACACCTACTCCAGCCAGACCTGCAAGAGTCCATGAGCCAGACTCCATGGATTAACCCCCAGATGACAAGCCTGCAGCAGCTGTTTGGGAACAGTCACCTGCAGACATCACCTTCAACTCACCTACCTCCTCTGGCATGAAGCCAATAGCATAGACTTCACCTGGCCCAACAAACAAACAGGCAAAGAAAATACAACATGGTTACCAGAGAGGAGTAAACCGAGACAAACTCTTCAGAATTTCAAGTCCGGTAGTTTTTTTAACAAAGGCTGGAGACTCACAGACAAGTTGTTGATATCAAAGTGGCCAAGGAACCACAACATGGAGCATTAAGGGATGTACACATCAGAAAAACCTTAACACACTGAGTGGTGGAAAGACTTACCCCACGTTTCAGATATGATCTGGGCTGCCTGTTGAACTGGAAAAGGAGAATGAGCAGCTCAGGAAGCAAAACAATTAAGACCAAAACAAACCCCAAACTGGTTCAAAGTTCTTTGCAAAGAAGTCACCCACATCAAAACCACCAGCAAATCATCAATGAACCAAGAACACTAACACCTTTTCCAGAAAGGTCAGTCTACACAAATTTTGTAATACCCAGGTTACTCCTCCCATTCCCTTCCCTAAGATCCTGAGTTAGGCTGCATGGAAAAAACCTGGAACATTCAAATGAAGGGAAGGATGGGGAGAAAAGGAGGTAGGAAGTATGCACTGAGACTGTTGGTAAATGAAAGGGCCCTGGAGCTTCTTGGACTGGGGAGGAGGAGTGCCCAGTGGGACAGGTAACTGAGAGGCAGGGATACTCCAAAGGGACTATCCATGTGCTGCTCCCTGGGAGTGCAGCAGGAAGCAATCCAGAGCCAACCAGGGGCCCTTGCATGTACAGCCACCTCAGAATGCCAAAAGGTGTTTAAATGAGCTTAAATCTCCCCCCCACAGCAAGTGGGGAAATTGAGATACCTGGAGACTCTGAAAGCCCAGCTCTCCCCCCTGCAGAAGCACAGGTGCCAGCTTGGTACAGAGCTGCAGCACAGCTGCTGGGAAGCCCTTGGGACAGCACAGGAGGGCAAAGGCTTCTGATTGTCAGAGACAGGCTGGGAACAGCAGGGGCTCTTCCATCACTGTTCACGACAATTAAAACACGTGCAACATTTGAGGACAGACCTACGAGTAGCTCAGGTTTCACTGTATTCCCAGGAAATAACCCCACTCTCACTGATCCACTCGGACTGAGCTGAACAACCAGGGCGGGCGGGTGGCTCATCGCTGGTTGTCACTCCTTCGCTCGGCCTGTTGACCCAAGTTCTCAAGCCTGAGTCAGAGACAGACTCAAACCTGCTCACAGACCTAAAAAAATCCACTGCCTCAAGCTCTCTTTTAGCAAGTGTCTTGTGTCCAGCCAACCATCCTCTTAGAAACAAACTCTGCAGCCTCTCTACAATGCAATACAACGCAAATACAAAATATTTAATACACATAGAAACAGCCTGAAGTAATTTCATAAAGAAAGATTGTGCTTTTGTTTCCTACAGAACTATTGCACTTGCCTCCAGCTTGGGAAAGCCAAGTACACCAACAGCAATCCTGTGAAGTTTAGTCACTGAGGAGAGAATCAGAGGAATGTCAAGAGATAAGTGCAAATGAAACAGGTGCTTTCAAGCACACACAAATGTAACCACTAAATTATTAAGAGACATAACTTTGATGTTCCAAGTAGAACTGTTAGAGACTAACTCTACAGAAACCCTTGGAACCGAAGATATGAGGAGAAAAGTGACAGGCTTAATGCTCCCAGAGATATTTCACAGCCCGATACAGGCTACAGCTTTTCCCTGGGCATCATTAAGGAATACTGTTGAATTCATGGAGTGTCTCAATTCCCACCCACCCTCTACTTCTGAGCTTCTGAATTTTCTGCACACAACAGATGCTGGTTTTACGCATCAAAGCCAATCCACACCCTCGTGTCTTATAAAGACACATCAAATCTAAACCAGGTTTATTTCCTAGGTTCATCAGGAGTGACATGGCAGACACTAGCACTCGATCTGGGAGCGTGGAATCCTCCGTAAGCTCAGGGAGTATCGGTGTATCTCCTGCATCTGCCTTTCCTGCATTTGCCTTATTCTATCCTGCTGCCACATGAGATTTTGTGGCATGGGGTACCTCTGTGTTCCCTGCAGGCACCTGAAGGGGATTCTCACATGGCAGGCAGTGGCTCTGCAGCGGGGCTGTGGCATTGGGGGCAGCAGCATCCAGCGCCTCCGCTCCGCACAGTAGCGATAGGCCTCCTTCCTGTACTGCTTGTCAATGTCATCACTGTTCTTCCACCCCCCAATGATAAACACATCATCTTTGTAGTAACAAATAGCTGCTCCTTCAATGCTCAGGACCTCAGGGGGCAAGGATTCCAGGATTTCATCCGAGGCCCTGTTGGAGATCTTTCCCTTGGCCTCCTCATTGTCTATGGGGTAACTCTTGGGGCAGCACGATGCCGTGTGGTAGAAGTTGGTGTTGGCAACAGACATCTGGAAAGAGCAGTAATTGTCGATGAGGGGTAGGGACTCCACATCCTGCCACTGCCTGGTTTCAGCATCGTATCTGACAATAACAGCCCTCAGCCCATCCTCACTGTCGCTGTCAACCGGGGTGCGGGCGGCCAGATACACAAACCGGTCCTCCACAGAGACAGCTTTGACATCCCGCAGGATCTTTGGTGCCGACTCCAGGTTCAGCCATTTGTCCTGCTCGGGATTATAAATGGCCATGTCTTTAAAGCCTGGATTGAGATGGCTGTGTCCACCAATACTGTATAATTTGCCTTTCACTTCAGTAAGGCCAAAGGAATGCTTCCTGGTGATTAGGTTTGAAACCTGCTCCCAAATATTTCTGTTTGGATTGTACCTCTCCACAGTCTTGGCAAAGCCTGGTTCCATGGAGCCAGCTACATACACTCTGTAGGACTCTGTCACGGCCACGGCATGCCCATCCAGGTGGTTGTGGATGTGAGGCAGGTTGACCCACCTGTCCTCATCGATGAAGTAGCCCACACACTCGCTCAGGTAGTCGCCGCCCTCGGACACGCCGCCGATGACCATGATGACGTCCATGTTCTGGCCGAAGCGCGGCAGCAGCGAGGCGGGACAGGCGGAATGCTGCAGGTTCCCAGACTGCAGGTTCTCAGAGCGCAGGGCATGGCTCTCCACGGCCTCGGACACCAACTTCACACAGGCCTCGTTGCTCGACACCAGCTGCTCGGATTTGACGTGGCGAGTCAGGTATGTGGGTTTCATCTGAGACAATCTCAGCAGCTTAAAGAGATCTTCAAAGTACCTCTCTCTTTCCTCAGGATTTTTCTGAACCCACTTCAAAACAGTCTCAAAGAGGATTTCTTCAGAGTCCACCGTGATCTCCGAGTCTGACAGCCAGTCCCGGACTAGGTGAAATGGCAAAGTGTAGAACTCCTCATCTTGGATGACTTTGTGGAAATTTCTCCTGATCATATCCTGCGCTTTGAGGGCCAGCTGATTCAGGGAATACATGTGGGCCAAGCTGTGAACTGCCACACAGTTAGAGAGGTTCAGTTTCTTCTTCAGAAACACTCTACAGAAGTCCTTCAACCGGGTCAGCAGAAACCTGTAGGACAAACAAGGGAGTTACACATCCCTGGAGGTGCTCAAGGCCAAGTTGGATGGGGCAGCCTGGGATAGAGGAAGGTGTCCTTGCCCATGGCAGGAGGTGGAACGAGATGGACTTCTAAGGTCCCTTCCAAGCCAAAGCAGTCTGGGATACTCTGATGCCGCGGCCCGGTCCCCGCCAGCGCCCGCCCCGGCCGCACTTACCTGTCCGCCATCTCCAGCACCTCATGGACGTTGCCGGGGCTCACGCGGATGGTGCCGGTGTACATGAAACCGATAACGGCCTCCACCGTGTCGGGGTCGGGGCCGCCCTCCGAGCTCCACTTCTGCAGCTCCACCCGGCCCGAGCGCGACTCCGCAAACCCCCCCGAGAGCAGTGGCGTGAAGTACTCGGTGGCGGCGGCCAGGACGGACCGGTGCGCCCGGTACTCGCGAACCATGCCCGCGCCGCCGAAAGCCAGCGTGATGTCGCAGTACAGGCCGTGGCGGCGCTGCTCATTCTGCCGCCAGGCCAGACCGGAGCAGTGCGCCGGGCACTCGAACTTCTCCTCGTCCGGCGGTGGTTCAGGACCGGGGTCGGGGCGGGGACTGGGACCGGCCCGCGCCTGCGGACCAGCCGCTGCCGCTGCCATCTTGTCTGCCCCCTGGCGGAGAGTGCGCGCCTCTGCAGGGTAACGTCGGCAGCGCCGCGAGGGGAGCCGGGGCGAGCGCAGCGCCCACAGCCTTCCGGGACCCCGCGTCCCCTCAGCCCGGCACCCCACGGACCCCGCGTCCCCTCAGCCCGGCACCCCACGGACCCCGCGTCCCCTCAGCCCGGAGCACCACGGACCCCGCGTCCCCTTAACTCGGGACCCCCATGGATCCCCATCCCCTCAGTCCGGGAGACCCCGGGACCTCCCGGGACACCGCTTCTCCTGACCCCGCACCCGTCGGGACTTCCCTCTATCCGCCGTCTCCTCAGGCCGGGACAGCCCCGCCTCTCCATCCCCGGAGCCCCCGGGACCCCGCGCCCGCTCAGCTTCCCCGTCGTGGGCGCGCCCCGGTGCTCCCGGCGCCTCGTGCGCCATCGGGGGGCTCAGGTGCCACGGACCAGACCCACTCGGAGCCTCAGGTGACCCACTTCTTCATCTTCGCCACGCCCTCCCAGGCTGTACCTGAGGAATTCGGAATTCTCTCACTCCATGGTACACAGGGTTTATAATTACCATGCACTGAGCTCGAGGTGGTTATTTCATGTTTGCCATACACACAGTGCTGTTCCCTAACTCTTGTATAATGCTCTATCTGTCAGAGCTTGCTTGTGTCCTTCTGTTTAATCTCTACTTTACTGAATTTTAGCTCTCTTTCTGATCTACACTGCAACAGGCAAGGCAAAATCTGCATGCAGGTTCATTTTTATTTCTCCCCTTTTAAATCACCTGAAACAGGCCCACAGGAGTAACTGCCTTGAAGGTTGTTATTTTGTTAAATGACAACTTGTCACACATCCCCTTAGACATTGTTTAGGGACAACTTGCAGAAGGCCAGAGATGGAAAAAGAATAAATTAGTAATGTGTATTTATTTGCGTTTGGTTACAATACACAGACAAGGAGGACACTGAAATTATTACTGAGATATTTTTGCAGCTGCAGATCACATGAGTGACAGTGCACAGAGTAGCAGTCAGAGGAGAAGTTGTTTGCATAAATACAGACACAGGGATTTCACAGTTTTCACAGCAGTATGTTACAACTTTACACTTTAAATTACTACACCAGCTTGATTAACATTGGTTATACATCAGCAGTGGTTCCAGGATTCCGGAACAGCCAGACCAAGGATAAGAACATGGTAAACATATTGAAACACAATGAACAACAACAAAATCCCAAGTCGTGGCTTATGAGAATGACAGGCACATTCCTCCCTTGGGAAAGGTACAGCTTGTTACCAGAGTTAGGTTCAGTAAGGCATACCTGTGAGCCAAACTCTACCCCCCAACCCTAAAACACTTCTGGAAACAAAAACAAAATGAGACTAGAAAAAATAAAAGTGAGAGACTGTATTAAATACAGCAGGTAACAGATGGAATAGCACAAGTTTTGGTTTTATTAGATTAAGTTTCTATCCTTATAAAACAGTCGCTTTGCACAGTTTGACCAGGCAGCTGAACATCTCTGTCCCGATAATCATCTTTATACATCACAGTTCCACTGTGGCTGTCCCCTGGACAGGCTTCTGTCCTGGTGCATTCCAAAGCATCACCAGCTTCTCACATGGTCATGTGCTCTGGCAGGATGTAGGATATGTCATCCCAAGGGTGACGGTACAGGCCCTGCTTCAATCTCTTCTGGTCCAGGTAGTGTCCTGAAAGGGGAGTGGTTTATGTTACAAAAGTCCCATCCCTCCTCTTAGTCTGTCTTGAGTTGGATTTCTGGAGTGCATTGAATGCCCCTGGGTTTCAGGTTTGTCTGGTGTTCCTGGGGCACAGCGGCCTCAGGAGGAGAGGGAAGGGCAGGGAGGACGTGGCAAACTCACCAATGAATCCCATACTCCTGCCCAGTACAAAGATGCCATTGAGAGCTCCTATATCAATATATTCATCTGCTTCTTCCCTGCAAAAAAAAAAAAAAAAAGGAAAATAAATGGCTCCTGGTAATCATCTATTTAAGAATTGAATCTCAGATGGGCTGCCACCTGCTCTAGTACCAGAAGCCACACAAATTCCCCTGACAGCTTTCTGCCTCCAAAAGCAGGCCAGGCTACGTTTTCTTCCCAGTGTCATGGAATAGTGCAGCTCCATAGGACCATGATCCATGGACAGCCCTCCCTCACTCACCGTGTGAAAGAGCCACAATTCCTGAGCACGTCAACAAAGGCCACTCCAATAATACCATCTACGTTCAGGATAAGGTTTGGTTTCTGCAGGAAATAGAACATACCCCAATAAAGATGTCAACAGTGCAAATGGTGTTCATATGGCACCTTACACTGGTGATTTGAGGTCTGCCTGTGGCAGAGGACACACCAGCCCAGCTATGGAGAGGCTGTTCAACAGCCTGAGCAACAGCTACACTTGATGGAAATGCTGGAAAACCAGCCCTAAACAAGGGGTCTGTTGGGTCAACCCCCAGAGGTTCCCAGTCATGGGCCAGCACATGTGCCAACAGCCTCAGATTTACACCCAGCAGTGCCAGTGTGGACAGTGGCCACACAGATGATTGTTTGGCTTGTTCAGCATTTTTCTGGTGGCCAAATACCTTCAGCCTTTCCAAACTGCAGCTGTACTTGGCCTCAACTCTACCCCAGACACAATCCCCAGCAACAATTTGTGAGGCACTGCACTGAAAATACAGCTAAGCCCCAGTCACTTCCCCTCCCATGAGAAACAGTGCCCAGAGCAGCTCAATGCTAGTGCCTTTCACCTTGGAAGTTGTGATTTTTTCTACTTCAAGTGCATAGTCCAGCAGTGGAGTGGCTGGGAAGTGCTGCTTCACATAGTCCTTGAGAATCTGAACTCTCATGTCAGGGTTATTTATCTGCAAATTCAGAGCACATTACAGTCAATGATGTTGCCTCTTACAGATACCTTTTGTAGATTTGGGAGAATTTGGTCAATAGCTGCCTCTGAAACTTGCTGATTGCTTTGTTTTTACTCTCCCCCACCCATCCCTAAAAATCCCTCCAGTTTGTCCTAATGCAGTTCTCTTACTGATTTCACTCGGTGTCCAATGCCCATGATCAGCTTCCCTTCTTTCTTCATCTTATTCACAAATTCCATGGGGATAATCCCACTGTCAAAAGCTTTGCTGAACATTTTGGCTGCAGCATCAAGTGCTCCCCCAAACCGGTCACCCTGGGTGCAGGACACAAAGGCAATTACATCAAAGGACTCCACAATGAAGATACAAATCCAAAATTATCTCCCCCATCCACCCTCTTGGTCTCTGGCATTCATGACAGAGTTGGGCAGGCACCTGAGAGAAAGCATCTGCTTATCTCTCACACAAATGCCAATTTGGAGCCAGTGCATCTCTACTAGAGACAAGGTGGGGGAAAATGCAATCCAGTGTCGGCTTTAGTAACTCTTGTCAGAGTCCAGGAAACCAAACAGTCAACACTGATAGCAATTTGGCCGCTACAAAAGTATTTCTAGACTCAAAGGAGACAAAGTTTCTGGCTTACTGGAAAAATGAACCAGATTTGAAACAGGGAGCACCAAACGATTAAAGTTGAAATTCAAAGTGTGGAAAATTCAAACTATTAAAGTTGAAATTCAAGAGTGGACAGACACCACCAGCCTGTGAGTCTGTAGTCAATCCAAAAGTTAGTAGTAATAAACTTAGAACAGTAATGAATAACAAAGCTAAACCTCCCAAATATCAGGTACTTACAATAGTAAGAAGGCCTGAAGTGAGGCTTGAAACCAGATCTTTGCCAGCCCTGGCACAGACAATGGTGTTGTGGGCTCCAGACACGGCTGGCCCGTGGTCTGCTGTCACCATCAGGCACATCTCAATGAACTGGCAGGCGTACCTGGGTAACCTGGGCACAGACACCACATCAGTCAGGGACAGAACACAAATGCAAATGTTTGTAAAGTCCCCAGTGTCTAGGGCTGAGGCAACACAAGCAATCACAGAGTGTGAATCAGGCCTAGAATACAGAAATTTCCTTGATGCACCACAAGACTCATGGAAAACTTCATCCTGAGATTAGAACACGCTGTATGCAACCCAAAATGCTGACATGGTGTCATGGAGGGAATACAGAGGTGGCATTCCAGTCAGTCTACCTTCACAAAGGAATCATGGAATTACTTTTTTTGCTTTGAAGTATATTAATAAACAAGAAAAACTCCCAAGAATCTTCAAGCTTTCACAAGAGCAGCCTCACCTCCTCTGAAACCAGAGCAGGCCTAGAACCCCTCCAATTCCCATCTCCTCTTTGAAGACCTCCGTGATGGGCATCCCAGCATAGATCAGCTCCTGCCCTCGCTCGTCACAGATGCTGGTCATGAAGGAAGCTGGTTTGCGAATCAGTCCCAGCTCCTGGAATTGCAGTGTAAAGACAGGATTGTTAGACAACACACACCAGCAGAGAGGGGCAGCACAGGGCAGAGTGGGCAAACAGCAATGCCTCAGGCTTGCCCTCAGAGCAGCTTCCACAACCCAGGACCAGCACAGCCAGCGGCTCACACTACACTACAAAGCACAAGGTATAACCCCAACGTGGCATCCAGAACCACAGCCAATGCCCTGTCTGATTCCAAGAAACCCAAAAGCAGGTAAACCAGCACAGCTCACCCTTGCCCAGGAGTAATCCATTGGCACAGTCGGAGGAGGCACTTCCTCAGCTGGTTCAATCACTCTTTTGGCCACAAGATCCTGGTACACAGACCTAGGGAGAGAATGCATTCAGTAACTTTGGTCCTAAGAGATCCAAGCGAGGTGATTTAACTTAAACCCCACAACAAGCAGAAGCTGCTTTCCTGAAGCAGAAATATATTCCATATCAGGCCAGAATCAGTTCTCTGACAGCTTCTGTCCACTGCTGAAGGTACCCTGTGAGTGTGACTTACTGAATGACCTCTCCCAGCTCATCAAAACTCCGGGGAACAAACACTCCAGCTTCTTTTAAGGCTTGGTTCTTTGCTACAGCAGTTTCAGAGGCCTGGTTGGCACAAGCTCCTGCATGGCCAAACTGCACCTACAAACAGGAAAAGAGAGAGCACTAAGGAATACAGACTATTACCTGCAGAGAGTGCAACAGAATAGAGCCCTGACTGGGAACACCCGTGGCTGCACATCTGTCTCCTCTGGGCTACCAAAGCTCCTGGCTGCAGTCAGAGCCAGAAGGGTAATCACAGGAATGTTCTGATCTGGAATCCCTCCAGGCTCATTCATTCACGTTCTGCCTCCCTAAACTCCTCCACTTCAGAGCTGCTTAACATAGATCTTTGCCATCCCCACTCCAGAAACAGGCAACTATTGGAATTTGTTGTTTTCCCTTGTTGCTTTCCCTGGGATCTTTGGGGTCCCTTCACAAGTAAGCAGAATCCCCTGCAAATTTCCTGTGACAGAACTATAGAAGTGCAAGATGTATTTGTCATTTGTATTTATGAACTTTTGCACATTAAAGTTACTACTGCCAGTTCTGGAAGGTTTAGGTACCATGAGTGAAGTCGTGTTTTTCTTCCTGTTGTGGATACATCCTTATTTTAAGCATTTGCCCCCATTTTTGCACATACCTCTGAGGAGAACATGGTAGCACAGGTACCAATGCACCAGCACACCACTGGCTTGGTGATTCGACCTTCTTTAATGCCCCTGCAGATCTTGTACTCTTCTGTGCCTCCGATCTGCAGGGAGAGAGACATGGTTCCAAGCTGCACTTTTGATGAAACCAGCTCCAAGACACACTCAGAAGCTTTGCTGGGAGTTTTTCTCCTTTTTCACAGAGTAATGGCTGAAGTTTCAGAACAAAACCTCCTGACTTATCTTTTTTTTTTTTAAGAGGGAAGACTATGCTTGCCTGTGGAGTATATTCAACTTCTTTTGACAAAAGCAGCAAGAAATAAAATTTGGACTATTCGAGAACAGTAGAAGTAGCTGCTATTTAGCATCCTTGCAACTGGGTCAGATGCTCCCAAAACAAAAACCACATACAGTATTTCTCAGAGAGTGAAGTGGTCTCACTCACCTCCCCCAGTACTACAATCATCTTCACTCCTGGAGTATCCTGATAACGCAAGACATGATCCATAAAAGTTGAACCAGGATATCTGTGTGCAATACAGGGGAAATGGTAGAAATTTCATATACTTTTCTGAAAGAAAAATTAACACCCAACCTGCTCTTCCTTCTCCAAATTACCAACAATTCTATTAACCAACTTGAAACCCAGTGCCTACTGAAGGTGCCAACTCATACCTGTCTCCTCCGATGGCCACCCCCTCATAGACCCCGTCGGTGGTTCGGGAGATGATGTTGTTGAGCTCATTGGACATCCCTCCAGAGCGGGACACGTAGGCCACGCTGCCAGGACGGTACAGCTTCGACGCCAAGATGTTATCCAGCATGCCTCCTGTGTTGCCTATTTTAAAGCAACCTGGCTTGATCCCGCCAACCTATTAAAGGGAAAGATGTAAAGCCCTTTCAAACCCTGATGGTGAGGAACATTTGTGTAAGGCAGCCTTGCTAGCATTTATATAGAGAAAGGAGGATGGCAAAGACTTTCAGATGAGAGACTAGCATGCACTTCTTCCTGTGACTAAAGGCAAAATGGATTGTAGGATACATTTCAACCATTGGAGAAAGCTGATCTGAAGGTCAAGAAAGACAGGAGAAGGCAGTCATCAGTACTTACAGTTGCAGGCCCAATGATGGTGACTCCCTTTTTATCAGCTGTCTTGATCAGTTTTCGTGTCAGGGCCTCCGGAATGCCTTCAGCAATAATGGCAATGGTGCGGATCTGCAGCAAGAGAAACAAAACCATTGGTACCCCACAGAGCAGCCCCTTGTCAAGCCCCAGGGAGGTCACACTTGGGAGGCCACTCTGTGCACTCTCATCCAGCAAGGCCCAGTACATGAATCTGCAGGCTGCCATGATCTTCACAAAAGGCTCAATGCTCTGGTCAGGGAATTTTCCCCCCCTTGTATGTCACAGTAAGGATGGACAAAGACACCTGTTTCTTCATCCACAACAGTCAATCTTTATTCTTCACAGCTCATATTTGTATGGTTATCAGAAGGCATCATGTTTAATTCTAATTGGTTAGCAAGTTACTGTAACTCAGTCCATTGGTTAGTATTTGCTAGTGTATGTGTCAGTCAAAAACTTTCCTCTCTAATGGAGTTTACATACTTGCCTCCTGGGAGGAAGATGTTTCACACGGGTAGAATCTTCCTTGACATAGGTGCAGATTCCTTTCTCATGGGTGCAGGCTGACAGGCTGATTCTCACAGGTACTTGTCAGGCCAGCTATTAGCTACACTTAGCCAAAGTAACAGGCCTGAGCCATGATTTTACAAGGCATTTCTTTTGTAAGGTTTTACCTATATGCCACACTTGCACATCAGAGCAGCACTATCTTATAGTCAGCCTGAAGTAGTTACTGCTAACCAAGAAGCACCAAGTTCCTCTTAAACAAATTTCAAGTCCAGCACTGGGACTTGCCAGGGACCCTCAGCATCCTCCTTACATTCTGCAAGGGGTTAGAATTGGGCGTTATCTGCTAAGCCAGAAGACCAAGACAATTTGCTAATGCCATCATGGTTTAAGAGACACCAGTACCCTGCTGACAGGGTCTTCTTTCTTCATTTGGGCTTCTTCTGGATCCTGCACTCACCTGGGGATAATTCATGGTTTCAACAGTGCTGTCATAGGCAGAGCGCAGGGACGCAAAGTTGATGAGAACATCCACCTCTGGGTGCTTCCTCATGGCATCTGCCATGTTCTTGTAGACTGGGATCAGGATTTCTTTGTGGCCCCAGTAGAACTTCTGCCTGTGGTCACCGCTGGGGAAGAGAAGATGGAAAAGCCCTGACCTTAAGGCTGCTGGAAAGGCAAAGGGACACAGTGCATGCAGACAGAGGAGTTTACAAACCCCATTCTCAGCCCCCGAGACTGACTGAGACACTCACGAGCACGTGAGCATGTCTGGGGAGGGACCATATGACAGCAGAAGGTTCTTCAGAGAATAGGACAGAGCAGCATATGGAAGGAGACGGGCTAATGGGGACAGAGGCATCCAGCAAGATGAATAAGCTCTCCCACAGTGAAGTTACCAGAGCCTTAACTCTACTCCAAGCTGGAAGACAGAATGAGGCACAGAAAGAGTAATGAATGAGAGGTGTGCAAAGCTGTGTCACTGGGCTGGTGCTAACACTGCACTGGGGGAACAGCCAGGACAGAAATGGGACGGCCAGTCAGCTTCCCAATCCTGCTACAGTGGGACTCTGCTCATCCCACAGGCACTGGAGGGGAAGCAGCTGGGAAGGTTTCACTGTTGGTATTTCATACACAGTCGATGCTCTGACTGGAACTGCAGTGAAGTCTGACTGGGCAGTCATTTAAGCGTGTGAATAGTGGCTGGGCTCCCATACCAGTACATTGGTGACAGAATATTCCAGGTTTTGCCAGCCTGGCTCCCTCCAAAAGGTCAAGCAGAATCAGATAGTTATAGGTAGCCTTAAATGTCAGTCCCTGTTGCTTTTTCCTCCTTAATCAAGTCCAGCACTGCCAGAGGCTGCCACCCACCTACAGAAATGGATGTGCCTGCACTCAGTACCCTGAGGTTTGCACCTGCTGAGTAGTTATCACAGAGCTGCAATTACCATCAGAGCTGCAGAATAACAGTACAAGGCCTTAATTGTCAAGAGGAGAAATTCTCTGCAGGACAGAGGCTGATTAGACATCAGCTCTCCAGGATGTCTGTAAATACCACAGGAATGAACCAAAGCTCCTGCCTGGCTCTGGGCTCCCACCTCACTGTACTGGGAGCAACAGCTGCTGTTTCCCTTCTCCCTACCTGTCCCACAGGGAGACCCTCACACTGAGGAGGTGCAATAAAACAGCTCATGCACACCCAATAGCCCCTCTCATCCCTGTAGGGATGAATAAAAGAAGATGAACACAACTCCCTATCCCACTGAAGGATCTACAGGCTTCCTGTCTGCTAAGTAACCACTGCTGCTATTGGAAAGAATATGAACAGGATTTTTTTTTTTTAATTTTGTTTGGCTACATACCTGCTTTGGTTTGTCAGCAGAGCTATGATTGTGGATGATATTTGGAAGGGTAACTCCTGCTGCTGCAGACACAAATCAAGGTGTCTCAGACAAACACACAGCCAACAGCAGGTGAGTGGAAGAAGCCTTACACAGCCTGCCTGCCTTTGCTGAGCCAGGGGGCTGGGAAAGAAAGCCCAGGTAGTCACACCTGCCTTACTCAGTGAGTGAAGAACAGAATTTGGACACCTTTTAAAAGCACATGAAATGGAACTTCAGTTCTGTGGTGAACATTAAGCTGTTTCAACAGCGCAGCCCAAAATCAATGGTTGAAGAGAGCAGCCTACAAAGCCAACCGGGGGGTGGAAGGGAGCAGAGGAGATGGTGTTCCAGCAGGGATGGAGACCAGGACACAGCTCCACTAAAGAACCACAGAGACAAAGAGGAGGAAGGTCACAGAAGAGTTGGAGGGAGATGGAAAAGCTGTGCAGTCACAGGCCACTTACGTGAATGGATAAACCATGGCAGCCACTGAGGGTTCATCCCGGGAGCAAACGTAATCAAAGTCCAGCATTCCTTGGACAGCCCGGGTCTGCATCCCCCACACGATTGCCTTGGTGTGGCGGCTGAACAGTGCTGTGGCTTTACCTGCTCAGAGAGAGGAGGGAAAAAGCCATCTTCAAACTGTCCACCTGAGCAAGACACAAACCCTAACTCTGCCAAATGCCGGCTGAAAGGCTCCTGGATGAGTGTATTCCCCCCGCCACAAACTGAACCCAGGAGATGAACTGCAGTTTGCAGGATGAAGTAGCCACACTGTCCAAATTAAGGAAGAAACTGTAGATGAAGCAGCAACCCATTCCCTGGATTCTGAACACAACAGCCAGGTTTTGGGGCTCACTAAATGGGCAAGTGACTCACAGGAGGGAGCTGGTATAGGAGAGGAGAGAAGTGAAAACTGCCTCTGCTTCTCCTCTCATGGGCCTTTCATATTTCTCCCAGTTTTCTTATACAAAGCTGAAGAGAACTTTGAATTTCATGTATATATTTACATGTAGCCCACAGTCTGAGCGAACCATGGGAAGCTGGTCAGGGCACCATAGAATGATAGGAAATTAAAAAAAAAACCAACAAAAAAACCCCCACAAAAACAAACAAACAAAAAACGAGGCAGGAAATAGGGGGAACAAAGAAAATAAAGGAGCTCAACATACTCGGGTTTTCTTCCCTTTTTTTTTAAATGATCAGAATACAACATAAATTTGATGGCTCTAATAATTTATACATGGCCCAAAACTTGGCTTCAGGGGACAGAGTCACAGGAAAAGCAACAGTTCAGCCAATGAGGATGGACTGTTGGCTTAAAGTCTATTTACACCACTTGTCACAGCACAACATTGAGTCCCTCCTTCTGACTCCAAGCAGAATTAATTTTAAAATGTAAAAACTCAGAGCTGATCCACCTGCTGATGCCAACTTGGGCTACTGCTGAGTTCTTGCTGGATTTGGATCAAAGGTAAACAGCATTAGGGATTAAACAGGACACTGTACCTCTGGCTTCAACAAAAAATCAGTCCTTGCTCTCCAGCCCTACACACTCACAGTTCAGATTCACTGCAACGTGACTTGTCATTAGGGAACTGAAAATTCTGTTTATCTTGCAGGTGCCTGCAAGGGGGTACCATGAGTGTCCACAGAAACACCAAAATGCAGACTCAGAGAGGCCATGATGTCGGTCTGAGAGCACACAAGCAACAATCCAAGATTTCCCCTTCTACTGTCCCTCCTCATGATAAGGGAGATAACTTGAAGCTCTACTTTGCCCCCAGTTGAGCAGTTTATTTTCACACAGCACAAAGCCCAATAGAGTCTTAAAGTCCCTATAAAATAGCTTCACTGAGCACAGGCTTTAATGGTTTGCTGGACTGTTAAGGCAACATTTAGGTAATTTGTGACTTTTCTGTACTTTCCAAACCTGATAACCAGGGCCCCTGCACTATAGTTGTTTCTGTTTGAAACAAGATATCAGTTATTGGTCATAATTAGGACTCCTCCTTTTAAAAAGCAAAGGGAACAGAGCTTTTCACTATGTGCCTCAGGCTGTTCTTCTGTGATGGTTGTGCAGGGGATGGGAAGAAAAAAAGTTTGTTTGAGACCTGGCCCTCTCCCTCCCACAAACAGGAAGTATTTGTGCAGAGGCATATGGGATCTGCACTTGAAAAAACAGATGAGAAGTTCACACGGTGACAGCTAAATATGCTGGGCAGGAGGAAAGGACCAGACAACACAGCAAACTTTTGGAGAGAAAAAACAGCAACAAAACCAAGAACTGAAAAAGTCAGCTGCCAGCAAGGCCAGGCACATTCAGCTGGTCACACAGGTCCTACCTGAACCAGGTCTGGAAGCTGGGATTGAATCTGTTAAAGAGAGAATCACTCATGCAATGGTATGACAGAGCTGACTGCTGCCAGCCCACCTAGGCAGGAGCTGCAGCAGTCCTCCTCTCCACAGCACTCAGGGTTTTGGGTTGGCTCTTGTTAAAAAACAAGCAGAGTGGAGCCCTCTCACTGTACTTCCTCTTGTGCTGTTCCTGAACATCCCAGATCAGGGCAACTCTGACTTGCCATGTGTATGAGCTCATGGCACAAGTGAGCTGCCAAACCACTTAGCTACACTCAAGATAAAGATAGGCAGGCACCACAAAACTGCTTCCTTTTATATCTAGGAAAAAAAGGGTTTGTCTCATGCCCATCCTGCCTTTGGAAACAACAGAGCATTGCCAGCACCACTCCCAGGGCTGGACTTACCAAGAGGTGCAGTTGGTTTTGCCTTCTTAGCTGGAGCAATACCATCTGGTTTGGACTCAGAGAAGGAGGCGGTTCTGCTTGGTGCTGGAGTCTGAAAGATTCAGAAGCCAAATCAATGAGGGACAGTGCTGCAGGTATGGCCTGGAGCACAGAGGAGGAGGTGGCCTCACTTTGGCTACACTTGTCTACTACAAAAAAAAAACAGAAAATGAGTTTACATATTGGACCATTTCAGTGAAGCAACAGACAACTGAATGACCCAGTAGGTTCAACAGTCACACTGTCAGCTTTGAGAGGCCACATTTTCTGCACAAGTGACATGGGCATTGGGGTGACCTCTCCTGATAAGACTGCACCGGTAGAGTCATATTTGTTTTCCAAAAGCTTCCTACAAATACACTGGTAGCCAAAATGTGTTTGGACAGGGGCAGCTGCCTTCACGAGGCTCCTCACCCATGTCCCCTCTCACAGTGGGGAAGGAACTCACCGAGGGGCTGCCGCTGGCGTTGAGGAGGAAGTTGGCGGTGTGGGCTGCGGCGGGCGGCTGGTTGGGGATCGGCCGGTGGCCCAGCGCCATGCCCACGATCGCAGTCATGTGGGTCTCCGTGCCAAAGACATGGATGGGGATCCCTGTGGTCTTCCCTGTGGAAGCACACAAGAGCAGTCAGCCTCCTCAGGGGAAAGCTCTACCAAAGTGAAGCATTTAACCTTGAGAAAGCTCAGCAGAAAGCAAGTGGAAGAAACAAGATGCAAGAACAAAACTCAAGGACAAGCTCAGTCCTTACCGACTTCTCCCATGACACGTAACCCTTCCTGGTAGTTCGGGCCTCCTCTTCGTACAAAGATCCTCACCTCATGCTCCTTCAGAGGGCCTTGGTAATCCTTAATTGCTCTCACAATGCCCTAAAAGAAACACATGACAGGTGATCCAGGCAGCCAGACATTTACCCTGTCCCATCATCTCAGGAACTCCTGGAAGAGATGGACTATGAGCCTCAGCCAAACATGGAATTGGGAAGAAGGCTGGGGGCTGACAGTCGTGTGTTTGTTGATGTTTGAGACTGGTCACTTACTTTAAAGGTGGCTGCTACATTGGTGAAGTTTGCAATGCTGCCTCCGATAATCAGGATCTTCCCTGAGGGAAGAAATACAGGTAAGTAAAACCATTTCAAGTGCAGAGTACTCTGAGATCAGGAAGCAGCAGTTAAGGACATAAAGTGAAACAAAATTGCAGAGTAACCAGTTGTGTTTAGTAGAAAAAAAACCCTAAAGCAGTTGAGTTTAGTACAGGCTGGAAGATAAGAGCTTTGTATGAAGCAAGAATGTTTGATAAGGATCTCTCAGGCCCCATGGAAAACTGAAAGTCCTCTCTTTGAAGCAAGAGCTGACAGAAATCCAGCCCTGATTCCTTCAGAAGGCAGCAGTACATTCAAAGCTCTGCCAAGAAAGGCTAAGCATAGTAACAGCCCAGATTTGTCCAGGTTTTTCTGCCAGACAGAGCTTCACAGCTTTGGAACTGCAGCATCTCCCTTACCTTCTGGGTGCTTCTCTCGGGTCATGAGGGAGAGGATGGTTTTAGCATAGTCATAGGTCTGCTGCTCACTCGGGGCTCCTGAGTATTCCCCGTAGTTGGCCAGTTCATTCACACCCCCCAGGTCACAAATGGTGTCACTAAAAATAAAAAAAACAGGTTTTTAAGAGATTAGTTATAACTTGAGTCACTATAAAGTTCCTAAAGTATTCCAAATCCCTGGGGAAGTGGGATTCTTAACAGAGGGACAGTGCTGTCTGCTGAAAGCTGCTCTCCTCTTGGTGCCAGTCACAATTAATCTTGTCACGTTCCCCAGATACAAACTCAGTGACCACTACAACAATCATACTACCCTCAATAACCTCCAGCCAGTTTGTTTCTTTGTAAGTCAGAAAGGGACTGTATCTCTGTAAGAAACTGCATCTAACCCTAAGCCTTGCAAAATCAAATTCCCTAGGTGATGCTATGTTCCATAGCCTGGCAAAAAATCTGTACAGCATCTTCATTCTGAAGAAATCCCCAAGAGTCACAGTATGGGAAAAATGGCTTTAGGAGAGTCTTCTTTCCAGAGGCTGTAGCAATTATGTTCTCCCAGCATTTGAAATCCTTGCCCTCTGGAAACCTTGCTTCCATTACCTGTACACCACTGAAGCACCACCACCAGCCACCATGGTCCAGATCCTGCCTTTGGGGTTCAGGATCGTAAGCTTCAAGCTGGCCCCACTCTTGGCATCCAGATCAGCAATGTAGGCTTCCTGCAGAGAGAGCAGCACAACCTCAGCTTCCTCCTGCACCTGCTTTTTCCATCCCAAGGATTCATAGTGCTGGGTGCGTTTGGACATACAGTAATCACACCTCATCAGCTACAGCTAAGGGACAGCAGAGATAAAAACACGG
Source organism: Cyanoderma ruficeps (assembly GCA_008694505.1). Classification (NCBI taxonomy): domain Eukaryota; kingdom Metazoa; phylum Chordata; class Aves; order Passeriformes; family Timaliidae; genus Cyanoderma; species Cyanoderma ruficeps. The sequence continues at coordinate 660,612 of VZDJ01001173.1, read as the reverse complement.
CACTGTCAGGGACAGAAGCTCAGCTCCATCCCTCCATCACATGACAGGCACAAAATCTGAACAGAACTGTCAAGTCTCTTCTGGCCTTATCTGAGACCTGAGGAAATCTAAACATCTCACCCATGGTGACCACTCTGGCTGTGCTGGAGCCAGGAACACAATCAGTGAGAGCTGTAATTTGGCTCAACATGGTGCTCCTGCAGCCCAGTGTGCCAGGCTGCTGAGCAGCACTTCATCAGAGTTCATTAACATTCTCAGCAAAGACTCTGCCATAACAACCTTCCCAGGGACTCAAGAGGGATGATTCAGAGACAAAACCTGAACTAATCCTTTTAAGAGCAAATTGAGTTGAGTGCTGGCATCCAGCAAGCTACATGGAAAGGAACAGCTAAATGGATTTCCTGGCCACAATACAAAAATCTTCCAACTGAAGCATAATTATAATAATTAAAATGAAAAAGTCAGGACAAATCTTTTTAGGGAGAGAAGAGCAGACCCCTGAAATAAGTAACAGAATAATTAAGGAGAGAGCTCTATTTCCAACAGCCTCTGAAGCTGCTCACATCTGTGTCTGGAGCAGTGCTTGTGCATCCAGCAGCACAGATCCAGGGAATCTGGGGAGAGAACAGGCACTGCCAGCCTTGCAATACAGTGCTGCCTGCAGCCCTCATCCTCACTTTTTGGAAAAACAGGAGTGTTAATATCTTCTTACTTAAAAGTTTCAGAAATGGTGGTTATTTTCTCTGGATGCAGCATTTGCACACAGCTGTTGCTCTGCTTTCAGAACTGTCACTGAAACACTGAAGGAACAGCAGCTCCCACAGGGCTCCCAGTAACCACTGCTCCAAGAGAAAAATGGTGATGCTGAGGGGAGCAGCCTGGGCAGGAACCACAAAAGGAAATTCTGCACAGGCACAGAGCTCTGGCATACAGCTGAGGAAAGTTCAACATTGGCCTCCATTAAAAAAAAAATCTCTTCTGAATTAAAGAACTGACCAAACAGAGCTGGGAAGCAGCTGCAGTTCAGAGTGTGATTTTAGCAGGACTACAGCTACCTGTGCACAGGTTATCATGCACAGCACTGCCAAGGTGCTTGAGACACCACAACAAAACCACTGGAAACAGCAACACCATGGGCATACAAGCAGTGGTGAACTCAGGACACAGTGAAGGAATCCCAGCTGTCACTTGCCTCAGGGTAAGCTTCCCTGCCAAAAGGAGGGGGGAAGTCCACATCCCCCCACTTCACTTTGCAGATGTAGTCAGCCGTCGCGTCAATCTTCGCAGCCAAATCAAGGATGTAAACACCATCACTAGTCACCACTGCAGTGAAAAACATCACAGTTAGCTCTGGGTTGTACAGAGACATTACAGATTTACTCCAACATCTGGTACCACACAGACATCGTTGCAAAAGCTGGGTGACTGCTGTTTCCCCTGGCACTGGGCAGTATTGACCAGCCCCAGTAAGTTCCCTGAGGAATTAACCAGTAAATGTGGGCATGGCCCAACCTCTGTCTCAGGGGCTGTTTTGTTCTAACAATGCAATTTTTGGATTCTTCAGCACTGCCTTAACATTCCCTTCAAGGGAATTTTTCATTTCCTCATTTTTAATTCAGTGAATGAACAGCTCAAAGACATATCACTGCCACTTCGATACTTTCTGCACATGGCACCTGGTGCTGTTGTGAATTGCAGAACCAAAAGAAGGATCAAGAACACACATTTCAGTATTTCAGAACAGAAAGTTCTGCTTCCAAAAATATCCATTACCTAATGGATTGATCTCAAGGTACGTAAAATACAGATCTTCATAAAGGTTGAACAGGCCACAGATGAAGCTGGCCAAGATGCTGTAAAATAAAGAAAAGTAACACAAGTTAATGAAAGCATCCAAATCTAAGTACAGCCTGCTCTGTTCGTTGGTCTTAGTGGCAATCTGCAAATTTACTTGGCATCAATTTCTTTCATTCTCATTCATCTTCTCTGGATGGAGCCTGGGTGATGGATGACTCAAGGCAAGGAAGACCTTGATGACTCATCTTAATTACCCTCCACCAAACTCTGCTGAGGACACAGTTGCTCACAACTGTCAGAGCTGTGCAGTCTGATTTATCTCCCCACAAGACAGAAGCACATCGTTTCCTCCCTGCTGGTACCTATCTTTGTCAGATCTGAGCTTTGTTAGCTGTGATGGGGAGAAGGCTGCAGTGAGCTGATGGAATGACAGGCTCCTTCACCCTTCAGTACTGCACAATGTCAGCAAGGATTACGCTATGTTTGGAAAAATCATGACTCATTAAGCTAACTAGGTATGGGCATCTAATTGAGGGAGATGCAGAAGCCTTGAGATCTACAGATAAGCCTGCAGAAGAAAGAACAGGACAATAACTTTGGAGATCAGGCCAGAGCAAGGGAGAGGGAAGTTGTGAATTAGCAGTCAGAGCCGCATCTCATCACGATTTCACTAAACAAAAGAAACTTCTATGCTGGCACAAAGGATCAGAATTCAGTACATGTCTCCAGTCTCAGGTTGAGACCTAAGCAGCCTGACAAGTGCTGCTGCCAAGTAAAGGCTCAGCACTAGGAAACCTTATTTTTGGGTTTTACAGGCAGCTGAGATAAGGTCAGAGAGCTTGGATTCAGGATGCATGGCATATTCTGGAGAGCAGCAAGAAGGGCAGGAGAGTGAGCTTCAGGGTGAAAAAAAATAAGAGAGATGTGGCACTGAGATAAAAGAGAGCAGCTGCTGCATGGCTGGTCCTACACAGAACTGCATCTCTACTTACTCCTTCTTGTTAGCTGGTGCGTGCTGCAGGAGATGCTTCTTCACATCCGATTCACTGAGCTTTTCATCCACTGCCACGAGCAGCTTCTGAGCTTTGGCATCCACATCTCCCACATCCACACCCCCTTCGTGGTGGAAGAGCACATAGTCTCCCTCACGGGCAGCGTATACACACACATAGAACTCTTCCTCCTGCACCACAGAGCAGGGACAAACATTTATCAGTGACACCCAGAGAAGACCCAAGAGAGGTTTTTGTGCCAGTGCTGGGATTGGGGCAGCTGAGCCCAACGTCGAGTTTCCCAAGGAGCAGCAGTGCTGGAGTGGCCCTGACACTGCCCAGGGGTGTGCAGCAACACTGTCAGCTCAACAGCACATTCTCAAACTTCTGCTTTCTCCACTGTACCAATCCAGGTAAGCATGCAAGCCCAAAGAGATTTAAAAGTCTGCTTTAATGGTGTACTAACCTGTTTGTGAGGGACGAAGGGTTCAATCAGAAAGTTCTTTAGGATTCCCTTTGCATTAGCAATCTGGGGACAGAAAACAAGATAAACACCCATAACTACTTGTCCAGCACATTTGTGACAGCATAAGGACAGTTTTGAGACTTAATCAGCACTGCTCTAAAATTGCTTCCTCTCCACTGTGCCTCCTGGGGAGCCACTCCTCCCTCTCCAGCACAGCATTCAGCACTGTAACCCCAGGATATCTGGTTACAGGAGTCGGTCACCTTTCCCATTCCTAACAGGACAGAGAGGTATCAGAATTACACCAGGACAGCCGCTCTCCTCTCCTGTCCCAGAGGCAGCACTGTCACTGGGTCCTGCTCAGCACAGTGAGACACAAGGGCTCGAGCTGCTCTTGGAGTACTGGAAAATTCAGAAGGGAGGAATTCCTGAGCTGATGGCAGAAGCAGAGGCCTCAGAGTGTTCACCCTGAAATGGTAACAGGGAGCACAGAAGGGCAAGAGAATCCTTCAGCCTCTTGTTATGGAAACCAGAACTGTTCTGTGTAGGTACTTTCCTGTTACCAAACCCATGTTTCCAGGCTCAGGAGACACTGGGGGACACTCCCTGCTTCTGAGGACACCAGTGGCCCCAAGTCTGTGGCCCAGTCCTTGCTTTAGATACGGCTGTTGTGTTGTGCTAAAGGAGTAATTTCCACACCCATCGTTCTCCCAAGGGGGAGCACTGGCAGTGCTGCTCCTGCTGTTTCCCAATTCTCGCCACACCGGCTTGGAGCCAGCAGTAAATCAATCCCAGCAGAGCCAAAGGCAGAAATTCCTTGAGGCAGCACAACTCCATCAGCTCCCCACACACAGCAGCAGGGATGGCAGGCACTTCATTATCATTAGCACTGCACTGTCATTCCCAGAAAAATAAATATTACACAGCAGCACTGAGTTAAAATAAAGACCTGAAGTAACACTCAATCATCAGCCAAAGCACACGGGCTGGTTGCAGTAGAGGAGCAGTGATTTTACAGCTTTGATGCTGTCCTGGGAACAAAAAGCAAAGCACTCACCGTGGTCTCCCGGCCCAGGCGCTGCTTGAGCCAAGCCTTCACCTGATCCAGAGTGAGGTTAATCCCAACCAGTCCAAGCTTCCCACGTCTCTTAATGAGCTGGTCTGGCTTCACCACTAAACGCTACAAAGGTGGAGCAAGAGATTTAAAGGAAGAAGCATTAGGAAGTGACTTTGGTTGTGTGGTTCTCTGCAGATAGAGAAGTAAAAACTTAAATCAGCACTGCACAGCACACAACCTTGCAAAATTCCTTTAATCTTAGCAAACCCAGCTCCTGGTACAACGTGCCTGCAAGTTTGGGGTTTTTTATGCTACAGTTTGAGAAAAGCCGCCCTGTTTCTACTCAGCTGTGAGCAGACATCAGAGGCTGAGGTGACAGCTTGTTCTGTCTTTTTTTTGTTGAAAAACCCGATAAAAGTCAAGACAGACACAGACAATTGCTCACCAAAAAAAAAAAGAAAAGAAAAAAAAGCTCCTGCTGTCACTACACTTTGCTTATGAGACTGGCTAGGGCCAGGCTCATGCACATTTCAGCCAACTGACCATGGCTTTTTATAAGAAACCTGTGGATAGCTGCTCCTGGGTTACACACATCTCTAGCTTGCAAATATCTTTTTAAAAAACCAAACTAGAACTGGGTGCCATTCTCCTGTAGCACTGATATGTCCTGCAACTTCAGCAATTTAAAAAGTCAGAACACACTGTGCTGCACTACAGGACACTGAGCATGGTCTTGCTGCTGGACTCTGAAGCCCTTTCCAGCCCTAGAGAAGCTGCCTTAAAGGCCCAAGAGCATCCTTGCTCCTTTCTGGTTTCTTGCAAGGCTTTTAGAAGCACTGCTGCTCTCTTCCTGCAGTTCATTCAGGCACTTGAGCATGGAACATCTAATTAGAGCAGGGCTTCTATCAGTCAGTCAGTCAAGGACTATGAGACATTCAATTCACGTTCTCCAGCCAGTGATTTAATATAATTAACCACTGGAAGGGAGCCAGCATGGACAGCTAATAAAAAGAGCTCTGGGTATGTTCTCTCTACAGAAAGTGTGAGGATATGAGATAGAGAGATAAATGATTTTGCACTGCAAAATTTAAATAAGGAAGTTTTCCCTGACATTTTGCTTGGATTCAAGAAAACTAAGCAGTGTCCTAACTTGGCATTAAAACCAGACTGGAGAGAGCATTCCCTGCCTGATTTTCAGAGAGCAAGAATTCTCTTTGAGAACAGGGGCTGACACCTCTGTCTGAATCAACCTCCTTTACCTTCTGTACAGTTATGAGCAACTGGTTCACAGCTATCTCTGCTCCTGTATTTCACAGTCTTAAAGGAATAATCAGCCCCCCATGAGGTGATACTGAGCCTTGAAGCAAGGCTTGTTTCTTCATCAGGGTTGGGAATGACTGTGGCAGAGCAGCAACAGTGACCAGTCCTTCAGGAAGGATCTGAGGCAGTGCTGAGGTACTCCAGGAAGGCAGATCCTGCTGTCCCTGTCCTTACCTCGCTCAGGAGCCATGGGTGGTCCTGGGTGAGCCGTGCCCAGTCTGTGTCTGGGGTGACCCGGGCATACTTGAAGCGGTTCTGGATGGCACAGGTCGTGCTGATGTATTTGTACAAGAACTCCTTCCCCGTCTGCTCAGAGATGGCTTTGGCTGACATGGCTACCTAGTCTGGATGGGGAGAAAAAACCAAAAATCCATCAGGAACAGAGCCCTGCTCTGGCCAAGAGCTCTGCATCAATCAGCTCAACGCACACCTGAAGCAAACCAAAGTCTCCCCATTACACATAAGATCATAAAACTCCCCTGATAAGCAAGAGCTACTCATGGTGCTTAAAACTCCTACCCCGTTCCCCTGCCATGCACACTATTTTTATCCAGCCTTGTCTGCAGGGCAAGACAGAATCCCTGCAGCTTGTCCCAGCCACCACCAAGCCTCTTCCAAAGCCACAGCTCAGAGCATCCCCTCACATCCAGGGCAGTGCCCAGCTCTCTCCAATGTCACAGCACCCCAGGATTGCTCCTGGTGTAACCCATCTACACCTTCTCCTGGGGCATTTTCAGGGAGGGTCCCCTCCCTCCCACTCACTGGGTGCCATTCCCCTGTACTGCTGATATGTCCTGCAACTTTAGCAACTTCTCCCTTTATCTGCCCTAAAGCATCCCATATTCCCAGTCAAGCCTGACTGTGGGCATATCAGCAATCCCCATCCCTTTTCTAAAGGGAAAAGAAAACACTGCCAGGATTACCAAAACTAGAATAGGTTTACATCATTGTTTTTTCTTGTTTCAGAACCGGGCTTCTTGAAAAGACCTTTACATCTCACAGGCTAAGATGCTCAAGACAACAACAAAGATTAAGGTTAGATGGCTTGTTGGTTTTTTTTAAAGAAAAATTCCTAATTCAGTCCCTTTCCTATGGATGGTTTTCTTCTCTTTTCGAGTATATTCCAAACTGATGTAAGAAAATGATTTCTGACCTCAAGAGTGTAACTATTCTTTTTGATATGCAGCAAAAAAGTCATAGGGGTCAAAGATACATTTATTTTTAGCTGCCATAAACACTTATTTAAAAGAATTTTTCATCCCAGTGGCCCTGTCTGCATGTGTCACGGATCAGAACTGAGTGCTGTGATCGGCTAGTGGGTTTGGTATGTCTGTGGGGTCAGACTGCTGACAGGGATGCTCAAGCAGCAGCTCCTCCTGCATTTTGAGTGACTGAGGTCATGTCACTGTTCCCCAAGCACAGCCAGTGTGGCAGGAAGCAAAAGCACCCTTGGGATGGATTCTGGGAGAGCTGCAAAGCAGAGATGCACCAATACAAAGAAGAGGAGTTCAGATTCCATCTGAGCACCTGGACAGCCAGGTACGAATGGCTCAGTAAAACTACCTGCCCTCACAAAACACATACTCCACTTCAGACCCACAGAGGGAAACAGTTAACAAATTCCAGTTATTTCTTGTGCTGCCCTCTGGGTAATAACCACTAGTAATCAGCTGGGTTATTCATCCTGTAAGCAAACACAGAATAGGCAGCAATTAACTAGTCATAATTAGAAATAAAGAACTTTTCTCCCTAGAGCAGAAAGGAGGTTGGTCCATCCCAACGATAGATGGCAGGTTGCATCCCTGAGCTTCAGACCAAACAGGTCAGACCGAGTAAATGCTGTTACTGAAATCTGATAACTACACTTAAGGACCAGCAGTCAACATTGCCACTGCCATCTTTTCAAATGCAATTCCAGGGTTAAGAATCACAAAGGCAAAGCTACAGCAAGAACAAAAGACAAAGAATAGCAGGCCCACTTTCAAAGAGTTCTGCTGTAAAACCTGAACAAGATTCCAGCTGCAGCTTCCAATTTCATCCCATTTCAAAACAAGATCGGGCAACGTTTCTGCAGGACCCCATCCTTCATCAGACTCAACTGCCACTCCTGTCACTAGAAATACTCGCCCCTAACCGCCTATTGAAACAGCCCCTGTTAGTTTATTAGCCCAGTGCCAAAGCCAAGGTGGTCTGACAAGAGGGGAGCTCTTGTGAGCAGCCGGAGGACACCAAACCCCAAACCAACATCCCAGCCTCATTCTGCAGGCACACCCAGACACGCTTCCACAAGCGCCACACTGCTGCCCGGCCTCACAGCTGCACACACACAGGTCATCTGTACTGTAGAGCCCAAAATTTTCCATTGGAACTGGTACTTTAAGCAGGGCTATTTCTGAGAGCAAACCCTGCTCCCACAGTACCTGCAGCCACCATTTGTTCTGCCTGAGAGGGAACTGCAATATTACTGCTTCAAAGCCCTTCGAAATCCATCAACTCCACAATTTGCTCAGTGCCTGTCCCAGAGAAATAGTGTCACATGTCACTGCAGCAGAAGCAGATGGGTGAAAGAAAAATGAGAAAATAGCAAACACTTCTTTAAGAAACCTAAGTTTTTGTCATTCCTCCAGAGTGCCACAGAGTATCTGAACAGCACTGCAGAACTTCAGTCCACAATTACAAATTAAGCCACTCAGGCTGATGCTGGTTATACCAATGAATACCCTGCAATTGCAGGAAACTGGACCCAGGGTGTCCCTCGAGTCTTATTACAAATAGTCCTGTAAAAAAACCTCAGTAGGAATAAATGACATACGTGGGATTCCTTAAACCTGAGGGACACAAAGCAGAGCTGTTCCTCTCTCAGAACCATTTCTGGTCTTTTTTATACTGCTCCATTCTGCTGCTCCCCTGGTTTCCCTCTCTACTTCATCACCTCATCTTTGCAGTAACACTACTGGGGCAAAGAAAGGAAACTACAGAATTCTTACAATAGCAGTAAATGAATAATAACATCCTTGTGTCATGGCAACAGAAGAGCAGGAATGAGGCTGTTCTGACCTTATCGGCCGAGTTTCACATTTCCTAAACATTAACAAGTCTTTAATCACACCCCTCACTCAGTTTTTCCACTGTTCTAACTCCGGCTTTCTCGCAGGACAGGGAGCACAAAGCAATTGCTTCAGTCTGCTGAACTGTTAAGCTAAGAGATCAGCAGGAAAATAATCCACAGGGCATCAGCAATTCCTGCCTGTGTGTGCTCGTGCAGGTCCCTTGACAACCAGGGAGTCAGGATAGCAGGTCCATTAACTCACTGCATCTGTTCTGCTAACGCCAAGCAGGGACACAGACTCATGTCACTACAGAGGCAGAGCAACTGAATCTCCCCAGTTTCCCAGGAATGAGACGGGCTCAAACTCTCATCAGTCAGAATAATCTTATTTTCAGTCATGTTTAGCACCTGCAGTGCTGGGGAGAGCAGTGGCTGCATCTCTGAAGATAAACTCAGGAAAAATATCCCCTTCTCTACCCAAAACACAAGCTGTAAGACAACAACATTCTCTTCCACTGCTCTGTCCAACATTCATTAGCCAAGACTGATCTGCAATTTTCTCAGCATTTCAGGCGCCAGACCTTGCACCCACCACACACAAGGACAGATTCATGTCAGCAGCACAAGTGCCACAGATTTCCATGAATGATCTGTGTTTATTTAGTGAGGCTCCAACACAAACAGCTTCCCTGCAACACCTCAGAGACCTTTCTCTCATCATCCATACCTACCAATTCAAAAAGGAGCTGGATTCCAGCCTCTGTTAGTAAGTCCAGAGCAAGTAAGAGACATGGATTAGATCACATTTTCAGGAGCTCAGCAGCACTTATTCCCTCAAAATATTGGTAATGACAGGTAATGACCTGTCGAATATCTGCAAAGAAATTGATGATCTGGGAAAATTTCCTGAGTGTATTGACAGAGAAAATCAGAGGGATGGTGGCAAGGCAGGCAAGAGTCCTCGAGCTCGATGTTGTGTTTGCTGTGACACAACTGATACATCTGCCCCAATATATCAGCAACCAGCTGAGGGGTGCATGCAACAAATCCAAAGGAAATACAGATGGAGAAACAGGGAGGCATTCCTGACACAAAACTCAGGTAAAGTCTCCCTGACTCCCAGGAGAGCAATGATGTGGCACTGCTCAGTGTGACACAGTCTGCTCTGCAAGGGGATAAAAAATATTACAGACATAGATTCAGTTTGTTTTTCTTCTAATCAGAAGAAGAGGTGTAACTCAGCTTCACCAAGCTGTGTTCACACAGAACCTGGTGCTCACACATGGAATTCTCTGAGGTCCGGATTGGTACCATCCTCCAATCACACCTGAACGACAATTCAGACCAGAGGGAAAGGACTCCCTCTCCAGTAAGACTTGACGCCCACTCTCCTAAGAACTGTGTCAACAAACCAACACCATAAAGCAGCCTCTCCCCTCCATTCCGGGTCATTTATTAACACAGTTCAAGCTAAGCCAGTATTTTCAGCCCATGGCAGTATGAAAAGTTACATCAGCTCCCACCTGGCAAACGCGAGTGTTTCATCAGAGGACGGTGCGGGCTCAGCACCGTGGCCAACGTGAGGTCATGGTCCTGCAGCTGTGGTTGGGAAATGCTGTGCAGGGTGATGCAAACAGGTGCTGCATGCCCAGCTCTGGGGGAGGCTCCCTGCACACACGGAATCTGAGAAAAACACGGCAGCCAGGGAGGAGCACAGACCATGGACCAGTTACATGTGGCTAACAGCGAGCAGCAGACAGGTTCCCCACACCTGGTGGGGCCCTAGTGCCACAAGGGGGGAATTTGGGAATCCTCTCATTAAAGACAATCTTCTGCAGCCTTGGGGCTCCTTAACAAGCTTATTCCTTAAATCACGTGCACAGTGTACAGCAGTAAAGGCCACCACAGCTGGGCAGGACTTCCAAAGGTGGCTTTCGTTGTTTGGGAACCACTTCAGGCAGTGCTGGAAGCATGGGAAGAGTGCTGATACCTGGAGAGAGCTGCAGAGTCTCACATGCAGGAAACCCAACAGGGTTCAGGTAACAGTATCGGACCACAGAGCTGATACTCTGAGCTCCAAACACTGTTAGGGATCAGAAAGAGTAGAGACACCTACAAACACGATAGTCAGGGTGCACCTCAGTTTTCAGCTTGCAGACAACAAACTATTCAACAGAGAGAAGGGAGAGTCTGTATAGCAGGATGAGACTTTCGAAAGCAGCAAGACAAACAGGAGGTGGTTGCAAGCAGCAAACAGGAGAGCTGGAATACAGCCAACTGTCCCGGGAATGGAGCGACACACGGGCTGTGCACGCTGCTGCTCGTATGGGAACAGCGTGATCCCGACGCGGGACCGCTCCTCCAGGATGGTCACGAAAGGATTTTCCTTATGGCAGCGGAGGTGCTTTGGCCAAGGCCCCCTTGAATCAGGGGCGAAATATGCGTAAAGCCAGACCCCTTTTCTCACCCCTTGGCAATCTCTGCGCTGTGACCACCGTACACTACCCGTGCCCCAGAGCCACCCCGGCCACCGGGACCCGAGCGGGCATCAGCACCGCTGCCAGGAGACCCCGGCGGAGTGACGGCGGCGCCGCCTGCAAGGTCAGGGGCGGCCGTGCCGGCGGGAGCGAGGAGCAACGCTCCGGACCGCACCGGGACGGTCGCTCCCGCCGGCACATCCGCTACTTGGGCGAGCCCGCGGCGCTCCCGCGGGCTGCGGGCCGCTCCCGGGGCTCGCCCGCAATACCGCGAGTTTTCGGGGCCGGCCAGAACCAGCCCGGCTCCCGCCCCAGACGCGTGGGCGCCGCGGTGGCGCCGGCAGAGGGGCCGCGCGAGGCGCTGCCATGTGCCGGGTAGACCTCGGCGCCGCAGCCTCTCCAGCACTCACCTGGGCCCCGCTCGGCCGCCGCCGCTCCGCTGCCGTTCCAGCTCCGCTCACGCCGCCGCCGCCGCCTTTTGTTCGCGGAGCGCGGCCTCCCCGGCCCATCAGGCTACGGTCGCCGCCGCCGCCCATTGGCCGCCGCCGCTGCCACGTGCGCGTTGCCTGAGCGCCCGCCTCGCGCCCATTGGCCGCCACCTGTGGGGTGCGGCCGCGTAGCCTTATGGGAGTTGTAGTTCCGGCACCCTCGCCCCGCCCCCGGAGGCGACAGCGGCCGTGACCCCCCACGCCGGACCCGCCGCCGCTGACGTCACCGACCATGATGACGTCAACAGGCCCACTGCCCAACGGTACCGGCGGCAGGAACGGGGCTCCTTGCCCAGCGCCGGGACATTACGAGAAACCTCCCACGGGCGTGTGGTGACTGCGGGGGCGGGCGGTGCCCGGTGGTACCCACGGGGGTGTGGCGGCACTTCCAGAGCCGGTCACCGGTGCCACTGCGGCCGTACCGCTGGAGCGCGATCCCCGGGCACGCGGCCAGCGGGAGCAGGGCAGCGGGGCGAGAACGCTGTGACGCTCATGGACCCTCCCGAAGCACCGGGAGCCTCCTGCCTCCCCGCTGCTCCGTTTCCTCACCAGCCTCTCAAGGCAGCCGCCACGGCTCCCTGCTTCCTAGAAACACCCACCCCACATTCACTTTTTCCCTGGTATTTCCAGCCTGTGACTAACGCGCTCATCAGCGGCGCTGAGGGAGCACCCGGCGCGGTGAATAGGCGGCTTTGCCCCTATGGCCAAGGCTGTGGTGTCCCCATGACAATGTCTCCGGGCTGGGCACAGACCTGCGACAGCCCTCGCGAACACGGTGTTGCTGCCCGCTGGGGACGGCGTGTTACACCCGGCGATGCCGGGGAAAATCTCCTGCAAAACAGTTGCCGAACTTTTAATCTGCCTGAAATTCCCTGCCTGGCTCCTTGGGGACGGGGTGTGTCAGCCCAGCCGCCCACTCCAGAGCTCAGCAGTGCGTGTCTCCCCATCCTGGCGTGACTCCCACCCCGCCTCTCGTCCCAGCCAGCGGTGGCTGTCGAGCGGCGCTGGGCCAGGGCCAAGGCCCAGGGCAGCGCCGAGCGGGGTCTGGAGCCTGGAAGCGGTGATTTGCCTCGTAGTGACATGAAATGTCACCGGTTCCGAGCGGGACAGATGCCCTCCCCCTGCCCTTACTCTGAGTCACTTGGCGGGAACAAAGTGTTTCAAGCACAAATCTTGGCGCAGGCTCTGACTCAGCGCCAAAATAAAGTCAGGACTGGAGTGCTAATGTGAGTGAACCAGCAGCATTTGCCGTTTGTCAATTATTTGGCCAGGATTAAACCCCTCAGCGGTGAAACCGGTACCGGGGCCAGTGGCGAGCACCAAACCAGTACGGAATAACTGACTGTAGGGAGGCGGTGGCTGCCCTCGTGTTGCCCCTACGGATCACACAGGCCATTGCTCGCTGGGGCAGAGGAACCGGCTCTGCCCGGTGTTCGGCAGCCGCCGTGGCACCGCAGCTGTACTGAGCGGCCGCGCAGGGCTCCGGGAACGCGGGTGGAAAAACAGAACTCCACGGGCACGGAGTCGGGTCGGGCCAGAGGCACGGCGAGCACTCACCGGCGGCGAGCGCCGGGCCGCAACCGGGATCCGAGCGGGGCCGGGGCCGCCCGGGACACCGGCACCCCAGGCGGGCACCGGCCGGGCGCGCTCCGCCGCTACCGGGGCGGGGCAGCTCACCGGAAGCGGATGTTACCTGTGGCGGTTGCTCGGCAACGGCGCCGCGGCGCAGCCATGGCGGGCGAGGGTGATTTGCCCGTCGTCACCTTCGGAAATCTCATGAGCGAGGGGATAACCCTGAGCCGGCGTGGCCAGCACGACAAGGCTCTGGGCTGCTTCAATGACGTGAGGGCGCCGCGGCCCGAGGGCACCGAGCTGCCCGCGGCGGGAGGGGCCTCGGGGGGGGCCGCCGCGACGGGACCCGGGTCGGTTCAGGCGGGAGAGGAGGCAGCGGAGGGACCCGCGGCAAGAGGGGGAGGCACGGAGGGACGTGTCCCCAGGAGGTCTCTGCACGAGGGGTGACCCAGACGGGGCAGTTCAGGGACAGAGCAGCGCCTGCAGCACAGAGAACCTATGAAAAACAAGAGAAGACTCTTTTTGGTAAAATCCTTATAGTTTTATCCTCATCCATCATCAGTCATCCTCTTCCATGCGGGAACTGTAGCAGAAAATACCTGGACTTGTGTAGTTGTGGTGTGGAGCCAGCACAGGTGATTTATCCATGTGTGGTGACGTGTCCAGCACTGGTGACATGTCCATATCTGTGGTTCCAGGCACTGAAGCTAAGAGCTGGAGACAAGCACTGCCTTATCACCCGCTCCAAGTGTTTTCTGAAACTTGGAGACACCGAAAACTCCTTGAAAGATGCTGAAGCCTCGCTCCAAATTGACAAAACATTCTCCGAGGTAACCAGCTGAAGGGGTCAGAGGGGGGTGGCCAAGGGCTGGCCTGGATCTGTGAGTCCCTGCAGGGTCTGAGGAAGAGTTGTGAGGAAGGAGCTCACTCCAAACACTCCTGAGATTTCTCTTGCTCTCGGAGCTGTTGAGGTGCTCAGACACCTCAAGGTTTGGGGTTTAATGTACGCAAGTTTTTACAGCCCTAGGCTGTCACATATGCCTGACAGGAGTTACTTGAGATCCATCAAAGTTTTCCCTCATTTTATTAATTTGTTCCCTGAAATGTCGTTTTAGGGGCTTTACCAAAAAGCAGAGACACTGTACACCATGGGTGACTTTGAGTTTGCTCTGGTGTTTTACCACCGAGGCCGAAGGCTCCGCCCAGATCTGCACAAGTTCCAGCTGGGCATCAACAAGGCTGAGGAGGCGATTGTCAACTGCATTGGGAGTAAGAAGTGTCACTTTCTGGCCCCCATGAGCCCAGACAACACTGTTCAGGGCACAGCTGATGGCAAATCAGCTCTGCAACTGACCCAGGAGCCTCACACCAGAGCCTCTCTGCTTCTGGGTCCATGTTATTTGTGGCAGATAAATCCAGAAGCACCAGGAAGCACCACAAAGAGGCAACCCTGCTCTTTTTTTCTTTCATTCTTTCTTTCTCCCCTGAACGCCTGTTGATACACAGTGTCTGATCCCTTTAGTTCTGTAGGTGAATCCTGACACTCCAGTTTCCAAAATCATCATGACAACTTTCCAGAGAATGCAGACCAGAGCAGTTCATCTCATCAGTGACCTGGTTGTGGCCTCCCAGTACATGAGAGTAGCTGACAAGGAAGTTGAAGACACTGTTTACAAGGGCCTGGAGTGCCAGGACAAGGGAGAATGGCTTCTCACTGCCTGAGGGCAGAGTTAGATGGGATATTGGGAAGAAAATCTTCCCTGTGAGGATGGGGAAGCCCTGGCACAGGTTGCCCAGAGCAGCTGTGGCTGCCCCTGGATCCCTGTAAGTGTCCAAGGCCAGGCTGGCTGGGGCTTGGAGCAACCTGGGATAGTGCAAGGTGTCCCTGCCCATGGGAGGTGGAATTCCAAGAGATGGAACTGGATGAGCTCTAAAGTCCCTTCCAATATAAACTATTCTGGGATTCTGTGGTTCTATGATCTACCTCCAGCACTAACTACAGAATCAGTTTTGAGACTTTTATCCCTGTATTCAAAGCTTGAAGTGAAATGTGCTATGCCACCTCAGACTGGCCTCCTGAAATCCTGACTCTCCTCCAGTTTTCATTGCAAAAGAGCAGTGAAACTGTTGACTCTTGTAACGAGCTCTGCTTTCACCGTTCCTGGCTCACATCACCGAGCAGGTCCTGTAGAGACAGGAAAGGCCAAGGACTTTGTGGGGTTCAAAACAAACAGAAAATCCCTTTTCCCTTAGTTTTTCTCTCAGCCCTGCCAGCAGGCATGGACAGGATGTGTCCCCCGGTGGGGCACAGATGCCTCACCTGGGGCTGCCACTTCTGACACGTGAGTGGAACACCCGTGCAGGGCTCCTCTGGGGCTGCCAAACCTGCCTGGTGGGTTGGAGCAGCTCCAGTGGATCCCGGATCCTGTCCTTGCCCTGACACATCCCACTCACACCCTACACAGATTCCCAGGTAGGCCTGGGCCTCCCTCTCCCAAAATTTCAAAACTTCAGCCCTCCCCCAGTGCCAGGGATTAACACGTGCCAGTAGCACCAGAGCCTGCAGTGCTTTCATATGGGATAGTCATTTAAAAAACAGGGAAGGTTTCCAGATCTGACTTGCTTTCCTCCATTCCTGTTGCTTTCTGAGCTTAGCACAATGCTCAGATATCATCACAGCCCCAGCTGAAATCTTCCCAGCTCCATATCCTGAGCCAAGAGCTCTAACCACCTTTGGACCTCCTGGGCTGCAGGCACAAGAATGGATTAAAAAACTAGAAAACTCTTATTTTAAATCAGGCAATAGCTCTGAGATGCAGGGAAGGATGGAAACACATCAGCAAGGATCTGGATGTTTGACTAGTTGGGAAATGCACACACATGAACATGGTACATCCCCAAACTGCTTCCCTGCCTCTGCTTCACCTGGATGGGTGGGAACACCTCCTCCCATGACCTGCCTCTGTTTGTGCTGCTGGTCTGGGCCCCGTGGCTGCACCGAAGGGAATTCTGCAGCAGCCTCAGAAGCTCTGTCCATCCCTCAGACCAAACAAAGAGCTGTTCCTCCCTCTTCCCTCCCAGGCTGTAGACAGATGGTGGTACTAGGGGCCAGGTGAAAACACAATGAGCCTTTTGCCCTAACCAGTGCACAAACCTTCAAAATACCTTTTCTTCCATTTTATGCTCCAGATGTGATCCCTCAGAAGAACGTGCATCCTTCTCCTTCAGCTTCCATGCAGGATGTACCCTGTCTGTAAGAATATTGCATCAGGAGCCCCCAGTGGCATGTGAATTAAAACCCCAAGAGGAGCTGGTGGATGAGCTGCATTCCCTGCTCCCAGAACATACCAACACTCCCTATTCCATGGGAAAGAATTAGAAAAGCTTTGGTCGAAATCAAACATTTTGGGCTTGCCACCTTTATGGGCATTTTACTGAAACACCCTGTGTGGCTGCTGTGCAGCACTAACACAGACTCCTCTGTTTCTGTAGATCCATCCTCGGTGAAGCTGGAGAGCAGGGAGGAGCTGTGCTTTGTGAGCAGGCAGGCAGAGGTACAGCATGGGGTTCCTGTTGAAGAAGCTTCTAGAGTTGTTGTAATGCTGAAATGGGCACCAAAGGAGTGACAGTCCCTGCAGGGACATGGCTGTGGGAGCAGAGGACCTGCTGAAGGGCCTCTTGAGCATTAAAACACACTGGCCTCTCATGACAGTGTTTGTCACCTGCTTCTAATGCAGGCTAAAGCCACCCAGAATTTAAAGGGGAAGGCAGAAGGGCAGGAAGAGCCACCGTGCAGGAACAAAACCTGGAATTTCTCCTCCAGCTCATCTGGAGGTATTGCCAGACACCCATCCGAGGCTATTGAGTAACAGCCCAGAGGTCGAGGAGGGCACAGTGAGCTCCAATATTGACTTTGGGTTTACCTGATGTTTAAGGGTCACGGTTTTGATAATGGACACTTTCTTTATTGCTTCACTTTGGGGTGCTCCATTGCAGCAGTGTCTTGTTCCTCTGAGAGGCCAGAACTAGTTCTTATCCTTTCTGTAACACCCTTGTGATCCCCAGAGTACACAATTGGCTGCAGAATTTCAGTTGCTCATGGCCAAAGCAGCTGTTGAGACACTGACTCTTTGCTTTTATTTTAAAAATAAGCTGTCTTATATGGAGTATAAACAGAATTCTGCTCATTCCAGTGTTCCCCACTGATGTCTCCCAACTCCTTTTGCTTTTTTCTAGCTGCAGAGCAAAAAGGACAAGCAGAAACAGCAGAACAAACCAATTAAGGATCACAAACAGATGAAGAAGAAGAGTCCAAAAACAGAGCAACAGCTTCTGGGAGCGCTTTATGCTGACAAGGCATTCCTGGAGAAGTTGCTCAAGGATGAAGGTGTTTCTCCTTCTCAGCAGATTCTATTTTTCTTTCATTCCTTTTTTATTCTTCTTTATTTCTTTTCTTCTTTTATATCCCTGTGACTCTTCGTTAGTTGTGCCAGAGCTCACATAGCACACGGTGCTCCCAGTGGTGGGGACACGGGCAGGTGTCTGTCTGCTCATGGGGCTGTGACTCCTCTGTGAGTTTGTTATAAATGCTGTTAAGGTCAAGATGCAGCAATTGGAGAAGTATCCTATTTTAGAAAAAGACACAGAGATTACTTCTCCTTTAGTCATATTTCTAGAGAACTTTTCCCCCAAAAAACAGAGAAGTAATTAAGATTTGGTTTGCTCACAGGTTTTACAGTGTTGCCAGCATTAATTACACATGTGGGCGGTCTGGTTTGCAGGCAGGTAAAAGCCCTCTCAGTTTCCATCTGCCAACCTGATCCACAGCACTGTTCCAAGTGCCCTGTCAATACAGATGTGCCATACAGATGTTCTGTCCCAGAGGACAGGTGCTCAGCACAGCTGCCTCCCCTTACTGGGCCCCTTCTTGGCTCTGACCAGCAGGGAAGGCAGCAGATATGAGGCTGGAACACCAGCTCAGCTCACTGAACCACACAGGGTGGGTAACAGTTTATTGTTAACTCTCCCATCACTTCAGTGTCCTGAGCAGCACAGGACACTTTCATTTACACCATTGTCTGTGTCAGAACAGAAAAACATTCCCAATCAATTCCCCACTGAGCTGCAGCTCAGGTCTGTTGATTCTCACCCGAGTTGTACCTTATCTTATTCCCAGACTTGATGCAGAGCAGCACAAGGCAGGGGATCAAAGTCATGGACCTGGTTTTGGGTGGCATCTCCTACCTGAACCACCGGCGGGACTTCTGGCAGCAGCAGAAGCCGATGTACGCGCGGGTGTACGAGCGCAAGGTCCTGCGGCAGGAGAAGATGCGGGACAAGAAAGAGAAACCATCTGACATCAGCAAATCCATTGCAAAGAATATGGAGGATATTGAGCTGTGTAGGTCCCTGGCTGGAAGCCGAGTGCCTCCCACTGCTGTGGGGAGCTCTAACTATTCCCAAGCTTTTTCTGAGGGTTGGCCACTTCACCAGGTCTCAAAACCTGAGTATTGAGGGACCTTGAGGTTCATCCCGTTCCACCCCCCCACTATGGGCAGGGACACCTTCCACTATCCCAAGTTGCTCCAAGCCCCATCCAACCTGGCCTGGAACACTTCCAGGGATGGGGAATTCACAGCTTCTCAATGTCTCTGTGTCACACCCCAGTGTCAAACTCTGCTCCCTGTCCCCAGTGCTGGCCAGAGGTTCTGCTGAGGAAAGCTGCAGGAAAGCTGAGCGTCTGCTGAAACGGATACAAGCGTGGTCAGAGAATGAAGTTCCCAACAAGTATGAACTGATTGGGAATCTCCACAGCTGCATTGGGAATGCACAGTTGGCAATGGGACAGATGGAGGCAGCTCTGCGCAGCCATAAGATGGATCTGGATTGCGCCAGGCAGCAGTAAGTGCTGGGAAGTTCAGGTGGGTGGAGAAAGGGGAAAGTGCCTCTGTGGGGGTGTTTTAGCATTGGGTAATGTCATTCTCACCGGGGGGTTTAACAGGGTTACACATTCAGCTCTGCACAAGTATTAGGGCCTGTGGTGACGTTTTATCTTCACTAATTCATAATAAGGAGCCTGAAGCAGATTTTTAAGGACTCACAGCTCAGGGCACATCAAAACCTCTGCTGTAGCAAAGCAAAAGGATACAAGTCCCAGACTCAGCACTTGAATCCTGAGCAGGGACTTCTTTCTCAGGAGGATCAGACTTGAAATTGCACCAGTTTTCTGCTACATTTTGTCTTAAACTCCTTTTCATAGAAACTATTAAGCATGGCTTGAAATAAAGGTCACTTTCAGGTGTACTTACCTGTCTGCACCAGACACATCCCACGGCTCTTCCAGCTGAACCACAGTGGAGCAAAATGTAGTCTTAGATATAGCAAGAGTTTGCAAAGCATAGCAGAAATCATGGAACCAGTGGCTTGAAGCGATTTGGAACTTCTGTTTGGCAGTCCTGCCCTGAGCTTTTAAAATGTCACTGAGTGGTTGTTTCTCATTTTCAAAAATCCTTTTGGAAATGAATGTTTGTTTAGGAAAAGGCTGCCTCTCTCCTGGCGATCCCACTCCCCGAGCGGGCCAGGTAAAGGCAGGAGCTGGCGGGAGAGGGCGGGAGGAGATGCCGGGCTCGGGTCGTCTCTAAACGCCCGCGGCCTTCAGGGACCGGCGGTGACGGGCCGGCCGCGCCCTCTGGCGGCTGCGGCTGGAGCCGCCGCTAATGACTCGTTAATGACTCGCGTTAATGACTCGCGTTAATGACCCCGTGACGGGGGTTTGAACTGGAGGATCCCTTCCCACCCAAACGGGTCTGTGATTCCATGACTCCCATCGCATATAATGGCTTTTACATCTGGAAGGTAAGGGTAGGCAAAGCCGCTTCTGAAGATGAGAACAAGGATAATTAAGAAAAAAATGAAAGCGCACAGGGTCTGTTATTACAGGAGGAGATGCCTGTAGCATGGAGCAAAGCTCGGTCCAAGCACGGGATCAGGGCTGCTGTCAGGAACCTGGAGACACACTGCAGACACCTTTTGGTGTCTTCACTTTGAAAGACACAAATCATCCATGACTGTCAGGGACACAGAGGGAAACAGAGGCAAAGAAAAGTGGAAAGGACTGCCAAGGACTTTCCCAAGGACTGTCAGATTTGCACAGAAATTAATAATAATCAAAGGCAAAGCTAAACCATTTCCCCTGTGTCTCATGGGGTCAGCTGCCAGAGCTGTAGATAAAAATCAACTTTGATTTAATGACTTTCAGCCTGACCTGGTCCCTTTACTTCCCAACACTTCTCTGAGGCCATGGGGAACACCAAAGGGACCACGAAGAAACACAGAGTGAGAGGATCAGGATCACGTCAGTGCCACAATCCCTTTGTCTCCCTGTCTCAGTGCTCTGACGGACGGCGTGTCCCGGGCCCTGGACCACATCGGCCACGTCTACGCCCGGATCGGCAAGTTCCAGCAGGCCGTCAATGCGTACGTACAGCCCAGCAGCAAAGGCATCGGGGGCTGGAGTGACCCAGGTCATGGTTCTTCAGCTGCGTGTTCTCACTGCAGCCAGGCCCAGGGAAATTTTCACACCCAAGCCCTTTGCTATCAAATCAGTGGTTGAGTGAGGGTTGGTAAAGGTCTGTCTGTCTTATTCTGCTTGAAGCTGGGAGGAGAAGATTCCACTGGCCCAATCCAACCTGGAGAAGGCCTGGCTGTTCCATGAAATTGGGCGGTGCTACCTCGAGCTGGGTAAAGCTGAAGTAGCCCAAGATTATGGCCAGAAGTCCCTGCAGTCAGCAGATGAAGAGGGAGATGTGGAGTGGCAGCTCCATGCCACCGTGCTGGTGGCACAGGCACAAGGTAAAGATGTGGGCTCAGGTTTTGTTCTCAGGGTGGAGATGCTGGTCTGAAAACATCTCTAGGATTTAACAGCCAAAGCAACTGCTCAGAGCAAGACTGGCTTGATTGCTTCTTGCTGTTCTCCTGATCCTGGTCTAAACCAGCTGATGTCCTTGTCTGTTCCAGTGAAATTGAAAGATTATCCGTCTGCAGTCATGACTTTTGAAAGGGCATTGGAGAAGGCGAAGCTTGTGCCCAGTGAAGCTGCTCAAAATGGCATCATTGCGGTAAGGGGGCTGCTGAGGGGAGGAGGAGCTCTGGGCAGCCTCTGTGAATAGCTGTTATCCCAGCTGGGATACTCCAGCCAGTAATGCTGTAGGAAATGCAGTTTTACAGCAGGAAAACAGGAAAATGTTGGGTGTATAGCTGCATTTCTGGGGCTTTTATTAAGAACTTAATCCCTTTCAGGCCTTGGATAATGTGAGCAAAAGCTTCATTGCGCAGCTGAACAAAAGCGGCAAAGGCGGGACACTTCCCTCACATGAAGGTACTTGTCGTTCACACCCCTGCACCCAGAAATGGGAAAAAAACCCCACTCTACTGCACATCAGCAGCATCTTAGAATTCCCACAGCACCCATTTCCTTGCAAGTATTAAATTAAAATCTCGGTGGAAGTCCGGCATTGTTTCAGCTGCGCTCCCAGGTCCGGCCGTGAACAGCTTAGAGCGGGAGATGGCAGCGCTCCCCGAGTGTCCCCTGCAGGCTGGCCCGGTGTCCCCGACATCCTGGCCCTGTCCCGCCGCTCCTGGGGTTCGGTGGGAGGGTCCTGGCAGGGCGCTGTGCCCGCAGCCCCCGGGGCTGCTCCCCTCAGGCCGTGCAGCCCAGCGCCTCCCGGCCCAGGACTTAGACGGGAGTGAGATTCCTGGGGAGGGTAAGGGAGCCCGGGGGTCTTTCTTGTGCCCAACTGCTGAGTTCTAGAACTTGGCTTAAGTTTCCTTTTCCCTTCCCAGATCGCCTCTTCAGCAGTAAAAACATAAAAAGCACCACTAACAATGCGAAAAAGGAGCAAGGGAATCAAGATAAAAAGCCGTAAGAGGAACCCAGAAACGGTACATAAGCAGACGGAAACGTTAGAAAGGGGAAGACGGACGAGGAAATAAAGGAGAGCAGTGGGGAAAAGCAGAGCCTAGGCGGAAAGATTTAATAAATAGTGAGCAAGCGTCATACCCAGCACTGGAGTGGGGTGTCCCTAGCAGGGAAGGAGCTGGTCTGAGCCGCCGCCGTACTCCGAGCGCTGCTCCCCCCGCCCCGTACCCCCCTCTGGCGACCCCGGCCCCGCCGCAGCACGGGACTGTCCCGGCAGCATCCCCGGCTCCGGCTCCTCCGCGCCCGGGCGGGGCGGGGGGCTGAGCCCCGGGGCCCCCCCGCGGGCCCGGGGAGGGTTCGGGCCGGCCCTCGGGGGCGGGCAGGCCCCGGGGCTATGAAAGGAGCCGCGGTCGCGCCCCCACCCAGAGCCGTTTCCCCGTCGCGCCGCTCCGCACCGGCGGCCGCCTCGGAGCCGCTGCCCTCACCATGGTAAGCGGGGCCGGCGGGATGGGGGTTAGGATCGGGACTGGGATCGGGACTAGCATCGAGATCGGGGCCGCCGCTCCGCCCGGCGAAGGTTCCCGTTCCCTGGAGGAGGAAGCGCCGGCGGCGTCGCTGACACGTGGCCGCGGGGTCTGCGGGGACGCGGAGGCAGCCGGACCCCGAGAACGGCCTCGGGGGCCCGTGGCTCCGTCTCGGGGGTCCCGGGACACTCTGGGGGCTGCCGGGGCACGGGCAGCCCGGGACCGGGAGCCATCGCTCCCTCCACGCGAGCCCCTGTTCCATGGGGAGCAGGAGACAAGCGGGAGCTTTGTGGGGGCGGTGGGGGGGCCGGGCCCGGCTCAATGGGAGATTGTCCGGCGAGACCCCGCTCCCCCGGGCTCTGCGGAGCCTTTGTCCGCCCGGCCCGGCCCGTGAAGGCGCCCGTTGTCCCCGAGCCGGCGACGAACAATGGCCCGGGGGGGCCGCGATTGTTCCTTTGTTAACGGGGCTGAAAAGCGCCTCAGTCCCTTCAGCAGCTGCCGCGGCAGAACAGCGGCCCCGGTCCCCGCCCGCGGGACAGCCCGGTGCGGGGACAGCCCGGTGCAGGGACGCCGCAGCACCGGCTCCGGCCCTGCGACCCCCTGGCAAGCGGGGCACCTGTGCTGCGACAAGGAGCAGTGCTCCAGGTAACTCACCGGCTTCCTCCTGTGCGACAGCCTTGAGCCCCGAGTCCGCGGGGAAGGCAGCACGGGGGTCGCTGGGGAGTCCATAGGTCCCTGCTGCTCTCAGGGTTTGTCCCCGTCTGGGTGTGAAGCTGCAACTGAACCAAGGGCAGGCAATGCCCGTGGGAACTGTGGGGTCCTGCTCCTGCTCCCAGGGCATCTGGAACCAAAACCCATCTGCACCCTTTGGAATAAAGAGGTGGGGAAAGCAACATCTGAAAAGTGTTTTTTAAAAACGGCAAACTGGAAAAACATTTTTCTGGCCCAGGCCGAGCAGTTCTGTTTTATGTAAAACTTCTCAATTTTTGCATCAAAGGCAAAACTCACTTCCTGGGCATCACTGCCACAGTCTTTGGCTTAAGCAGATCCAGTGGGTCCCATGCCGGGCTGGCCCACAGGCAGCTGTGGGGAGTGGAAAGTTCATGTATTGACCCAGCAGTGTCTGCCTCGTTGCTGCTATTGAGGACTTGTACAGCTGAAGAAATCCCCCATTTCCTACAGTCTCGTGTTTTCCCAAGCCCTGCTGGGAATTAATCTGGGATTCTGCTTACCAGAGCTGCTGGCAGGAGGGAAGAGAGAGCCCCTGCCAGCTGCCGGCGGCATTTCCCGCTCACTGTTGCCAACCACGAGTGTTTCGTTTCCTCCAGCACTCGAGGTTTCACTTTCGAGTTCTGCCTAACAGCTGCTGGGAGGGGTTTGGCTTTCCTGGAAGCCATCTCTGTTGCTTTTTTCAAGAGGAGCCCAAATTCCCTCCTGCGAGGCGTTCAGCTGCTGATCCTCAGTGCAGCTGAGAGAGAGACAGCATCATCCTTGTGGCCTGCTCTAGTAGACAACCTCTTCCCTGGGAATAGAGTCTGTAATTCAGATGAAGGGACAGGAGTGAGGTGGCTCTCACCCTGCTGGGACTTTCAGTTCCTGTTGGGCTCCTCCACGGGTTGCTGCCCCCACATCCGGCAGCTACCGGTGTTTGTTCAAGTGTTCAGACTAAATGTGCTACATGAGGAGCTCTGCCTGGGCTGGGGCTTTGTGGCAGCTCATGGTGCCTGAGAAACCCCTTCCTAGTGGGGCAGGACTGCAGCTGCCGAGGCCAGAGTGGGGAGCAGGGCTGAACCTTGGGTGGGATGCAGTGGACGCCTGCTGTGCCACCAGCCAGAGCAGGCGTGGGAGAAGGTGTCAGCTGAGCAGGGCTCACAAGTGAGGGAGTGTGAGGGACCTGCTCCCCGTGCCCCATCCTTTCCACTAAAGGTCCCAGCAGGGCCACATTGTCTCTGGGGTTCCCGCCCTGCAAAGTGTTTTCTCCTTCCATTTCAGAACAGAGGCTTCTCCAAGAAGAGCCACACTTTCCTGCCTAAAATATTTAGAAAAATGTCTACTCAATCAGCGAAAGAGAGACCTGAGAGTTTGCGTTTCCCATTCCTGGATGACGAAGACACCATCTCCACACTCAAAGAATCCAAAACCCTTTTCATCCTCCGGGGGCTCCCTGGCAGCGGGAAGTCCACCCTCGCCCAGGCCATCCACGATCGGTACAAAGATGCCTGCAAGGTCATCTCTGTTGATCACTATAAAATTACACCGTTAATAAGAAGCTCCATTCCCGAAGAATACTCCAAGGTGGATGAGGATCTAGTTGACTATTGCAAACGGGAGATCAGCGTCATTGTTTTGGACGACACTCACCATGAGCGGGAACGGCTGGACCAGCTCTTTGACATTGCTGACAAGTACCGGTACAAAGTCATCTTTGCTGAGCCCAAAACCCCGTGGCGCTTGGATTGTCCCCAGCTAAAGGACAAGAACCAATGGAAACTATCTGCGGAAGAGCTGAAGAAGATGAAGCCAAGCTTGGAGAAGGAATTCCTCCCCATGTATTTTGGGTGGTTTTTGAGCAAAAGAAGTTCGGAGATTCTGAGGAAGGCTGGCCAGGCATTCTTGGATGAGCTTGGGAGTCTCAAAGCCTTCAAAAAGGAGAGCAAATACTGTATGTATAGATGTTGTCTTACCATGTTCTTACCTGTTGATGTTAACAAGTCTGATCAGCTTCTAAAGTCAATTTCTAAAGCTGTCAACAAGAAAAGCTTTTAAAGCTACTAACCTGGTCCTCATAGTTGACAAAGTTGGTTTTGTAAGTAAAAAGAGAGTTTTTCTCAAGTCTGTTTAGCTCTGGCCCCACAGGGCACTGAGCTTGGGTGGCAGCAGCAGGACATGGGATCCTGAGTGTCCCCTGGTTCCAACAGGTTGGGTGGGAAAAAGGCAAAGAGAGAGAAATGGGCAAGTCTGAGCGATCCCATCCCTTAGGAGACTCTCACACCATCAGGTTTAAGATGAGCCCCGATGATGCAGAGGAGCTTCTGTTCTCTGGCTCCATCTGCAGTGAGCCTGGGAGGAGGGAGGGGTTTGATTTCCACCCAGCGCTCCCCAGCAGTCAGAGATGAGATGTGAAGGCTGGGGTAGGGAAGGGAGCTGAGATGGGACCAGGGCTTGTGGGTTGATGTCGGGAGGATCACTTTGTGACAGTGACATTGTTTACCTACATCTGCAGTTCCTTCTGTGGAAGACCCCAAAATAAAAATAGATCTCACCAGCTACTTTGTGAAGAGGCCACCTGGGGTCCTGCACTGCACCACAAAATACACTGAGTTTGGCAAAGCAGCTGGAGCCGAGGAATATGCGCAGCAGGAAGTGAGTGTTGGGGTCCCGTCTCCTCCCCACACCCCCCACGTCCTCTCCCTCCCCAGCAGGGCATCCATGAGCCTGAGAGAGGGTTGGGGATGGGCTTCACTCTGACCCAAGAGGCCAAATATAGGGACAGGAACTACGTCCATATGGCCTGTGCAGAGAAAACTCCAAATTGTGGAGATGGTGATTGTTTCCTATTTTCAAACAAAATACTCCCACTTCCCCCAATCGCACAACTTCCAGCATAATATCTGACAGCTTGAGCTGAATTATGATGAACTGAGGTATTAAGATTCCCCAATGGATTATTTCAGAGCACATAAGCCCAGGTTAAACACTGGAATTTGTGAAGGACAAAGACGTTACCAGCTCCGAATCCACGGAGCTGGGACATCAGGCACTGACCTTCTCCTTGCTCTGGGTATTTTGACCATGTCACAGCAAGAGCTGCCACGAGCAGCCACATCCCCGAGCCTGGGGACAGTAACCCCCATGCAGCACCATGAATCCCCACCCACAGGCACTAACACTGTCCTGTGTGCCTGTCCCTCTCCTCCAGGCCGTGAAGGCTGCCTATGGCAAAGGCTTCACCCTCTCCATCTCGGCGCTGTTCATCACCACAAAGACTGTCGGGGCTCGCATCGAGCTGAGCGAGCAGCAGCTGCTGCTCTGGCCTGGGGACGCCGACAAGATCCTGCCCACGGACAACCTCCCGCGGGGCAGCCGGGCCCACATCACCCTCGGCTGCGCCAACGGCGTCGAAGCCGTCCAGACCGGCCTCGACCTGCTGGAGTTTGTGAAGCTGGAAAAGGTGGGGAACAAAGGGGAGCAAGTGGGGGAAATTGGAGGAGGGAAACTGCTGTATTATGGTAATGGCATGTGGATGCTTGTTCTGTCCAAAAAGATTGATGTGAGGGCGATATTCTCGGGATACTATGGGAAGGGAAAACTCGTGCCAACGCAGAGCACCAACAAACGGGGCTCTGCCTTTACCTCCTGCACCATCATCTAGGAGCACAGGCAGGGCAGCTCCTCGGTTTGTTTTTAAAAGGCAAAGTAACTCCCGTAACCTTAAAAGTGTAAAGAGAAATAATTCTACCTTTACTAAAGTCAACCCTCCTGCCCACCCCAGCGTGAAGCCTCTGGGGAGTTATCGGCCTCAGAAAAGGAAGAAAACAAGCAACTCCTGACTGAAACTGCCACGGATTTTAATGTGAGTTTTGGAGGGAACCAGCTGGGGCGTTCTGCTTGTTTTCTTCCTTGGAGAAAGATCAACTCTGGGGCTTTTATTGCTTCCCTCTGAACCACAATCGTTTGATCTTTACCTGTTGGCACTGACCAAAACCTGTCAGTCACTGGTCTGAAGCCAAGGGAACTGCAGGATGTCCCGCCCCCACCACACCCAGGGACTGACATTGGCCATTCTGGCAGCTGATTCCAGGGTCAGAACTAGCGAGACCCAGGTGTGGGTCACTCCTGTCAGGAGTCCTGTCCTTACCAAGGGTTTGGCCCCTAAGGACAGACCTAATCACAGGCTGGTCCCACAGCTGCCCAGTGGGCTCCATTCCAGCTCCTGTCCCTCACAGCAGAGATGCTCTGGGGACAGGCAGGAGGAGGGCACTGTGCCAGGTTATGTCTTAAAGACACCAACCATGAACTTTGGGGAAATCAAGTGAAACGCCAGGACAGGGAGCCAATTCCTGCAAAGCAGCTCCAGCCACTTCCCTCCACCTGGGCTGGACCAAGCACCATCCCGTGTCCTGTAGGGAACAATCCTGCCTTGGCAGGGAGTGGAAGAGATGAACTAACGTCTTTTCCATCTTATTTGATAGAAACTAAAATCATGTTTGAAGTACACAACTGGACTTCATGCAAGATTTTACTCCCATCCTCTAATGCACTTGAATGTTAAGAGTTAGGCTGGAGTAACCCCGTAGTGTAGGAAGCGGAGGCACCGTAACTGTGTAACTCACGTCTGCTCGAACCTAAACCCTGGCTGGAAGTTACTGACCCAGCACTTCTGTCATTAAACCTGTTTTATTGAAACTTGGGTTTGTGCTCTGCCAGGCCCTGGCCCAGCGGGGCAGTGGCTCCTGGGCATCGTTTAACACAAAGCTCCACTAACAGCCCCAGGTAAGGTCCCAGCTCGACCTCCTGCTCTGGTTCAGGGTCTGGGGAGCAGCAGAGTGACATTAACCCACACTAACACTGTGAATACTGACTGTGTTTGAGGCGTGGGCTGGGCTGGGGCTGGTGCTAGGCACAGCTCAGCCCAAGTCCAATGTTACTGGGGCACGGAGCACTTCTCCTCTGACTGTTGAGGCCAAAAGCAGGGAGAGCTTTGGTGCTTTTCTGGTACCAAACACTCTGCCATGAAAGCAAAATAATTCCTGCCATTCAGAAGCAAAGGATAAGAATAAATTCTCATTATAACATAAAATAGTGAGCTACAAACCCACCCAGAGCACCTGTGACCCTTCATGGAGAAACCCCTCCAAGCTTCCGCACTGGCAGCAGCCGAGTGCCCAACGCTCAGCCAGGGCCGCTCCTGACAGAACCTCAAGGGTTTGTTCCACCAAAGCTCTACAAGGTGTTTGCCAGCACCTGCTCAGGGGCCGGCTGAGCCCACACCCCCAGCGCCCAGCTCACTCCAGCACCGGAATACACAGCTGGAACATCTCCTTCATCTGCCTGGTCAAGAACAACCGTGACACTGTCGTCGTTTGAGTTTTTATTAGTTTGTACATCATATACAGTTTATAATAAAGTAAAACCGATTGCATATGGGTCTGCTCAGGCTGATTTCCCATACAAACACGGCATCAGGAGTTCTGCTAAGGAAGTAAACAACAAATATTCACATTTTTACCATTCACATCCTAGAAAGGTCCAAGAGGGACAGTTGGTACCGATGCGGAGCCTGGCTGGGAGAGGATGAGGAGTTTGGCAAAGCAATGAGACAGCGATTGCTCCATGCAATTCCCCTTTCCTCCCAGGGAAAGGTTGAGCTATGTACACTGAGGTAAACATTCCGAATTCCAATTCAGATAAATACGGCAGCGCAGGGACAAGCTCCTCTCCAAGTGGCTTCGCATCGGTGCCTGGATTAGTCCTGACTATTCTGTGATGTTGTGACACACGTGCACTGTGGGGCTCTGGGTGCTCCTCCCATGGCCCCTCAGATGCCACCTCACACCACGCTCTGTTCACACGAGCCATTAGGGGACAGTGGGGACAGGACTGGACAGGCTGGGATGGCACTCGGGCTGCTCCTCCCGCTGGAAGGAGCATCAGGCTCCCCCTGGATGCTGCCCTCCTGGGGCACCCCTGGAGCTCCAGCCTGGGCACAGTGTCCCAGCTCCCAGCAATAGACCAGAGCTGTCCCTCCAAGCTCGGATCTGGGTAAGGGAAAATGCCCAGCACTGCTCCAAGAAGGGATAACCCCATCAACGACGGTGGGAGTGGGGAGAGCTGGGCCTGGCCAGGAAGGCCAAAGCATTTTACATTGGCTCCCACAGTCATGCAGGGACCCAGAATGGCCCCGCAGAGTCAAGGGCAGGGACAGCCACCAGCTATTGCCACCTACCCCTACCACAGCCCTGACACAGCTGCCCAGGGACTAGCACTGCTCCAGGGACATGGGTGGGTGCAGCACACAGTTGTCCTGATCCCTAGGGAAGAGGAGGGGAGAGGACAAGGCACGAATTTAAACAGGATGAAAACCATCCATTACAAATAAAAGAATATCTGGAGTTATTACTGAAACTGAGGAAGTCATTTGGAAATGGCAAAGCAGCACATGGCTCAACCCAGTGGTTGTTTGGTGGCTGCAGATCCAGGGCCAGTGTGGCGGGACAGGGACTGGCACCAGCCTCCATGTCAGACACACCACAGCAGCACAGCAGCATCCACTCTGTACC
Organism: Cyanoderma ruficeps; assembly: GCA_008694505.1. Classification (NCBI taxonomy): domain Eukaryota; kingdom Metazoa; phylum Chordata; class Aves; order Passeriformes; family Timaliidae; genus Cyanoderma; species Cyanoderma ruficeps. Next base: position 630,673 of record VZDJ01001173.1, on the reverse strand, counting down.
TCAGCAGATACAGAGAATGGAGGCACCCGCTATTCCATGGATAATACTCTTGTACCCGAACAATTTGCCTTTCTCCCATTTTCCACCTTGCATTTCTGCATTTATAACAGCCAGCAACACTGGGGATCCTGCTCAGTGAACACCCCCAGGATCAAAACCAAACCAGGTACGTTTCTGTGCAGCCAAAGCAATGAGAAGCCTTAAGAAGATGGCCAGAACCTCCTGAATGGACCTCACAGCTTTCCAACCCAAACTATTCCATGGTTCTCAGAGAGCATGGCCACACAAAACCACATCCAAGGCAAAGCCTAACAGCCACACACTTCCTGATCCCCCCACCAAAACTGCCGTCCTACAGCAGAGCCCTCATGCCAGCTCTGCCCACAGCCACACTCCTCACACACTTCTCTCCACAACTTTCCCAGAGAAGTTGACAGCCACTGGCCAGTTCTTGAGCTGTTCAAAGCATCTACTCCCAACTAGGCTGGTAGAAGACACCCCCTGACACACCAGCCTGGTCTGGCTCTCAGCCATGGAAGCTCTGCTCTTTCCAGGTCGTCCTTGTTGGCAGCAGCTCTCACAGCACCAGCCATTCCCCCTCAGAGACCCTGGGCAGGAGTTCCCAGGCTGTGTCACACCAAAGCGTGTCCATCCCACCACACCTGTGCCTTGGGCAGACCTGCAACACCACGTCCTGCACCTCCACGTGCTCTTTGTCCTTCTAGAAACAGAGCAGGCATAGCATGGCTTGAAGATGCTCATTTGTGGCCTCTGTAGCAAATCCCCACGGCTGGTGCCTCCCATGGGGCTGGTGGTCCCTGTGGGGCTTGTGGCCCCCCCTGGGGCTGCAGGACACATGGGAGGGCTGTGAGTGGCTGGAGCACTGGCACTCAACTTCCCTGCAGCTACACCCAACCACAACTCACGGATCATGTCCTGAAACCACCACGTGTGGAGGTAACACTCCAGGCAATGCACAGCCAAGTCAATTTTTTGGAAAGAAGCCGAGTTTTGTGTCCACAAGCTGTGCTGGGACACGGTGGAGGTCACAGTGCCACTGGACACTGCTGCTGCCCTGAGGTGCCAGGTGCCACTGAGCCCTGCTCTGTGCTGGGGGGAACAGGGACTGCACAGGGCCCGGGGCACTCTGGGCTAGTGGAAGGTGTCCCTGACCATGGCAGAGGGCTGGGCTTGATGGTCTTTAAAGAAAGGCCTTCCAGCCCAATCCATTCCATGGTTCTATGCATTTGCCTTCACCTTGATTCACGTAACAACGCTCTGTAGAAAGTCTTGGCACTCACTACATGAATATTTAACTACATTAAATCATGCATTCATGTACAGATTATAAATAGCTGCTGTACACATTTTCTCTCCCAGAAGCAGAGCCATTCCACTCCTGTGCTCCAAGGAACAGGCTCACTCAGCTTGGAGAGAAGGAAGGGTCACATTTCCCTGGGGCAGGAGAAAAATGAGAATAAACCCACTGACAGACACAGAACACGGCTCTGCTCAGCATGAGACTGAGAATGGTCCAGACCGTACAGTGACATCAACACACACACACAGGACGAGATGTCATGGATCCAAAATGCCACTAAACAGGCCTTGAAAACTGATTTACAGTGCCAGGAAAGCTGGGGAAGCATCAGTGTGCATAGACCAGTATTTCAGTTCCCCACGTATTCACCATTTCAGAGCCTGGAAAGTGCCAGGACCCAGCTGCTCGAGGTGCACCTGGGTGGGTCCATCCCTGACACCTTCCCCGTCCCTGTGAAGGACGTCGGAATAAACGTGGGAGAGTCGCATTTTGAAAGTATTACTCAGCACTGGTTCACTTAGAAGGCTGAGTTTCAAACAAGTTGTAAAATACTCTTATTCTGCAGTGCTAAAATTTAAGCCCTTAAAAATTTTCTCTCTACGAAAGCAGATTGTCAAGAATCCTGACCAAACACCACAGCAGGACCACGACAGCAACGTCACCGCTGGAACTGCCGGGACCGCGAGGCCCCGCACCAGTCCCTGTCCTGCTGAAGGGCAGCACAACCCTCAGGAGGGAGGAAGACAAAGACATGGCATTCCGAGTGATCACCTCGTGCAATGAGCTCCTTGCAGTGTTTGTTCTGCTTCGGGAAGGCAAATCAGGTGTTACACAGAGTCACTGGGAGGTTCTCTCTTGGCACAGTTTAGCCTGTGTGCACAAACACCCATTCTCTGAGCAAACTCCACCAGCCCCACAGCAAACCCCACAGTCCTGGGTCAGCCCAGGACTCTGCCCACAGCCCCTCTGTCCCTCACTGAGCACCAGCCCAGGACCCCCAGCCACGGCCCCACTGCCTCTCACTCCCCTCACAGGCCAGGCTGGGCACAACCTCCCAGGACTGGGCCTGACAGCACCGTGCTCCAGAACCCACCACAGACAGGAGCTCCCACAGGGCACCTGGACAAAAAGGTGCTGTCCATGCCGCAGAGAAAAGGGGGAATTCTGGAAGCAGAGCCCTCTCCCAGCTGAGACCCTGCTGTAACACCACCTTTCAGGTGAAAACCAAACTGCTAACAGGCAGTGCTCCACACCAAACCCATCAGGACACAGCTCCAGACCAGGAGCTGATCCATGCCTCCAGCTCCCGTTCTGACACTGCACAAGAGAAAGTACAGACTGTCAGTTCAGAGCTGGACTTTGCTTTTTCTTGCTGCTTTGGAGGAGTAAATCACTGCCAGGGGAAAACCATTCAACCAGGTTAAGTAAACACACAGCTGCTGCACACCAGGAGCTCAGGGCTGCACATCCCAAAGCACCCACGATCCCTGCCTGGAATTCACTTGGCATTGAAAGACTCACCCACATCATGGATCAGTAACAGGAAATCACACATCAAGCTCAACAAAATCAAGTTTAGCACAAATATAAAATATTCAAGTGGATTAATTTAAAAAAGTACAGTGAAGGAATTCAGCCCAGAGCAAATTCAATATTCCCTTAAACAGGACAATCTTGGGAACACAAAGCCCTTAATTCCAGCTGCATCACAGGGAATTCTCACATAAGCTGCTCTTTCAGCAGCATTTCTCTGATACAGAATTGTAAGCTCACACGTGATCACGAAGTTTAATGCCCAAGTGGGCCTTGCTCAGAAAACCATGGAGAAAAAAAGAAATAAAGAGCCATGAAGCCAGGCTTGCAGGTGAAATGGGATTGTACGAAAACTGGATTGAGCCTTGGCAGTATTTCCAAAAGATTAAGATAACTTACAAGTTACTCCAAACCCTGGACATGCTGCTTTGGAAGCAACCAGAACAAACCAGGAATTCCTTCTCCCTCTCACATGTGGAGATTCTGGGGAAGATTCCAGGAAATCCTCTGTGCTGAGGGGCAGAAGCAGCTGAAAGCACGGGCCAGCATGGAGGGACCAAAAGTTTCAAAGCTTTATTTTTTTTTTTTAATAAAGTTAACAGTAAAACAAAATTCACAAGCCTTCCCCTCCCGAGCTGGTTTCCTCTTCACACACACAACACACAAACAGAGGCTCCAACCCAGAAATGAAACTGCTCTAAGAAGGACAACGAGACGTGATGGAGGAGGAGTCTGGGGCTGTCCGTATTCGAGGTTAAAAGAAGCAGATCAGGTATGTGTGGTTTGATTTGTGTTTGTTTGCTTCTTAGCCAAACTGGAAAAAGAAATTTCCAGGCCCAGAAGCTGAAAAAGAAAATGGAAGATAATCAGGACTTTTCAAATCCAAATGGGTTTAGTGCACACAGATGGCCAAGCCCACACACAGCTCCAGAACGAGGAGCCCCCAGGTTTGTGGCTTTGGAACCCAGAAGAACCAGAACCAGCCACCAGCTGACACTGTGCAGGCAGAACTTTGGAAAAGCTCTTAGATTTGTGCAACAGCCAAATGTTCTCCTCAAGCAGCACATCCACTGGGAGTCCCAGCTGCCCTGCCAGGGGATCTGTGTACTTACGATTCCACGGCTGGGAGGAGAACACCTCACCTACCTTCGAAGCTGAAGCCCCCTGGCCCGCTGAAGAAGGCCTTGAAGATGTTATTTGGATCAAATTCTACAGGGAAGAGAAGGAATTCATGAGCTGCAGCAAAACAAGCCATCACATTCCCACAGTTCAGGAGCTGTCAGCTCACTTAGGGTCCAGAGAATGTCTAAGAGTGGCCGAGCAGGGGGCACAGGGCTGGCTCCCAGCACCTGGGGCCATGCAGTGACCACAAACAGGTAAAGCAGCTGTCCCAGAGAGAACCTGCCACGGGGCAGCCCAAGGATCTGGATAAGCAGCATTTAGAGACTCATAATTACAGTGTTTAACACATCCTGAGACTGATTTCTGCCTTAATGGCAGCTACTGCCCACTAACTGAGCCAAGGACACCCACCAGAATCCCACCCAGCTAGAAGCACTCAGCCCTGCCATCCCAGTGCTGCCAGGGACCAAACCAAGTCAATTCATGGAACCATTCCTAACAGGAGGCTTGCTTTAGGGGATAAGGCAGACTCTAAAGGGTCTGATCTTGTTAAAGGCTGCCATGGCAGAGTATTGTAAAGAGCACTGACCTCCCATGTTTAATCCATCCTCTTCCAAATCCTGCCCACTGTCATAGCGAGCCTTCTTCTTGGGATCTGACAGGATGGTAAAGGCTTCACCAACCTCCTTAAATTTCTTCTCTTCTTCCTTCTGTACTTCTGCACTTGCTCCACTGTGTCGGTCTGGGAATACACAAACAAGCAGGAAAAAGCTTTTAATTTCTAGTGCAAATGGATAAGGTTAAACATTTCCAAGCTCCTGTCTCAGAACATGCTCCAGATCTGTGGGGTCAGAGCTGCTATTTCCCAGAAATTCCCTCTTCCACATGCATTTCTGCCTCAGTGATGGCTGCACAGGGCACAGAAGGACTCTGTGGGTACCTGGATGGTGCATTAGTGCTCGTTTCCTGTAAGCCTTCTTGATCTCATCTTCAGAGGCGTTTTTGTTCACCCCCAGGATTTTGTAGTAGTCTTTCCGTTTGCTCTTTTTCAGTTCCACCTGTGCATTCTTTAGGAGCTGCTTGTGTTCTGGAAAGGAGCAAAACACCAGAGGAGAGGAGTTACTTCATCCCTTCCACTTCAGGCCACTCAAAAAAGCAAGGGGACAGTCAAAACAATAACCAAAACCAGGCATTCTGAACCCAGTGCACTGCCTCAGACACAAGCTGAATTATCACCTCAGCATTCAATGCTGGGAGAGAAACCAGACAAGAGAGGGATTTCCAGTGCTTCTGAGGGCTTCTCCATATTGTCCTGCTGGGGTACTAGGCTGCAAATCACAGCATATTGTGGGGAGAAAAAAGAACAACAAAAAAATTGTCAGTTCAGGGAAAACTTGTGCACACATAGAGTGCCCTTGTGCTCACCTTTTGTTTTCTCTGTCTGATAAACCTTCTCATAGTCTCTCACAGCATCTTCATATTGTTCTGTGTCCATGTAACTGTGGAAACAAACACTGGTGGCCAAGGTGTCCCTCACAGGAACATCAAAAGGGGTTCAGTACAGGCTGTCTGGGTGGATGTGGATTAAGAGAAGTGCTCTGGACTGCAGCAGATCAGACCTCAGAGGAGCCCACATAAGGGCTGCTGCTGGGAGCCCTGCCATCTGTGGGAAACCCTGGCACAGGAACCTGCACTCTGGGCTCCAAGGGGACACTGTAAACTCCTCTGGCAGCACAAGTCCTGCTTTAACGACCTGATAATTCCAATATGCAGCTGCAGGAACTGATCCCAGCCAGCTTGAGCTCCAGGAAACTGGTGCAGGGTGAGAGCTGGCACAGAGCTACACACTGGCAGTGCTGGTCAGGAGTGACAACCCTGGCACCTCCAGGGGACACGTCTGTCTGTCACCCCTCAGCCCTCCTCACACATTACCTACTCACTGTAACTTAGCAATTACAGAGATGGGAGTTGGAAAAGATTGATCTTGGAGGTCCTTTTCAATCTCTTTTCCAGTTACTGTAAATTTGCAATTGCAGACATGGAGGGAGAGGGACTCTCTGGGACAGAACATCTATAAATACAGTCAAGTGTCTATAAACACAGTAAGTTGAGTCAAGTTTTAGAACAAATCCTCCCTAAATCCTGTTCAGATCAGACATGAGGAAGAATTTTTTTCACTGAAAGGGTGGTCAGGCATTGAAACTGGTTGCCCAGGGGGGTGGTGGAGTCATCATTCCGGGAGATGTTCAAGGAACAACTGGATGTGGTATTCAGCGCTCTGGTCTAATTGACAAGACAGTAATCAGTCAAAGGTTGGCACCAATGATTTTGGAAGTCTTTTCCAACCCAAATGATTCTATAAATACACCATCAAGAGGCAGTTCCAGATCCGGGCAGGCAGGAGAGGTCACAGAGAGCTATCTTTATCTCCTCAGTACCATAAGGAAGAGGAATAAATTCAGGGCTCCACCCCTTCTATTTAGTTAAGCTCCAGATTTGTGATCCTTTCCTTCAGAGCTGCCAGGAGGACACTCCTGCCCACACACCTGCTCAGGTGCCCGATGCCAAGGCGTACTCACCACTGTGCCCTCCTCAGGTAGGCTTTGACATACGTGTCATCCAGCTTCACTGCGTTCGTGCAGTCATCGATTGCTTCTTCAAGTTTCCTAAGCTGCAACATCAGACACGAGTGAGTGAACCCCACACAGAGAACAAATTCTGTCTGCATCATAACTTTAGGCAAATGAAAGGTGTGAAGAATCTGGGAAAATCTGTTTTCTGTGTCTCTGTCTAGGATTTTTTTTTCCAGTTTCCCCCAAACACTGAGCTTTTGTTCCCTGGGAAAAAAAAATCAGAAGCTTGGGCAGTGATATGACAGAACTCTGTGGTGCTTCTGTGTAAGAAATGCAATCAAAACTAAGGGCCCTCCTGATAACAATCCCAATTCTGTGTCCAAACTAATTCCTAATGGGTAGGAAGATAAACCTAAAAATATTTAAAGAAATCTTTTTAAGAGAAAGCATTGCTTGTTTTCAGACACAAACATGTCAGACATCCATTACGTGGCCTCCAGCTCATCCCACTTCCGTGGTTTTGGGAACAGGCTGTGTCTCTGACCAAGTGGGGGTGTCTGTGCAAGCAGCATCAACATTGGGACAGCTGAGGAAGAAAAATGCCCAGAGGACACAGGGTGGGAATAGGGAGCACTGTCACAAGACTAGCTGTTTCTCTGGATAGTGCAGGACTAAAATTCAACAGCAAAGCTGAAATGTCATGGGGCTTTAAATTATGTCTTTTTTTTAACATAAAAACACAAAGCAAGACATGATTTACAAGGAGAATAAGAAAATATATTTGCTCATTCCTGGGAAGGAAACAAACAGAGACAGGGGTGCTTTTTGCTGACTGAGATAAGGCTAAAGCATGTCCCTCCTCTCCCTCCCACTCCGTGCAGCCCAAGTATTTGAGTTTTGCTCCTGCAGGAGTCTGGCTGTTGGGAACTGATCCAAGTGTTGTGCAAGCACAAACCCCTGAAACACTCCCCATGGCCTCAGAGATGCAGCTGCCCAGCAGCCAGGGGGGCCTGTGCTTTCCAGAATAACTGATCTGCAATTTATCACTGCCAAGGTGAGGGATACGGCGACAGACACCTGCCAGGTGACCATCCCTTACCTTTGAATTAACCGTCCCCCTGTTGCAGTAGAGTTTGGCATTTGTTTTGATATTATTTGGGTCTATTCCTAGTGCCTCTGTGTACAGTTCATATGCTAGTTTGTAGTTGCCTTTCTTGAATGCTTTATTCCCATCTTCCTTCTTCGCTTTAAGTGCTTTGGCATTCTGAAAGGAAACACACCTGGGTAAGGACATGAGGTCAGGGGGACCAAGCACCTTGTTCTGCCAGACAAGGGTCCTCAGACACAACATTTCTAATCTGGTTTCAGACATTGCTGCAGGATACAAGTCACAGCCTTGCTCCAGCAGCTGAAATGATCTGGAAGCACTTTGCCTTTCCCCCAAGAGAAGCACTGAGGAATAGCCAGTGTCAGTTCCAGGGATCCTCCATAGGAAAAATGCTGCCTAATTTTTAAGATGAGAACATGACAGTGCAGTAAATTTATGGATTAAAATAAAAGGACCGGGAGCTCACTTTTTGAGAGCACATGAACAGATTTAAAGTTGGCCAAAGAACCACACCAGGGAAGAAGCAACATGAAGGAACAGTGTTCAATGAAAGTCAGGGTGTTGACCTGGATATTGGACCTGAAAGTGAGGAGTTCCTTTAGAACCAATGTTATCTGGTTTTATTGCTCCTCTATCTGACCAGGGAACAAAAAAGAGTGAAGGGGAGGCTGCTTCAAAGTATCACAATCTGCTGAGAAACAATTTTTAGGAGCTTGGTTTTATCTGAGGCAGTAGCTGGTTGTCTTCGGGAAGGGCAGGACACACTGCCTGCTCCTGGAAATCCAGGAAAAGCAATGATGAGGGAAGGAGAAGGGATTGATCCAGCAGAACCAAACAACGTGTTGGGTTTAAAAAAAACCAAATCCCGGTGATTTTGCAGCCCCATCTCCAGCACTTACCCGGCAGGCAAGACAAGCCTTCTCATGGTCAGGGGCCATCCTGAGGGCCTGCACGAAGAACTGCACGGCCTTCTCGATGCAGTCCTCGTAGTACAGGCACAGCCCCCGCACGTACAGCGCGTCAGCGTTGGTTGAGTCCATCCGTAGGATATCACTGCAACACACACCAATAAAGGAAATCTTCCCTGTTCCTGGTTCCTTCTGACCTCCACAAGCACCTTTCCCCACTGAGGTACTCTTTTTAACAAGTCTGTGTTACAGATAAGCCAAAAGGACAGAAGGCTCCTCAAGCAGGATGGCTGGTTGTGAATGGGGTGTGGATGCAGCTTCCCAGGAATACCCAGACTGCACCTTGAGTGCTGTGTCCAGCTCTGACCCCTCAGTTTAGGGTGGACACTGAGTGCTGTGTCCAGCTCTGGCCCCTCAGTTTAGGATGGACATTGAGTGCTGTGTCCAGCTCTGGCCCCTCAGTTTAGGAAGGACGTTGAGACACTTGAGCGCATCCAGAGGAGGCAACAAGGCTGGTGAGGGGTTTAGAACACAAGCCCTGAGAGGAACGACTGAGGGAGCTGGGGTTGTTTAGCCTGGAGAAAAGGACACTCGGGGTGTTCTTATCACTCTCTACAACTCCCTGGCGGATGGTTGTAGTCAGCTGGGGGTTGGTCTCTTTCTCCAGGCAGCAACTGATAGAACAAGAGGACACAGTCTCAAGCTGCGCCAAGGAAAATTTAGGCTGGATATTAGGAAAAAGCTTTTCATGGAAAGAGTGATAAAGCACTGGAATGGCAGTAGAGTCACCACCCCAGATGTGTTTAAAAAAAGATATGGCACTCAAGGCCATGGTTGGACTCAATGATCTAGATCCTAGATCTTCCAACCTAGTCATTCTGTGAATTCTGTGAATTAATGGGGACAAATTCACACATTCCCTCCCCATCACAACATGCTCTAGGGAATATTTGTATTTTATATTCCCAGCATGGAGCACAGGCAGCAGCCAGGACACCCCAGCAGGTATTCCCCAGCTGTCAGACACTCACCTGGCCACAGACTGTGCCTCGGGGTACCGGCCCAGCAGCGCCAAACACTCGGCCTTGAGGATTTTGAACCGGTGACACGCGGGAGCGAACTCCAAAGCACGATCCATGCAAAACACAACCTGGGGTGGGAGAAACCACAGGCGTGAGCACAGCAAAGAGCCAAGGGCCTGGTTTGAACAGCTGCCCCACGCCTGACACTTGTGTTTGACCAGGAAGGCGAATGTGCAGACATCCACCTCCACTGCTGCTGGAGACACATTTCATTGGAAAATTTTCCTCATATGCAGGTTGTACCTTTCAAAGGGCTTTGTGTGCCAAGGTCTGAGGCATCTGCCGTGTTACTGCAACACAGCACTACACAAGACTCAAAGGACACCTGTAGGAGGTCCATCCCTTTAACTGCTCTAAACTGTAAGCCCTAAAGAAAGGGCCAAGAAGGACAATCCTGCCCCTGTTTCCTGCAGTATAAAGACATGTGGGAAGGACAGAAATTCAATAGATTGAGACAGTTTGGACTGGACAAAACACAAGAAAGTACAGTGCAAGGGCTGATCTTCCACTGGCCTGACAGCCATGGGCAGGGTGAGCTAATGGGTCTTTTCCATCCCTGCACTCTGGTAGGGACATCTGTGCAAGAACGGGGCATTGTTCCCAAGGTTCATCTGCTCCTCAGCCCGTGACATCACGGGGCCCTGCTCTGGGAAGCACTGTGCTCCAGAGCCAAGGGCTCCTGGGTGAGGCAGGAGCAGCTCTATAGAAACAAAGATCACGTTTCATGTTATCCTCCCCAGTGAAGTGGGACTGGGGAAGTGAGGGACAGATGCAGATGCCCAGAACGTGCAATACAGGCAGGCCAATTTCCACTCAGGAAATTCACATTGATCACACATCCCATTTACTTCTCAGAATTAGGTGATACAAAGCTGGGATTTACTCTTCCAAAATCTTGAGCTTAGGCTAAGAGTGACCTGAACAATGAGCTCTATACCAGAAAATCTCCTTTCTGGAATAAATCTGAGCCTTACATGCATCCACTGCACAGAAACAGTTGCATGAGAAGTGCCTGGTGCCTTTCAGATTTCATGCTGTCATTTCTTGTTCTATCAGGTCAGTACCAGCTGCATCCTGTTACAATCCTTGGGAAGAAAGATTTGGAAGCTGTAAGGAGAATGCCCCATGCAGATCTGCATTCCTCCTTGTACAACCCTCTGGCTGGCACACAGCCTGCCTTCTTCTTTTTTTTTTTTTTTCTTTCAGAGAGTTGAGAAAGAAGAATCCTGGATATGCATTTCAGGAGCAAAGCATGATCAAATGCTGCTGCTAATAAAATCTGCCTCAAACAGCTCAGTCATGACTCCACTCACCCTGCAAAGCAAACAGTGACAGAGGGTTGGCTGGAGCCAGTCACCTCCTCACTTGTCATTTGGTCAGTGCTCAGGGAACGAGCTCTGCCAATTTCAGAGCTTACACAATTCACCAGCCAGCCCTGCTCCAACAGATGCAGCACAGCACCTCCCAAACGCCCAGCAAGGAAACCAGCCACACCTGCCTGGGCCATGTGGAACACACCAGTTCTTATATAAGATCACACCAAACGAGTTAATCTCACCTTCCTGAAATCCCGTTTCTCGAAATCCACTTCAGCTATTTTTTCATACTCAAGCACAGTCGTGGCATTCTTCAGCTGAAAGACAGAACACACGAGTGCTGCAGGACAGTCTGCTCTGAAATGCCACCAAGCAGCATTTGAGCAGCCAACCCCTGAATGTCAGAGCCAAAACTACTGCAGACCACGGACCAATAACGCAGATGACATGAATACTTTTGCCAGCATTAAAATCAGTTTGAAATAAAGTGACTGAACTGGAAGTCCAGGAAAATGTACCCTGTGAAAGAGACATAACAGTGGCAGCTGCCTTACACTACTCTCCATTTCTCCTTTGGCCAGCTCAGCCTCCTCAGCATCTACTGGGGACAGTTAAACCTGAAGATCCTCTTACCTCCTGCTGTGCCTGGGTATTCTTGTGATCCAGTTCTAGAACTCGTTGAAAGCAGCGGCTGGCAGCCATGGCATTCCCTAGGGAAAGGTGGCACTTCCCTTCCCGGAGATGGCCCTGGGAACACAGGTAAAAAGGAGCTGCAGGAGCTGTAACAGGTGCAGACAAGGGACTGAACGAGGGGCCTGAAGTTCTCCACGTACCCGTACAAAGCTGTCGTCCAGCCTGACTGATTGCTGAGCATCCTCCAGTGCTTCTCGGAACCTCCCCAACATCATGAGCGTGGCAGCTCTGTTCCCATAATAACTGGCATTATTGGGACACGTATCTGGAGACAATGCAAGACTCACAATCAGCGTAACGCAGCAGCTGCACAACTTGTGGCACTTAAGAACATTGGCCCTGTCTGGCATTATCGATCTGGTGACATTTCCCAAGGTAATTAAAGCAGGCAAGAGGTTTTCATTCAGCATGTGCTGTCAGAAACACCACTGGTGTATTTGAAATCAACAACCAGCTCCAATTTTAGACATGGTATTCAGCAAAGATTGATATTATCAGCTGTTCTCACCTATGGCTTTTGTGTAGTAGTTGAACGCTTCGTTGTAATCTTTCTTGGCATAGTATGCATTTCCCTGCTCCTTGAATGCTTCTGCTTCTCTGAAAGGAAGCAAAACACCACATTTTCAGAAGAACTGAGCACCAGACAGATTGTGACCATGACGAGCGTTTGATGCCCGAGCAACCTCAGTATAACTGTTTAATGCTCCAAATTTAAGCTGGTTCTCATGAGATCTCAGCACGCACTGCCCAGCAAACCCCATTTCCTTCTGCCTCCCAGATACTCCAGCAGTTTACCCAGGATACTCAGGGATATTCCCTGGCCAAATTTTACAGGGATGCAATAGAAGCCTAAAGCCATCACTGAGTCCCTTCAGAGTGTCCAGCAGAACTCCCTGGTATGGAATTCCGTCCCCTCCTGCAAGGTGCTGCACCTCAGAACAAAAGAGGCAGTGCTGGATCTTTCAGGAGTCCCACATACTTACGAATCAGAGCCAAGAACAATTTCCACACTCAAAAGACAGCAAAATCAAAGAGAAAGATGGTACAAGCCTGCAACAGAAGCCTGGCACTGCCTTGGCAACAGGTCTAGAAATAGTCCTCACACTCAAGAGCAAGCATTTGCAGAGACAGTTTGGGACATTTTAAAACACACAACATATGGTTTAAAGCAGCTTCTCTTAAACTCTCGAAAGCAAAGCTTCCCCTGAGGGAAACCAAGACCCTTCTCTTCCCTGATCTTCCTTCAGCCTTTCACCTGCAGGGCAAGAGGGAGAGCACATCACAGTGATGGAACAGCAAATGGGAGCAGTGCTCAGCAGGCTGACCTGAGAGAGAACAAAGGGAATTGTGTTGGAACAAGTTCCCATGTTTCCAGCCTTGCTCAGGCTGCCATTGGCTGTTCCCACACAACCCCCTCATGCAGGGGTTGTTTTCACTGAGCCATCACAGATTTCCCAGCTGGCAGAACAATGGACACTGGGAGCTGGGAATTGTGCTCTTCACTTTCAGTTTTAAGTTTTGCTGTGGGCTACACCCCAGCTGAGTCCAGCCACAGCACTGCTGGAGTTAAACCCTGGGATGAGATGGGTAAGAACTGTGGCAGAGCAAGGGGTGGCACACACCCACTGCCCCCCAAGGGCCTTGTCCTGGCTCTCAGGTCAGCTCCTCCCACGCCTGCTCCAGAAAATTATGAACTCACCCATCGGAGATGGGAACCTGCCATCCCTCCTCAGCCACAGCCTGAGGCAGGTGTTCCAGCCTGGCTCTTCCTCAGGAGCAGGACCCACCAGAGTCCCAGGAGCTCTGCACCCTCCCAGCTACAATGATGTGCAACAAGGATATGCCTGTGGGATTGATCCTTATCACAAGCATCAGGATGCAAACTTTGCATGATTAAAATGTTTCCAAACACAACCACCTTTTTTGAATATTACAGCTCAAATATCTAAATACAGTGGAAAAATTACTCAGCATTTCTGCACTTTTGGAACCTGGGCAGTAAAGAGTTTCACTCTTCTCTTGTTTCTGTAATCACAAATAGAAAAGAAAACCACAGATCTTATAAAAGTTCCTTCCCTCAGGTCTCTTTGTACCGTCTAAAGAAATGGATGAACAGCCTTAATGGCAGAACTCACCTGAGCCACCACCACAACCTGTCCAGCACAACAGTGGGCCGAGTCACAAATCTTTTAACCATTTTACCTGTCCTGCCATGAGGAATTACCACCTAACAGACACAGCTAAAGGCTGCCTGCCAGAGCATCCCATCTGCCACAAACTGCTGGGAAGAGCTGGGAAAATGGCAGAAAGAAAACATAACCTCGGCAAAAGCAATTTTCAGAAAGCACTGGCACTTGGAGACGCCAGAGAAACACCCCCACACAAGAATTACTGTTTTCTACTCTTTTTTTATTGGTCTGTTTTCCTTTTAAGTATTTTAATACAGATCAATGTATCAACAAATCACAGTGCCTCGGGTGATACCGGCTGAAAGGAGAGCACAGGTATTTCTGCTGCTCACATGGCCTAAGGCTTAACGATGAAAATTGTGAAAGCAAATCACCTCCACAGAACGAAGGCAAAGGACCTGCTGGAGCTGTCAGGCTGGGCTCAAGCTCCAGAGCCAGGACAGAAAGCAGCTCTGCCCTGTTGTGCCCTGATGACATACAGAGCACACAGCCCTTGTTTACCACGGCTCTGGCTCCAACAAGGAGAACTGCAGCCCCTGATCTCACTGGGGATTGTTTCACCCCAACAGATGCTGCGGCCTGAATGAGCTCATTCTGCCTCCTGCGCTGCTGGGGCCTGCGCTCCCCACTTGCTACTTTTGACACTGAAGAAGAATCGTGCTTTGCTAAAAATACGCCCCCAGCTGAATGGGTGTCTTTGTGACAGGGTCGGTGTCTTTGCAGGGCTGCTCCATGCTGGACGCAGACACGGAGAAGAGCTGCACCAAGGAGCTGGGTAAGAAGCTTGTCTTTCATCACTCACATGCACCACAGGCACAGGAGGGGCTGGTGGGAGTGACTCTCCTTACAAGCAAGGCAATTCTTTTTTTCTCTTTTATGGTATTTCTCAGCATCTCTAGTACTTGGAGTACTTTGGTCCCGGTCATCCCAGAGAACCTGCCACCGCAGAATCATTTGGGTTGGAAAAAACCTCTGAGATCTTGGAGCCCAACCTTTGACCGATCACCATCTTGTCAACCAGACCAGAGCACTGAATGTCATGTCTGGTCATTCCTTGAACATCTCCAGGGATGGGGACTCCAGCTGCTCCCTGGGCAATGCCTGACAACTCTTTCTGTGAAGAAATTCCACCTGACATCCAACCTGAACCTCTTCTGGCACAGCTTGAGACCAAGGAAGACAAAGAGCAGCTGCGTGCGCTGACATTCCTGCGCACACTCAAGCTCTGAGGATGGAGCTCGCTGCCTGCCCAGGGAGAGAGGAACCAGCACAAGGCTCCTTCTCCTCCCTGTGCCCTGTGAAAGCTCAGCCCCTGCTCGTTCCCAGCACAGCAGCTCTTGGAGAAGCCATCCTGCACACAGTGACACAATCCCACGCTTGCCTAACAACTCCTGCCTCCTCCTCAGAGCTTCCACACGCTGCCCCCGCTCGAGTGCCGATCGTGGCTTCCACCTCCCACTCCAGCTCCCAATGAGACTCCTGCAGACAGCTGATTTTCTGTCATGGGAACCTTTAGGGATCTGTAACCCAGCAGCTCTTGGTCCAGGTGTGCTGGCACAACCCCTGGGCAGGTATGTGCCAAGGCAACACAGAAACCCAACACCTATACAGGTGGCAGAGTCACTATCTCCCAGTTCTCCTGACCCTCACTCCCACTTCACTGCTTGCCTCCGTTATGAAACAGTGGCAAAACCCTAAAATAGCCAGGATTTAAGGAAGGCTCCAAAATCCTGTCCTGACCAAGCAATCTTTCCTGTTACGCTCTGGCAAAAGCAACACACTTATTTTGTGCAGCTCTTGCAGAAGCTTTTTTTTTAATAGGATATGGTGCCTTTATCAGGCATTTTTGGGGCTGAAATCCCACCCAGATTCTCAGCTGTCAGATGTGACTCAGCCGCTGGGGTAAAATAAGTTGGGTGATCTCAATTCAGTTTACAGCAGGCAGATGTCTATAGCTTAAAATTAGCCATCATGTTTTCTCCTGGACATACAATACTTTCCCCTCCCTTCTTTCAGGACTTGGAAAAGAAACAAAACACTCCGTGTGCCAGAAAGATACACAGGGTGCACTTTAGAGAGCTGTCCTCAGGTGAGGTTTGACACTGAGTGAGGATTTAGGCATAAAGGAATATTTTTTTTACAACTTCCTCATGAGGGCCTGCAGAGAGGCAAGCACTGAGCTCTTCTCTGGTGACCAGTGACCCCAGGGAATGGCTGGAGCTGGGTGAGGGAGGGTTAGGTTGGGTATTAGAAAAAGGTGCTTCCCCCAGAGGGTGTCTGGGCACTGGGACAGGCTCCCCGGGCAGTGGTCACACACTCGTGTGTAACACGCTGCCGTGCCCTGGCTGGGCAGTGCTGACACACCGAGGGCACAGCAGAGCAGTGGGCACACACACTCGTGTGTAACACACAGCTGTGCCCTGGCTGGGCAGTGCTGACACACCGAGGGCACGGTGGAGCAGTGGGCACACACACTCGTGTGTAACAGGCTGCTGTGCCCTGGCTGGGCAGTGCTGACACACCGAGGGCACGGTGGAGCAGTGGGCACACACACTCGTGTGTAACACACGGCTGTGCCCAGACTGGCAGTGCTGACACACCGAGGGCACGGCGGAGCAGTGGGCACACACACTCGTGTGTAACACACGGCTGTGCCCTGGCTGGGCAGTGCTGACCTGCTGAGGGCACAGTGGAACTGTTTCCTGGCACATCAGCTCCCCCCAACGCGCTCCCGGCGGGTTCACTCCGCGGGCAGCACAGACACCGTGGCAGAAACTCAACTCAGCCCTCAGCCCAGGAAATCCGAGTCTGGACACCCAAATATCTACAGGGATGGGTGAAGGACTCGCCCATGGAAACGTAACAAAGGGCTGCCTCGAGCCTGTCCAAGAGCAATGCTGAACCTGAACCCAGAAGGTGCTCAAACCCTCAGAACATTCCTCATACCTGAGGGCAAGCTCGGAAGACCAAAAGAGCCACAAGAACCAAAATATGCCACAAGAAATCCAAGAACTGACCCAAACCTTCCCTGCAGCCACGAGTAAGAACAGCAGCCGAGCCCCAGCTTTAATTGTGCCGTTATGTAATTCCCAGAGCTCGGAATTAACCTAATTCCCAGCAATGGCCCCATCACGCCTGGCAGGGCCACGGCGTAACTTTTGTGAAAACCCATGGAAGGGTCTAGAATCAGCCTGAGACTGCTTTTTTTGAAGCAAGCAATTCCTTTTGAATGAAGGAAGCCAGCCAGCTTAAGAATTCCATGAGAAAACAACTTCATCTACGTTATGATTCACCTCAAAGAAGCCCATTTCATGTTAAGGAAATAGGCTGAAACCGTAGGTATGGATGACCTTTTCCTACTGGAGAAAGCAACTGCCTGAGTTGATATTCAAATACTCTGCAGATGCATGGAGAAGCAAACAACTACACGAGCACCTTCTGCTGCTTCTGGTATGATTATAAGATCAAAAAATAATTCCAGACGAGTAAAATGGGCTGGTTTACCACCTGGGAAACCCAACTGCCCATTTACAGGCAGAACAGAAAGAGAAAAGCCTTCTCCAGATTATCCCAGAATGATCTGGTGCCCCTCAGATGATTCACCCCCTCCTGCCAGTGCTGCCCCAAAAGCTGGCAAGAAACAACATCTGTTCTGGAGGAGCCTCACTGAGATGCACCTCACTTCATGCACTGGAAAAACTTCTTGGTGCTCAGAAACACCTGAAAACCTCCAGGTAACACCCACAGACCTGACCAGTGACCCACAGCCTGGCCAGGCCCGGAACCTCCAGGACTCTGTCCTGTCACTCTGCTGTGGGAAACATCGATGCCCCACACAGGCACCAACAAATCCCAAGCCTGGAGCAAGGGCTCTGCAATCTCCTAACACTATTTTCCCAACAGTTGGAGATATTTCTTTTTAAGAGGCTTCCACATGCTCCAGTGCTGAAGAAGGAGGAAGATCCAGCCTGAAGCACGCACAGGAGCCAGAACCCAGAGGTGCCAGGAAGATGACAAGGAAATTCTCCCTGGCAAAGCTCCAGGGGCCTGAGCTCACAAAGCAGCTGGGAGCAGGGAAAAACTGTTCCCATGGGTGAGAAACCTTTAAAATTAATGAAGAAACAAGTGAGTTTTTAGGGGTGGCTCAGTCCTGCTCATCAGCTGCTCCGCACTGGTGCACCAATGGATAAAATTAACACAATTACATCAACACTTTCTGCCAGGACCCCAACAATCCATGAGGCAGCAGAGCAGCAGACAATAATTATCCTGTGACCACACTCCATTCCTGTGCCCTGGATACCCTGGGAGCCCTCTGGCATGTCTGCAGCTGCTTCAGGGGGTTAGTTACAGCCACTCTGAAATGCAGATCTTCCCTTTTGCTCGTTTTCTAACTTTGCAGTTTTATTAAGCCATGGAGACCAGAATTGTGCATTTGGACAAAGGTGAGTCCTTGAGCAAAGTATTCATATTCTGCCGTACTATAATCCCTAAATGGAAACAACAGAACATGGAACCCTTGTTGCTGAGTTGTCAAAAGGATTCTAAAAAGGTTTTCCCTTATTTTTGCTGATTTTTATGGCAGTGAGCACAGATACATCCCAAAGGCTGCACCAAATCAGTGTGTCCCATGCAGAGCTCACCCAGCTCTTACCTGGCCCAGGATGTTTCACAAACACCTGGCACCTTCTAAAGCTTCAACTCCACTCCCCAGTACAGCAATTATTGCTCTGATTTCCACAAGAGTAACTGAGCTACCGCAGTGAAGCAGGAAGGGCTGAGGTAGGGAAGAGATTAATGCACAGAACTGCAAAGAAACCGGGGTGTGCAAAGCTGGTTCCTCCAGAGCAACACCAAGGAATCAGCTCCTGCCCATACGGGTCCATTTTAGCAAGGGAAAGGTGCAACATTCCCAAAAGAACACAAAAAGGAAACACTGTGAAGGCACATAATGAAAACGGTGCATGGCAGGGCCTCAGGAAGGAAGAAGGGAGCTGGAGGTCACTACCTGCAGACACCTGTGCCTTCAGCCAGGGTTTTAGCTCTGCCAATTTTTAGCATTTCAAACACCACATTTCACTTGCCCAGGGGCCAGGAGTGATGTGCCCACACAGGCCTGTCCCAGCCTCACAGGCTGGGCGAGCCCCGTGCTCTGTGAGCCCCAAGTGCCTCTTCAGCAGCTCCTCCTTTCCTGCTCAGCAAGACCTCCCCAGGGAGCTGCTCCTCAGGCCTCAATCCCATAGAATCCCTCGAGCCATCAATGGGAGTCTGAAACCACCATTCCTCAGAGGCCACTTTTGGTTTTGTTTCCTCCTCTTCATTCCACCGAATCATCTGCCAGAGCAAATGCCTCAGCTTCTTTCCTTCCAGTTCCCTGGGAGATGAACCCAGCACCTGCCACTAAAACCAGTGGAGTTTCCTAGACAGGGACTTTCTCACCCCTCTGCCCACAGCACTCCAGCTCCCTCATTCCTGGGGGGAAAATACGCGGGAAAGATGGGGATCCCACCTCGTCCTGCCTCAGGTGACACTGGCAGCTCCCCCGGGCATGGTGCACCAGAGCACAGAACTGGCAAACCAGGAGCTCCTGGATGATGGAGCATTCCCAGAGCAGGGCTCTTCCCGAGGCGTCTTTCCCGTTATCCACAGCAACGCGGGAGAGTGAGACCACTGCGGGCAGGTTTTAAATGGACCAGGAACCAGGGGAATGGGGTGACGAACCAGGGGAATGGGGTGATGAACCAGCAAAGGGTTCAGGACTTTGGAGCCTCCTCTTCCCACGAGTTTAATCCTTCCCTCCCCAGCGAGAGACAGGACCTGCTCCCCTGACACCGCTGAGGGTGTGTGGCCTCGGGACACAGGATGTGAACTGTACTTCTGGGACACCCCGGTAACGGGGGGATGTTCTAATCCCGGTGCACACGGAGGCCGCGGGAGCTCACTGGGACACACCGGCACCGCACCGCAAACGCAGCGGCTCCCGCGCCCCGCCGTGTGAGGCCCGTGGCTGTCACCGCCCGCCGGGCCCCGCTGCACGGCCCCGGGCCGCCGCCGCTCTCGGCCGGCTTCGACAGAGGACTTTGCCCGCGGGGTCCGCCCGGGCAAGGACCGACCGGAATCCCCGGGTGCGCTCCCGGCCCCGCCGAGCACCTGCGGCCGCCCTGCACCGCGGCCCCGGGCCCTGCGGCACTCGCAGCCTCTCCGGGCCGCGGGCCGCCCACCGGGAGGGACAGGGGCCGCCCTCTCCCCGCCCGGGCCGCCGCTCTACCTGCGCGCCTCCTCGTCGCTGTCGGTCTCGCCGGGTCCGTCGGGCGCCGCCATGACCACATCGCACTCGGCCTCGGCCGCCGCCGCCGCCATCTTACCGCGCGGGGCTGGGCCGGACCGAGGCGGGGCGGGGCGGGGTGATCGCCGGAACGGGCGGGGCCTCCGCCGGTGGAGCGGGGCGGGGCCCGACCGGCAGGGGGCGCTTGCGGAGGGGCCCGGCTGCGACATCGGGCGGGGCCGGTACCGTGAGGGGGACGGAACTCGATCGGTGGCGGTGGGCGGGGCTTATTCAGACCACGCCCCTCCCGCCGCAGGGCATCGCTGGGTACAGCGATCCTCCCGTCCACAGGGGGGCGTTGTGGTGCCGCCGCCTCCCTCCTGCCGCTGCCGGTGAGGCTCGGCTGCCACCGCCCCGGTGAGGCGGGATGGGCAAGAGCTGCAAGGTGGTGGTGTGCGGGCAGGCCTCGGTCGGGAAAACCTCCATCCTGGAGCAGCTGCTGTACGGGAACCATGTGGTCGGTGAGTGCGGCACCGGGCAGAGGCCGTTCCGTGGCTCCCCCGGGAGGCGGCGGCCCCGGGTGTAGCGGGTAGATCCGGCCCTGGGCAGTGCTGGCCCTGGGCAGGGCTGTCCCCGGTCACCCCCAAACACACCGGCCGTGTGGGGAGGCCGCAGCTCCCCGGGCTGTGGCAGGGTTCCCACGTGTCCCCTGCCCACCCCGTCAGGCTCGGAGATGATCGAGACCCAGGAGGACATTTACGTGGGCTCCATCGAGACGGACCGGGGCGTGCGGGAGCAGGTGCGCTTCTACGACACGCGGGGGCTGCGGGACGGGCTGGAGCTGCCCAAGCACTGCTTCTCCTGCACCGACGGCTACGTGCTGGTCTACAGCACCGACAGCAAGGAGTCCTTCAAGCGCGTCGAGCTGCTCAAGAAGGAGATCGACAAGTCCAAGGACAAGAAGGAGGTGAGTCCCCCGGGAGGAGGGGCTGCGGAGTGGGATCTGCTCCCCTGGGGCAGGTTCTCACCTTTGTTTTTTCTAGCCTGTTACAAGGTACTGATGGGTCCCTGAGTGAGACTCCGGCACTAACAGGCTGTCTCCTGGGATGCTCTCTGAGCATACAGGTGCTCAAAAGCCCCTTCCACTTTGGGGCTGGTTTGGGACACACAGACCCCAGCAAGAGGGGAAGGGAGCACTGAGATCACTGGGTTTCAAAAGGCCTTGACGTGGATGGGGAATGAGTGGCAGGGCCGGGACCACCACTGAGGGTCTCCACGGCAGAGCCAACCAGCCCTGCAGCTCCATGGTTGGTCGTCAGGGGCCCTTCTCACCCTTTTGGAACAGGTCACCATTGTGGTTTTGGGCAACAAGTGTGACCTGCAGGAGCAGCGCCGGGTGGACCACGATGCAGCCCAGCACTGGGCCAAGGGTGAGAAGGTGAAGCTGTGGGAGGTGTCCGTGGCTGACCGGCGCACGCTGATCGAGCCCTTCATCTACCTGGCCAGCAAGATGACACAGCCACAGAGCAAATCTGCCTTTCCCCTGAGCCGCAAGAACAAGGGTAGCGGATCCATGGATGGCTGAGCCTGCTTCCCCTTCCCTTCCATTGCCACCTCCTCTTCCTTACCTTCCTGCTTCCCTCGCACACACCTCCTGCTGAGTCCTGTCTGGTGTCACAGAGCCTGGGGGAAGCAGGTGGCAGGAGGAACAATCATCCCAGGGCTATGGATGGTCCTGGCAGATGAGAGGCAGTGGGACAGGCACTACTCCTCTCCCTGCCCAGCCCCTGCTGCTGTCAGAGGTGCAACAAGAAGGTCAGGATTCACTGAGTGCCCCCCTCTGCTCTCAAGTGCAGGCTGGGAGAGTGGAACAGAGGCACCACACAGGCTGGCTGGAACGTGGGGATCAGCTCCACATCTGGAGGGAACAACTCCCTCTTTTTCTATTTCCTGATAACATGTGGGGAGAGCCTGTTTGTTGGCCCTGCCTCCAGCCAAGCTGCTCTCCTTGCCCTGCCCCAGCTGGCTCTGTGCTGCTCCCTGGCAGGTTGTCCCTTACCCTGGCAGTGTCCACTGCTCCTTTATGCACTGGAATATCCAGGCATGCTGCCCCAGGGAATGCCTAGAGCAGGGCAGGTGCTGTTCCTGAGGGCAGGGTGCCCAAATCCACCATTCCAGCCCTCCTCTTCCTAGGTGCAGACTCAGCCATGAGCTTGGAGGAGATGGGGTAGTGCTTCACCTGCATACCCAGGTCCTTGGAGGAGCTGGGACTGAACTTACCCTGCACACCCCAGATGCTTTGGGCTGTGGTAGCTCTCACTGCCCACCTGTCACAATCGTGCCTTCTTTCAGAACCACCATAAGAAAAGGCACAGGTGTCCTAGTCCTACCCAGCAACAGTTGTTCCCTTCAGGTAGTCTGGATGTAGGAAAAGAACTGATGAAAAGCCCCAGTGTGTTTATACTTGTTCCTTTTATTTACTGAGTAACACAATAAAGCAATGAGATTCGGTTATCAAAATATTTTCCTTTTTTTTTTTTTCCCCAACAGTTATAGTACATCAAAAAAATATACAATGAACATTACAGCAGGGTACTGGCCAAGTCCCTAGAGTCTGGATATTCCATTGTGGGTTTGTTTTTTTTTTCTGGTTTTTTGACTCAAACTTCACATCACTCCAAGGTTATTTACAGAGGGGCACACGTTACCGAGCGCTATGGACTATCCCTACTCCTAGTACAGCATGTGCTAAGTCAAAGGCAGTAAATGCTTTGGAGAGCAGGAGGGGATTTGGGGGGATGCCATAACGGGGGTTTCTTATGCAGCTCGTTGCAGTATTATTGTTACTAGAAGGAATGGCTTTCACAGGGTTAAAGTGCCAAGAACAGGAGTGCGTCAGGACTCCACTGGTGAGGGGCAAGGAGCAGCCATGGCTCCAGCACAGGCTTTTTGGAACAATGGAGGGGAACAGGCCCACTGGTGCCACACGGCTCTGCAAGCTGGAGCTCGGCTGTTCCTGGCTCCCCATGCTTCTGAGGGGCTGGGCACGGCACCAGAGGGGACCCATTGTCCTGCTGCGGCAGCTGGACTGGGGGTGACCCTAAGGGCCTGGGAAGGGCACAGTGAGACGGGCAGGGGTGGCTGGAGACGCGCCGGCGACAGGCTGCTTGGCACTAGGGAGTGGGGACAGTGTCCCTCCTGTCCCCTGGGGCCCCACCAGCACAGGCTCCTGTCCCCTGGGATGTGGGGTCCCTATGTGTCCCCTGGCTGTGGGACAATCTCCCTATCCCTAGCAAAGCCGTTTCTGCAGGGAGCCTTCCTTCCTTCAGCTG
Organism: Cyanoderma ruficeps; assembly: GCA_008694505.1. Classification (NCBI taxonomy): domain Eukaryota; kingdom Metazoa; phylum Chordata; class Aves; order Passeriformes; family Timaliidae; genus Cyanoderma; species Cyanoderma ruficeps. Next base: position 607,231 of record VZDJ01001173.1, on the reverse strand, counting down.
CGCTCCAAGCCACATATCCCACCACTGCTGCAAGACCTTTCCACTGTCTCCATACGCAGCTGCTCAGTCTTCTCCTGGTGTCCTCTCTCCACTCTCCTCCTTCCCTGGGGAAGGGATGCCCTCAGCAGCTGAATCCATACCCAGGGGCTCCCTCATTATCCTGTCTCTGTGGCAAGAGTGCAGTGGTGGCTCCATAGCTGGTGCTGCCCACAGACCCTGCAGGTGTGTGCTCCCTCCTGCAGCTTTCCTGCCCTTGCCGAGGCTCCAGCCCTGGAAGCAGGTATGTTTCAGCCATCTGAGTCACCCATTGGCCACCTCCTGTCCACCTCCCCATGCCAGGACCCATCCTGAGCATCGGCGGAGCACGCTGGGCAAAATCCTTCTGAGATCCAGGCACTGCTTATGGCCGAGATGTCAGATATGTGTGCTTGTGCGTGTGGATTCCCAGGTGCACACACCAACCTGCCTCTTCCAGAGGGTTGGGGGGGATGGGGAGTCACAGCAGAGGTCTGAACCAGCACCCTGGGCTGGGGACAGGACAGAGCTCAGTGTCATGTTGGTTCTTCTGCTCCCACCACTGCTCCAGCTGCACGGATGCATCAGCACCGAAAGGAATCGCAGGTGGCCAATGCGGTGGGTGAGCTGCTCCCCTGGATTGCATAGATCAGGGTGGGGTGTTCCTCCAGCGAAAGGTCCATTTGGGATGCAACTCTCCCTATGTACAGCAGCGTGCTGGGCACCCAGAGTGCCGTGGTGGCAGTCCCAGATGGGTCATGGTTGGGCTGTCTGAGCACAGTGAAATGCAGAGCAATGGCCTCGAGGTCCCTCCAGAGCCCGGCATTCTGCAGGCTATGGGTGCCCCTGCCACCTGATTGTCCAGGCTGCTGAGGACACCTTTGCTTTTGGGAATCATCAGTAGCTTCCTGGAAGCTCTTAACTGGGATGAGATTGGAGGGCCGGGTACGGCAGGTAAGCAGCAGCGTTGCCTTTCACTGGAGAACTGAAAGTGCTTTAGGGACATTCACTCAGCCTCACAGCATCTCCCGGGAGGTAGGGGCAGGGCTGTCCCCACGGTGGGACAGAGACAAGGACAGGCGCCAAGCACAGGGTCACCTCCTCGGGAAGCCAGCACCAGACAGCCTGGTGCTCCTGGCCTTGCTGGGCATCAGTGGGGCCCAGCTTGACCACATGCCCATCGTGTACTTCTGGGGCCAGGGCAGGGCCCGTGTGCTTTGGAGGGAGGAGGTGCTGGCCCTGGGGTCAGCTATTGCTCTCGGAGTGAGGATACGGTCGGTGTGGCCGGTGCCCGCCACCACGGGGGCTCTTTGGCTGGTGGGACGTAGGGAGTTGTGGGGATGGGGGGCTGGTGGGTGGCACAGAAACCCCCTGCCAGCACAGGCAGGTGCAGGGCTGGCAAGGGAACAGCCAGCCCAGGCTGAGACAGAAACTGCCAGCTTCCCACTTGTGCTAGGGTTGTTTCTCCCAGTAAGAGCTGGGCTGAGATTCCCCTCACAGTTCCCTCCTCACTGGGCTGGCAGGGACCAGAGGGATGCTCCTTCTCTCAGGGACCAGCCAGCTCCTCTCCTTCCAGTCTGGTAACTGGGAGGGTGATGAAGAAGCAGCCAGCAGGCCAAGGACAGGCAGGCTCTGGCCACGAGACGGTCCTGCTGATTTGGACACTGTCCTCTTCCATGCACTGCCTGGGCTCATCTGCTGAGCACGGGGGCCAGCACAGGCTGGGGGAGCAGGGGGGATGCGTGGCGGGGCTGGCTGGGCTCTGTCGGGGCACCTCTCTCCAGTGGGAGCCCTCTCCAAGCAAAGGAGAAGCCGGGGTTGATGTCTATGACTACGTTTTCCCACCAGCCAGGAGAGGAGGTACCGGGAGCGCTGCCCCCAGCGCGCAGCCCCCGCAGCCCGGCCCAGCCGCAGTGGACAGACCCTCGGTGGGCCAGAGGCTCTAGTAGGGCGCGAAGACGATGGGACCCGGCGTGGGACGGACATGGGCCGGCGGCGTTCGGAAAAGGGCTGGTCCGAGGATCGGGGCTTGGAAGAGGGTGGTGGCAGCTGCTGGTCGCAAGGCAAGGGGTCCGGGCATGGCGCAGACAGCAGCGGCAGTGAGTGGGCTCGGCAGGAAACGGGTTGCCAGGGTTTTGGTGAGATGCTTCTGCAAAGCCAGCTTGGACTGCAGGGAGGGAGGAGGAGACACCGTGAGATTGTAGAACAGGTGGAGGAATCACAAGTGCTGCTATTGTGAATGCTGCTGCCAAAGCACTCCCAAGTTATCCCCATGCTGGCCTTCCCAGGAATAGACTCAAAACCCACCATGAGAGCTCGTCCTCCCTGAGGGGAGAAGCTGAGCTGTGGTGATGGAAACAAAGGTTTAAGAGAAGCAGCTCCCATAACTCACTGAAAGGGCGGCTGATGGTGAGCAAGGCTTTGAGAGCAAACTGAGCAAGTGCTGTGCAGGGAGACAGGTACCTTGAGAATACTCACTGCGAGGGCAGCATTCTTCTGCAGCTTGTTGTAGGGGCTGTACTTGGGCTTGGGTGGCTTCCCTGCCAGCCTGTCTTTGTGCCTCCGGCTGCTCATGTGCTGGGGAGGAAAACAGCTGGATCACTGGGAGCCAGGACAGCTGGGGCACTGTGCAGGTCCGGTCTGTGGGGACGCCCATCACCCTGCAGGTACCCACACCCCGAGTCCCTCCACACCCACACCCGGTGCCCAGGTGCTCCCAGGGCATTGTCACCTGCTTGAGCTGGGTCTCGGAGTTCACATAGATCTCACACACTTGGCAGTGAAACGCCTTGTTCTGGATGTTGATGCTGCCCTTGTTCCCGATCCGCTTGGACTTGTGCCCTGCCCGGGAGAGCAGCTTGCCCCGGCCTCGCCGCAGTTGGGTGCCGTGACCTTCCAGCATTGACTTGTGCTTGGCGCCTGGTGAGAGGGGACACTCAGCAAACCCAGCCCAGCCCCGTACCAGTACCACAGCAGCAGGAACAGTGGCCTCCAACAGCACTGGGGGAACCCCACCAACCTGTGCCCAGCAGCGCCTGCAGGTAGAGGGGAGACGGAGCTGCCTGGGAGCCCGGAGTTCTGCCAGTTCTGCGCAGCCCATTCCCAAACCCTGCCAAACTGCACGTCGCAGGCAAAGCAGAGATGCTCATCTTCCCAGAGACCCCTCCTCCATGTGCCAGCTCTGGAGAAGCTGCTATTTTGAGCATGCACTGGAGCCTGTCGCCTGTCCCCGGGCATTAGCACAGTCTGCGGAGTCGGGCGCGCGTTGCCCGCCGTGCTGCAGCATCTGAGCCATGCCCAAGGTCAGAGCAGAGCTGGCCGTGGAGCCAGGAATAGCTCAGCAGGGTCACAGCAGGTGGGGAAGGAGGAACTCAAGATCCCTACACACCTGGGGACAGGGTGCTCCGTCCTGTCCCTGCCAGCGCCGGGATGGCGAGGGTGCACGGGGAGCAAGTAATTTAAGCCCCTGCTAATTCATTCTATTTTTTAAGGCGTGAAGCAAGGAGCTGTGTGACAGCCACGGAGCAGCGCCAGCCTGCAAATGTTTGTTTGTTTGTTCTTTTTCCCCAAATCAGCTCCTGAATTTGTAACTGGAGCTGACAAAAGCAAAAGGACACGTCTGCAGCTAAGCCGCAGCAGTGTCCTGAGCCAACCCTGCACACAGCAGCTGCTGCTGCCCCAGCAGGCAGGGGATGGAAGGAATTGGTTCCCAGAACTTGCTGAGCTGGGGCAGAAAAGGACCTTCCATTTAAAGTTGGGGTGCCCAACTTAAGCATCCTCTAGAGAAAGGGGCGAGCCAGGAGCTGGAACTGCAGGGCCTGCAGACCCCCTGGGGACCCCTGTACCATGGCTGTCACCCCCTCTACCACCCTGGGGGTGGGTCTGGCCACCCCCAGGCTTCAGGGGGACCCTCAGGAGCCCCTGCAGCTGCCCACCCCAAGGGGCTGCCCCACACAGCCCAGGAGTCATTGCAGGCTATGGGCTCCACAGCTCATTGCATTCCCAGGGGTCTTCTCCACAGGGCCACAAGCCCAAACCACTAAGCTACTTTGGGAAATATTATTCCAGGTATGGAAGAAGCCCTGGCTATCAGCTAAATGCTAAATGGAAAATAAAGTAGCCTCAATCACTTGATTAAAAGTAGCTGGAAATGTCCTTAATTGAGACATGAACAATAAGAGTGTTTGACCTTGTGAAAATTTACCCTAGAAGCTGCAGCCCAGGTAAAGCCCCATGGATTATCTGTGCAGGTCATTTTAATGAACATTCTTTACCTACAGCAACACTCGTTAATGCTCACTGCTTCATTGCAAGGCTGCTTGGTTATAGGGCATGGCTGGGCTTTGCTCAGAGCCCCGATTAAGTGGCAGGGGCCCCCTCCCCCCTGTCCCCCCAGTAATGCCCTTACCGGTGTTGTGAGCCTCCAGCTGGGACAGGGAGTTGACGGTCACTTTGCAGGTGGGACAATACAGGTGCTGTTTGCTCTTTTTCCCCTCTTTCTCACTCTCAGGGGCCGAGCTGATGCTGCTGCCCGACTCTGCTGCCTGTGTCTCAGCTGCCTGGGCGGATGAGGAGGCCACGCTGGTGGCATCCGAGGTGCCCTCTGACAGCTCGGAGGCTGGTGGGGAGCCCAGTGGGGCAACACTGCCTGGCAGCTCCACAGATGATTCCTCAGTGCTGGGCACCAGCCCCAGGCTGCTGCCCTCACCCTCCAACTCCTGTGGGCTACTGGCATCAGCTGGCAAGAGGGGAAGGAAAGAGGGAAAGGGAAAAAGAGAAAGAAATGGGCAGAAAGAGAAAGTTCTCTGTGCTTGAACAGGTTTTCTGGATTTCAGGGAGCACCCCCGTCTTCCCCAAGACCATCTCAGACAATGTCTGCATGCATCCATCCCTGCCAAGGGCAGCTCTTCCCCAGGTCTCTCCTATTACAGCTGTTACCTGCAGTGTGTGGAAGCTGGGCTCAGCACAAACCCCCAGGCCAGCTCTAATGCTGCCATGGCTCCCACCAGCCCCATCCCTGCATGTGGCAGAGCCCTAGAGCCACACCCATACAAAACACCTCCCAGAGACACCAAATCACAGGGAAAACACCCCCTTGTTCCCCTACAGGCAAGGGAGCTCATTTATAAACTGGGGGCACCTCTGCCACACCGACTGCAGCCTCCTCAGCCCCACACCCCCTCCTCGTACCTGTGCTGCCCAGCTCCCCACTGCCCACAGGGCTGGGGGCCAGGTCGGCTGTGCTGTCCTGGCCAGGGGTCCCCGCTGCAGCCCCCACCACCTTCTGCTTATTCTTCATGGCCTCGATGGCCTTCAGCCTCCGCGCGTGCTTGTGGCCCTTGTAGTGGGCTTCTGCCTGGTTCTGGAGGGGACAGACCGGGACGGCCACGTCACTGCTGTGACCGGACAGACAGATGGACATGGGGAGGGCAGGTGATGGGGTTAGGCCCAGGATGTGGCCACTCAGGCAGGTTTCTAGTGCAGCCAACTTACCTGGTGGCATCCACCCCCAGGGTAGGACCACTGCAAAGGGGTGTTGGCAGTGGGGTGTAGCACTGAGGGGTTTTGGCAGTGGGGTGTAGCACAGAGGGGTTTTGGCAGTGGGGTGTAGCACAGAGCCTTTTCCCTCCTTTCCCCTCCCCAGCCTGCTCTGACACCAACACATTTAGGCCAAGGTATCACTCTCTAAGACATCACCACATTGCTTGCTTGGCGAGATAAGGACCCTGCTCCGATTAAATGCATCAAGTCACTCCTAAAAGCAGCTTTCAGGCAAAATTTATGCCTCCAGAAATGTACAATGAATTGTTGCTGTAAAAATGAAATAAAGAGGTTATTTGGTGGGGAGGACACATCACCCACTGTATCCTAAGGGGTGTCCAACACATGGTTCACATCTCCAGCTCCTCTCTCTCAGTGAACGCTGGATAATGAACCGTGACTCTGATGGATTCATGTCTGCACCAAACTGATAAAAATGGCCACCAAAAAAAAAAAATCCCCTGAACACTGGTGTCCTCCCAACAGGGACAATGCTGCATTGTCCCCCAAAACAACCCCATTTTGGCAATTTATGGAGAGGAACCCCAGTATGAATTAGACACTGTACCCCTGAGTAGGACAGATTAATTTGCACAGCATTCCTGGGGGCCAGCTGAGGATTCCCGGGCTCGGCAGGGGGAAGCATCCTATCACATCCCTTCCCTTCCCTCCCCCTGTGGCTTTCCAAGGGCTGGGAACAGGGGCTGGGGCTGTGGCTGGTATGTGGGAAAGCAAAGGGCCAGTCCAAGCGTGGTGCCTCATTAGCAAAGACAATAAACTCTCCCTGGATAACAGGGCTGGAACAGGGCTGGGTGCAGCCAAAGTAGGTCACAGCCTCCATGCAGGAACACCCACAGGCTGTGAGGGTCTGGGCCAGCCAGGGGGACCTGGAGGGACAGGGGCAGAGTAGCAATGGGGGCGTGGGGTGCTCGTGGGGACACTGGGAGCACATAGCAGGACTGACTCTCCTGAAACAGCACCTCTAGCTGGGAAGCAGCCTGAAAAAGGGAAGCAATGCTATTTCTGAGCTGCTTGGCTGTGGAGCGGAATCATGAAGCCCAGAACCACGGAGTTTTGCTAGGCAGAGCAGCATCAGCCCCAGGCATTGCAGATCCAGCATGGCCAGGCTGGTATAGCTTTTCTGCAAGCTGAGGGAGGCAAGAGCAGCTCCAGTAGCCCACAGCCCCTGTGCTGCCAGACACCAAGCACCAGCAGCTCCGGGGGATGAGACTGGGCAATTGTTTGGGATGCCCCTGACAGGGGCTGCCCCTAGTCCCTCCCAGCCCCATCTGTGGCCCCACTTACCGCAGAGTTGAAGCGCAGGTGGCAGATGTTGCAGGAGATGAACTGCTTCTTCTTGAGCGGGGCTGGCATGCCGAAGGTGTGGCTGATCACCGCCTTCTGCACCGGGTCCATCTGGAAGGGGAGGGAGGGCAGAGGGTGGCTGGGTGCCATGTCCTGATGGCTGCCCCAGTGTTGGCACCATGACCTGGTGACCCCCACACCTCTCACACTCCCAAGCAGCCACTGCCAACACCGCAGAGCTCTCCCTGGGTGGTTGGAAGGAGCAAGGGGCTGCATCTGCCGAGGAGCCCTGCGGCCATGGAGGCTCCCCTGCACACGGCAAAGTGCTGTGTCAACACTGGCTCCTGTGCTGCTTAAACCATTCCTGAATCCATCAAATCCACAAGGTCCGAATGTCAGCTGTGGTCTGGCAGAAGGAACGAGATCCCACCTGCCCCAGTGTGTGCCCAAGTCCCCTCTCCCCCCACACAGACACTTATGCCACAGGTGGCAAATGACCAGTTTCTGTTTGAACCTCAGTGACTACCCTTGACCTCAGCACGAGCAGAAACCACCAAAAGGGGGGACAGAGGTGGCCAAAACAAGCATCTGGCCATTCATTCTCCATGTGCTCTTCACCAACAGAAAGTTTGAATGTCCCCAATGCAATGCTAAAGACACAAGCAGGGCAAAGGTGTGCCAGCCTGTAGGACAATGACAGCCCACATGGGTGCCAGGGCAGGAGGGACACCAGTGCTTGCTGCCACAAACACAGCTCACCCAAGATACAGTGCCCACAACAGCCCCTCTGGGCTGCCCCACTGCTGCCCAGATGTGCTTTGCACCCACTCAAACCCAACAATCACAACTTGGTCACTGGGTTGGGCACACACAGAACCACTTCCATGACCTGTCAGCAGCCATGTCTGTCCTCCAGCCTGCCCAGGGCTGTGGTGGGGCCAAGGATGGGCCGGTGGCCAGGCCCTGTCCCTTCTGTCTCGCCCCAGGCTCGGCCTCATTCCACAGCCCAAGCACCTAACTGCTTCCAAAAGCCATAATTGTTTTTAACAAAATGCATTTATTAAGGAAGAAAACATAAGAATAACCTCTTTGTCTGAGCATGGCTCCAATCTATAATGCAAGTATTGTTCCCTACCCTGTGGCACAGGGAGATTATCTTATCTGAGTCCTGCTGTCAGGAGAGCCCGGGGTTTTCAGCGATCGTATTTCTCTGCAAAGCTATTTCACTGCCGAGACAGGTGCATCAGTCTTCGAGGCACATGCCTGGACAACAGCGCCATTATCAAGACCCCAAATTCCTTTCCAGGAGTGAGCAGAATGGTAAAAGCAGGTGATTAATGAAGTGCCTGTTTGCTATGAAATTTTACTCACTTATCTGGCATATAAATGAAGAGGCATTTGGGGTTCGGCAGAGACCTGGAGAAAGCTACAGATGGCCAAGATGCTGCTCCATGCCTGACAACAAACATTGCAATGTGCTGCTGGCAGCACCCCCATGCTGCTGGGCTGCCGGGCCAGCACTTCTTTACTTCTTTTCCAGAGAAACACCCACTTTTCCATTCAGAAAAGAAAAATGGCTCCAACCTTCCCAGCAGTGTCTGCCACCAGGTTCCAGCCAGTTGCTGCCACCAAGCACCACCAGCTCCCACCAAACAACACTGGAACTCACCCAGCACTGCCAGCTCCCACCAAACCACACTGACACCCACCCAGCACTGCCAGCTCCCACCAAACAACACTGGCACCCACCGAACACTGCCAGCTCCCACCAAACCACACTGGAACCCACTGAGCACCACCAGCTCCCACCAAACAACACTGGCACCCACCCAGCACTCCCAGCTCCCATGGGCTCATCCACACCCTGTGCACCGCAGCACGAGCAGGGTGGGGATCAGATGAGGATGCAGAGGAAAGGGAGATGCTGCCACAAAGACACAGATGAGGCTGGGGACCGTATTGGCTTCATCCTAAACCTGCCAGTGAAGCCAGTGGCAGCCGTGCCACGTCTGAGCATCAACAACACAGTGGTGGTGCTGACCAGCCCCAGCACAGGGTCTACTCATTCTCCTGGGGTTATGCCAGGGTGATGGCACCAACCTGGGTCTTTCCACCTTCTGTGCTTCTGCTAAGTCCATCCCGTTCGACCCTGTGGCACAGCAAGGAGTTGTGTTCACCAGAGCATCTACAACTGCTCTGGGCAGGCACAGGACTCACAAGCTCCAGGGGCTGAGCTGGCCAGCACAGTCAGAACCTGGCTCCTCACCCCAGCCCCAGGCATCCCAGCCAAGGCACATGCCATTGGGGAGCCACTGCTGCTCCTGCTGTCCCAAAGCAAACACAAGCACTGTCTCAAGCCTTCAGCTGCTCACTCCCATGGGAGCACAGATGGTCCCAGGTGCTTTGTCAGAAGCCCCGCTCAGCTCCAGCCTGCACTGAGCACATCTGAAGCCTGGTGCCACCTGAGAGCCCTTGTGCTTCTCCCTGAACATGAACACAGACATCCCTCTATCTCCTCCCCACCTCATGCCCTCACAGCTCTCTGGGATATGGAAAAGTCCTCCCAGCTCCCACAGGGCTGGCAGGGGGCTCTACTGCAGCCGTACATACCGGTGCCTGCAGCCAGGGATTGAGGCTCTTCCTGATGGTTTCCAGAAGAATGGAGCCAGCAACAGAGGTGGCTTTGGGCACGGCGATCTTGGGGAATAAAGATCCCAGCTTTATAGTCAATTCGTATTGACTCACATTACTTTATTTATCCCTGGATGTTCCTGCCGATATAAATAGCGATCCCTGCGCCGAGCTCCCTGCGGCCACTGAGGTCAGGAGCAGGAATTCACAGGGATGCAGCCTCGTTCAGATCGCGTCTCTGGTTTACGAGGCGCTTCTGGGTCCTGGGGATTTGCAACATCCCGAGCTAAGGGAAGGGCCTCTGGAGCAAGGAACGTGCCTCCAGTGCTATTAGGGTTTTTTTTTTCCCTGGTTGTTGCTCTAAGTGACAGGAGGCAGCTTGGAAGGGTTTTATTCGCTCCGGAGTAAAACATCTGCTGGGTTCATGGGAGCTCTGTGACCTGCTCTGAGTGCAGAGTGTTCTGCTGGGCAGTGCAAACAGCTCCTGCTCCGCAGGGCATCACTGAGCCCTCACAGCACCACCAGCGATGCAGGGCATGAGAGGGGAACCCTGGATCCTGCTGTAGAGCAGCTCTAATGTGGCAGTGACCTCAGCAAGGGGCAGACCCTGACTGCTGTCCCCTACTCTCTCCCCACATTGAGGCTCAAGTGGAGTCTGACCAGCCTGGCTCAGGACACAGGGATGTCCCAGCCCTTCATCCTGTGGGATGGAAGCTCTGCTCTGGCTCCTCCAGAGCTGCCAGCCCAGCATGCCCTGAACCTCTCCCAGCCTCCTTCAGCCACATCTCCAGCACAGACACACCCCAAATGGGCAGCTCCTGCCCCCAGACTGTCAGCCAACACCACAAACCGGCTCAGGTCTGAGCTCAGAGTGGTTGACTCCAGGTCCCCAGCTGGTTGGGACATCCTCCCCTGGCATCTCTGCCCGTGTCTGATCCATCCTCTGTGGCAGGAGCTCACACAGAGCACAGCAGCCGTGTGACACTGCGTGGCCCCAGCAAGAACCAGATTCATTTCCCAAATTACTAATTTTTTAAAAGCAGCAACGTGGGTGAACACGCGCTGAGGCAGCGGCAGGTGGGAGCCAAGAGGAGCAAACAACAGGCGTTGGGTCAAGTTCGCTCCTGACTACAGCGACTAAAAAAAGAGCCCAGACAAAAAGCAGGAACTATAATGGCATCAAAACCCCTCCTGTCCTGTGTTCCAGCTCATTAGCCCAGGGAGAGGCTGGGCTGGAGCTTCAAAAGAGCTTAAAGGACTCAGACGCCTGAATCCCATTCAATAGCAACAGGAATCCTGCACTTAATTTCTGAACTGTCTTTGAGGATCTCGGCGATAATTTGCACCTTCCGAGCGTGTTTAAGCTCAAAGCCACTCACAAAAGGCCAGTGAGCAGGGATGGGGCTCAGGAAAGTCCCATTTCCAGGTTCATGAGAGAAAACAATGGGCATTGACTGAACCCCAAAACAGCAGCATGCAGTGCCTTTGGGGCAGAGATGGGGAGCATCCCCCGGGCCCACTGCCCTTCCCAGGGCAGAACCTGCTCCACAACAATTCTAGGCAGCACCCGGGGGTTACAGACACCCCACGGAGCTGGGACCAGCCTGGGGGAGCAAGTGCAGCACAGGGAAAACACCGTTTCACACCCCACACGGTGGTGTGTCCTTGGCCACATCCATGGCAGTTTAACTGTCTAACAGAACATCTCTAAAGATGTCTCACTGCCCACCCCAGGCACCTGGGTTGGTGGTCCAAGGCTGGGGACCTGGAGCCCCAGCGGTGGGTGGGAGCAGCCCCCCAGCACTCTGACTCCCCCAACATCCACAGTACCAGCCACATTCCTCATATCTGTAGTACATTCTCTCTTTTCTTTTCCTTATTTAATTTTCAACTAATGAACTGCTCTCCAGAGCTACTTTATTACTATTGATTCCAGGGGCAAAATCCAATTGATCTTGGTTAAAATGAACCATGTTTTTAATTCTGGTACTGACAGGCACTGGCTGGGCAGGAACCATTCCGAGCTAAGGGCAAAGTGGACATGTTGAACTGGCGTCCAGCAGCCAGAGACCCCAGGAATTAATACAGAAACAAGTTGGTAGGGTTCAAGGAGAGGTGCCGTGTAGAGGAGTGACTGCTGTAGGGGAAGAGGGGTCCAGCAGGCAGTGCCCGTCCTCCCTGGGGACTCACCGTGTTGAAGTTGGGGAAGAGGTTGAGCGGTGATGTCCCGTTGAGCCTGAAGGTCAGAAAGTGCTTGATGTCCAAGGGGGGATGAAGAGGCCGGCCAGGGATGGGCAATGATGCTAAGAGGGGGCTGCTGTGTCCGGAGGGACCTGGGCAGGGAAAGAGCAGCATTAGCACTGGTGATCCCTGCTCGCAGCAGGAGGACAGAGCACACAAGACATGGCACACAGGAACATCTGCCATGGACTAGAGAACCCCCCCAGGGAAAGGTCCCAGTCCAGAGTGGCCCTGAGCACGCACCCCTTTGCCTTCCAGGCTCAAAACCAGACCCCAGTTCGAAGCCGGATGCAGCCACGTCCACATCAGAGCGTGGACACAAGCAGGAGTCTGAGCCCCCAAAAGGTGTTCAAACCTCCCCCAGGGAAGCAGCCCCTTCCCTGGCCTCTCCCATGGAGCCACACGGCCCTGGGCTCCCCACACCAGCACCACTGGGGCTCCTCATGAAGGCTGGTGAGGTTTTGGCTGCCAGCAGCAGCCAAAGGACTGGGAGCAGAGGCTGAGCTGCCCCCACTCCTGCAGTACAGCCGGCACTCCCCGTCCCCCACAAACGAACCACGCGCTCCAGCGTGAGGTTTAAAAATAGCCTGGAGTTATTAATAATGTTCTGTTTCAACACAAAACACCCGTGGGACAGAGGGAAGGAGGGAGGGAGGGAGGGAAGGCCAAGCAGAGATCTCTCTCCACCCTGCTCCCCATCCCACCTCGGACTCATCACAGATGATGAGCACAGGAAAGCATCCTCCAAGTGGCAGAGGGAGTCCCTGCCCAGCTCTGGGAGCAAGGAGGGCAAAAAGCTAAAATAATAATAAAAAAAACCCCAACTAATCAAATGCAATGAATAAGAAACCGTTTCTGAGTGCTGTGAGCCAGAAGAGCCCATTCACATCCCACATGGCTTCACACTCCCTCCAACCCACCCACAGCCCCATCCCTTTTCCTGCAGCAAGGACAAGGTCAATGCTCCTTGTTCCTTCGGATTTTTTTGGGGTCTGGGTTTTTTTTCACCTCAAAGGCATCATGGATCCCTTTACCTAGCACAGCACAAGCCCATCCAACCACCCCCTTGAACCTGAGAATACCCTTGTGGGAGGCTGACAGCGGCCAGCACCCACTCCCACAGCAGGAACACTCTCTACCAGCACCTCTTGTGACAGCACAGAGCCTGTCCCCTCCAGCCCCCACATCCTGACGCTATGCAGAATGAGGACCCCAGGCTGGTGCTGCTCCTCGCTCTGCTCCGCACCCGCCCCGTGCCGATCCCGGCTGGTGCAGGATCTGAGACACGCATCTGAAATTCAAACTTTGAGAGATTCCCTGGATTTGAGCAGCGAGTTCTTGTCGCCAGCCCCACGGGCACCAACGACCTCTTTCTGGGCGAGCGCACGCGGCGGCTCTGCCACGGCGCCGGAGCCATCCCCGAGCCAGGCCTGACTCCAGGGAGGAATTACAGTTTGCTTCATCAGGCGTGCACTGATCGAGTTAATTCCAGAGTCGCCCAGAAGGGAAATCTGTGAAACCGCTTAAAAATAAATAAATAAAGTTACAGCAGCAGCGAGCAGGACTGGGTGAGGGGTGCATAATTAACCTTCTGAGGCGTGAAACAGTGTTTCTACATCAAATCATCTGAGACTGCCGGGCTGGCGCCAGAGGAGCTGCCCTGGGACCCCCCAGCACATGCAGCCGGGGCCCCACGCGAGAGCAGCAAAGGCATTTGGGGCTGGATCACGAGGGGTGCCACTCGTCACAGTCAGTGCGATTTGCACGGACTGCACTGGCCTTAAAAACATAAAATATACACACACACATATATAAAATATATATAGACACATATATATGAGAGGAACAAGAGGTGGGCGACCACCTCATCCCCAAAATCAGTGACTACAACAAGGGATGCTACAGCTCTGCTCACACTTGTGCTGAAGGGTTCATTCCCTGGGGAGCAGCTCCTGCACTGGGGCAGGCACAGGACAACTGCTGAGGGGACACAGACTCCCAGGATTGGTCACCACCTGCAGCGGCTGCTGCCCACTGATGGTACAGAGAAGATATGCCAACCTCTTTGGCACATCCCTGAGCTCAAATTTGTGGATTAAACACATTTCTGGACTGGGATCAACCAGGCAGTTAGAGAGAGCTCAGAAACCCCTGTGAGACCCTGCAGATGGGCAGGTCTTTTCTCACTTGGCTTTGTTCCTGAAGCAGACAAGACCCCCGGGAGCAGGAAGAGGGCTGAGGCCACCCCAGTGAAGCTCCCCAGCATGGCACAACAGCCTGCAGGATGCTCTTGGGGCACCTTCCCAAGGTCACAGGGCCATGGCATTGTGGGTCTTGCCTTACCTTTGCTGCAGGGCAGATTCCGGCAGCAGCTGAGGGCAGTATTTTTAGGTATTAATTAGACACTCAATTAAGGAGATTTGCTTTTGGGAGAGTGGCAGGGTCCCAGGTCTTTATAGAATGACACGACCTTAGGCAAGGTGACAGGCATGGCCAGCAGCAGGTGGGGCTGTGCTGGTGGAGCAGCTTTTTGTGGTGCAGCTTTTTGTCACAGCCCCTGCTCTGTCTCCCCCCGTTCTGGCAAAGGAACCTCCACCTCCCCAGCAAATGCTGCTGCTCAGGCACTGCGGGTCCTCCTGGGACAGGATGTGCTCCAGGCTCTGCAGAGCATTCCAAGGGGCTGGTGCAAGGAGAGGAGCACAGGAACCACGTGTTCCTGGCATGAGCACTTGTTGCAGTTTGGGGGGATTGTCTCTGTGACCCCCTCAGTTCCACAGGTACGGTCCAGGCCTGACCAAGAGATGTCAAAGCTACGATGTCCCTGATGTGGTGCTGCGTGTCCCCTGCTTGGGGCTCAGCCAAAGCCATCGGAGCCTGCACATTCTCTACCTGGGGCTCAGCCCCTTCCCAGCCCTCTGGAGCTCAGCCCAGTTCCTGTCCCACAGACAAGTGACTTTTGTAGGGATCCCTTGGAATTTAAAGTAATTTTCAGCCCTACATTTAACCAAACCCACCTGAACTGCATCTGGCTATCCTCCCCAGCCTGTCCCCCACCTCTTCACTCTACGCAGCCACTGAACACACACCTGCAGCAGGTTTTCCTCCTGGTCCCTGTGAGGCAGAGCAGAGCAACTGTTGTGCTCTGACACCCGCCCGTGTGAACCTCCCAGAGCTGCCTCTGAAGGCAGCAGGGCCAACGCTGCAGGTTCTCATACCAACACACGTCTGCCAAGGACCCATCTCCGCAGACGCCGCTGCCTCAGAGAGCATCTGGCGCAGAGTCTGCCCAGGCCAGATGGAGACGGGGCTGTTTATTCACACAGAGGCTCCCTCCTGCTTGGGAGATGTTCTCAGCAGATTTTGATGTTGTCTCTAAATCCTTACCGAGGGTTTTAAAGCTTTTGTCTCTGGCCAAGCATGTTTCCAGGAAGCTCCCCAATGCCAAAGGCTGATGGCCAGAGAGGAGTGACACCCAGTCACAAAGCTGGACCGTGATGGCAGCACCAGTGCAGCTCCAGCACTTCTGGGATCTGGCCTAGTAACAAAAAGATTGCACTGCAATGGACTCCCAGAGCAACCAGACCTGGACCATGGGGCAGCAGATCTGCTACATCCTCCCATTTCCAACCTTTGGCAGCCCCAGCAGAGAAGCTGGCGCTCAGGATCCAACTGAGGTAATGCTTCATGCTGCTGCACTGGGTTTATTGCTGATTAGAATCAGTCTGAACTGAAGGAAACAGCAGTCCAAGTCAAAACCAGCTTTTTGTCACACTGGAACACACCAGCAGCACCTCAGCCCCACGTGGCCACAGCGCTGGCACCGCCAGACCCATGGGCAGAGGGGCCCGAGCTCCTGGCTGCTGAGGGCACCAACAGCTCTGCTCACCTCAGGACACAGAGTAACACTTCAGAGCAGAAATACGAGCTGAACACCTTCAGTCGGTCCTTCAGGTGTCAAAGGACTTTCTCCCGGACTGCAGGTTGCCAAGAGCTCAGGGTGAAAAGGGAACTCTGGGATGTGAGGACGTTTTGGAAAGAACAAGAATTAGCTATTGACTGTTTTTGGACCCCTGCTCATAATTTATTCTGTCCTTGGAAAAAAAAAAAGTCCTTTTAGATATCTTTATACTTTAAATTTTAGGAAAGTTAAGATAGACCTTTTTAATATATATATATTTATATATGCATATTTATATATATACACACATACACATATGTACACAATGATGCATTTAAAGTTACTATTTCCTCAGCCATTACAATATCATTCCCTAAATCTCTTGCTCTTGAAATGATCATGACTTGATGCCACTGCTAAAAATACCCTGTGCTGTGTGCAAGGAACACCAACATGACACCGCCAGGCATGTTGGGGTCGGCGCAGAGCTCAGAGGATGCGCTGCCTTTTCTGAATTCACTCTCCAGGCTCCAGAATAACAGAAATCCCATATTTTTGCCGAGCATTAAGCAAAAGCTGCTGGGTATCTTTGTGCAAAGGCAACGTGACATTTGAGCTCAAGAGCTTTGCCTTCATCTTCCTAAAACAAAATAATGACAAACCCTTGGAAAAAACTCATCGCAATTTGGGATCTCAGGTGGCCCCAGGATTCTGAACTCTGGGTGCTTCAAACAGAGGTTTGGGGCATGAGAGAGGGGTGGTCATGGGAGCAGCATGGCTTTGTAAAGGATCTTGTTTTCTCTTCCCAGCACAGAGCAGGTCAGCATCCACTGCAGCCGCCTGGCCCCTGCAGTGACCAGTGGTGGGGAAAGGCGGCGTTGAGCTGGCACCGGGGGCTGCCCGCAGGCCCCAGCTCCTGCCCAAGGCCTCGGCCCTCACCAGCCACGCTCACTTCACCTGTGCCATGATGAACCCAGACTCCCTCATGCTCTCATAGTACTCGATGGCCAGTGCAAAGTTGAACTCGCTGATGGCCGGCCCATCGATGGCGATCTTCATGAGGTCAGAGAGCCCCTCGTCCTTCGCATGGCGCGACTGCCCGCGCTTCAGCAGCTCCCGGCCCCGGCTGATCTTCTCGGCAAGGACTGAGCCCAGCGGCAAGGCCAGGGCGATAGCTGCCAGGACAGCAAAGTCTGGGAAGAGTTCATGCATCTCAGAGCTGCTGTAGACCAGCTTGACACAGAGGTCCTTGAAGGAGAGCTGGCTGAGGCTGAAGACGATGCGCTTGAAGAGGGGAAAGTCACTCAGGGCCCTCTCGCTCACCACCACCCGTGAGTACACCTGCAGCAGGAAATTCAGCTCGCTGACCCCATAGCTGCCAATGTCCTCCAGAGACTGGGGGTAGCACTTGGGGTTAAAGATGGCAGAGAAGGAGCTGATGGCCTCCAGGACACGGCTGGGGAACCTGTCCAGCAGGTTGCCCCGCACCTTCTCCAGGTAGCTCTCCTTCAGGTGCTCAAAGTGTTTCAGGTGCACTTGGGAGCAGTTGGCCAGTTCAACACCCTTGTAGTAGAGGCGGCTCTCGCCCTCCCGGCCGTCCTGTGGGTGCTTGTTCATCTCGCTGAGGAACTCCCGGAGGTTCTGGCCGCTGGTGCTCTGCTGGGCCTGCAGCGTGGTGGCTGTGGCTGAGACTATGGGCTTCAAGATAGAGAGGTCAAAGTCCTCGATCTGGAAGAAGCGACTGAGCTTTTGGAAGATGGGGAGGACATCCAGGAGGATCTTGGTGAAGGCCACAAACTGGAACTTCTTGAGCTCTTCGCAGAGGCCATGGGCCACGGGTGAGCGCTCCGCCTCGCTCTCCAGCAGCAGCACCAGTGTGGGCCACGAGGAGTCGATGGCTTCTACAGCTGGGAAGATAGAAGTCCAGTGGATGGCTTTGGGGCTCCCGAGGTCTATCTCACAGAGGTCCAGGACTCTCCGCAGCTCCTGGAGGTTATTGCCCTCCCCCTGGAAACTGGAGTAGAGCCTATACACAGCATCCACGGTGGTCTCATACTTCTGGAGGTACTCAATGGTGCTGATGCTCTCAGCCAGCAGCAGGGAGGTGCCGTGGGACAGGCAGTGCACCTCAGTGAGCAGCGGGCAGAGCGAGGTCAGCGCTGCCCCCACCCCGCTCAGCCGCTCGGCCACCAGCGAGGCACTGTCGGTGCTGAGCCAGGTGAGCTTCATGGTGGGGATGCCGAAGGAGTGCATCACCTCACCCACCTTGCCTGCCACAGTGGAGGCCTCCCCGGTGGGCAGCTCAAAGCTGCCCAGGAAGGTGGTGGAGGTCTGCCCGTTGCAGGGGGAGACAGTGGTGGTGAACATGGCAAGGCTGCGGTGCTCCAGGACGTCCACAGTCTCATCCACCACCAGCCCAATGAACGGCGAGGCTTTGATCCTGTGCCTGTCCTCATTGTGGAGGACTTTGGCAATGGCTGCCTGGGCCAGTTGAAGGAGGGGTGCAGGGAGGGAGAGAGAAACACAAATGAGATTCAGAGGCAGTGGGAGATGCGCAGCACTTGGCGCAGAGTGAGCGGGTGGGCTCCCACCCACAGGCTCCCGCAGTGCATGAGCCCTGAGCCAGGGAAAAGCCCTTACACTAGCTGCACACACAGAGGCTGGAAATCACTTTCTTTTTCCCTAATAAGCTTCCTCCTCCTGCTCCTGTTTGGCAGCTCAAGCACCATGGGAAGCTGCTGAGAGCTTGGGGGTTCCTGTCCTGAGCTTGGAGTCAGCCCCACAGATGCAGCAGGACACAGCACCACCAGCAGCACTGACCCCTCACCCCTCAACATCCCATTCCCAGCTGTGCTGGCAGTGAGGCAGGACACCAGGAACCCACCTGCCCCATTCAACTCCAGTAGTTCCACTTCACTGGCCCAGCAGGAGCAGCAGCAAAATGGCAACAATTTTTTTTCCAGCTTTACTCATTTACTCACACTCCCTCCATTTCAGGCAAACTCCCCAGTTTGGAGGGAAAACTTCCTCTGTGTGTGTGAGTGCTGCTAGGATCACCACAGGCTGGGAAACCTAATTAGTGGGTTTAGTCTATCTGCAGCAAAATAAGGCTCTGTGGAGAGCTGAAAAGCCTGGCAAACAGCCAAGACTCACTAAAAATTTAATTTGATTTTAACAGGCATGAAGCGTTCGTAAAATTCAGAAAATCCTTTCTAAACTCTCCAGCTACTTGATCTTTCTGATCACTCAGTTTAGGGCAAAAGAGGCAAAACCCACAGTGCCCATTGTGCTAATTGAGCCCCTGAGTTTTCATCCTGCCAAAGCAGCCTGGCAGGCTCGGGGAGCTCCTGCAGAGGCAGTGGGCACGGGCACTGTCCCTGCTCTGCCAGGTGCAGCGGCCATGCACCCACAGCGGCCCCCCAGGTGCAGACCCCCAGCCCCACATACACACCTGCATCTCCCTGACGCTGCCGGGGTGGTAATACTCGCTGTGCTCCGAGGCCAGCAGCGCCTGGCACAGGTTGAACTTCTGGAAGTTGAGCAGGGAGGAGCACTTCTCATCCGGGATCTCCTCCTTGGCCATCCAGTAGACGGTGGTGAGGACGGCCACCTTCGCGGGGTTCACCTCCACCTTGATGACCGAGCGCAGCTCGGGGTGGCCGTGGACACGGGTCTCGAAGGCCAGCTGCTCCCGGTTCACGGCCAGCGCCTGGCGGTGCGCGCCGGAGGTGACGTGCCGCAGCAGCGCGTGGCGCTGGAAGTTGTCCGTGCCCACGGTAAAGGCGTTTTCCGCTTTACCGTGCTTGTTCTTCACCAGCGCCTGCCGACACTCTACGCAAAACATGAGCTTCCTCTCATAGTCAAACTCCAGCCAGGTAAATTCTTCCTTCCAGTGTTCATTGAAATAGCGTTTACACTTTTTATTGGAATTGGAAGTTTCCCCAGCTGGCTTTTTCCCTGGAGGCACCATGCTGCTGTGGCTGGGAAATCAACTATGGTTGAACCGCACTGTGCCTTGAGGAGCAGCCTGCACATTTAATTTAGTAAGAAGGTCTATTACCACTCTCCCGGTCCGACTGGAGATGAAAGAGACACAAGGGAAAGGGATTAGGGCCCTGCAAACCTCAGCCGGGGCTCAGCTGTCGGGGCACAGCGACAGTGGCACGGTGATAGCAGCAGTGACAGCGGTGCTGAGGGCAGGTCAGGCTGTGCAACAACCCCAACACCACACAAGGGGATCCCATCAAGCACCTCATCAGCATCACCAGAAGCTATGGGTGTCACTGGTTGGACTGGAGCACACACATATGGTCCCATCACCACAGGAACACCCACATGCTTCCCCCTGGAGCAGCCTTCCCCACTGTGCTGGCATTGGGAAGGTGAGGAAGGCTCAGCACTGGCTGAAATGCCCAAAAAGGAGAATTCAGCCCCGGAGAAGCAGCACCCGCTGCTGACAGTGAGTGCCAGGGCCCTGGAGCTGAACAAGGGTGACTGGGAGCTAGCTCAGACACACGTGCTTGTGTGCACACGTGTGCTCTCAGTCCTGGCTTGTTGCTCTTCCAGGAAATTGCCAAAGCCATGGCAGGTCCCATGGCAGCAGAGCCATGCTCTGCACCTCCCAGGGGGTGACACATCCGATCCACTCCAGGCGAGGCTCTCAAATATCTACTGAGCTAGAGGCTGCAAAGCACTTAAACATGTAACCAAACCAGGACCTGACGGGTTTAAGCATTCACTTGACCTCCTCCGTACACTTCAGGCCTGCTCAGTCTGATCCTCACATTTCTTCATGAACTGGACTGAAAATTCAAACTGAGCCTTGATAAAGGTGTTGGTAAGAGGAGGGGGAAGAACCCAGCGCTGTATGGGGAAGGGGGAGAACCAAAATGAAGAGGAAAAAAGAAAGAACATGAACACTCAGCAGCAGGGAAACTGGGGAATATCATCAGTCCACATGACTTGCTGAGACACCGATGAGTAACTTGGGGTGTTTGTGAAGAACAAGCCCCCAAACCAGAGCCATTGCCAGAAGCACTGTGGGAGCAGGGGGAAGGAGCCCTCACAATTCAGGCATTAGAACAACACCACGACTCCCAGAGCTGGGAATGCCCATCCCCACGGCGCCAGCACTCCCCACGGGGTGCTCTGGGCTACGCTGGCGAGTAGCCCTGGAGTGATGGGCACCGCAGCCGCTGGCGCAGCGACCGCATCCATCCCAGGCGGGCACCGAGCTCCTGGCTGCAATGGCCCCAGGGGGAGCATCCCTGTGCTCTTTCCCTGTCACTGACCCCATTCGCTCCCAAGCCATCCCCACAGCCCTCACAGCACTTGCTCCAGCAGAAAAGCTGCTGCCTTGGAAAGAAAAAAAAGAAAAAAAAAGAACAGCAATTAGTGTGTGGGATGCATGAGGCCAGGGCGGGGGTTGGGATGGAGCAGAGCGCCGTGGCACCCCTTCCCACCAGCACCGATTCCCGCAGCACCCGTGGTGCTCTGGCACCAGCCCAGCACCCCTCACTGCCGCTGCCCACGGGCAAGAGCAGCACTGCGCATCGCGGGGGGCTCGGCAGCAGCTCGGGATGGGGGTCACACTCCGGTCCCCCCCACCAGCCTGCTTCTCCCCCCGCCGGGAAGTTCGGGCAGGATCGGGATTTACTTGTGAGAGGACAAGCCACTGCCCTGACCCTTGTCCCTGGTGCATCAGCCCCGGCTGCCGTCTCGCCGTGCCCGTCAGGGTGAGCGGAGCAGCCCCAGCGCCCAGCCCAGCGCCCAGCCCTGCGTGCCCACCCCGCTCACCCGCCCCCACATACGTACCATGGAAAGGCTGCCATAAGCTTTGGGGTGGGGGGCTTGCAAACTTCCCAGAATTTAAACAGGAAAAAGAAAATCATCTAATTTTAAAAAAAAATTAAAAATACCTCCCACAAAACCAAAACAAACCCAGCCAAGCAACGCAAGGCGAAAAATAAAACAAAAAGCAGCGGGGTGTTTGGGAGGCGGCACCGCCCCCCCGCCCCGCAGCCCCCGCGGCCCCGAGCGCGGCGGCTGCGGGAACAAAGCCTGCGGCGGCCGCCCGCGCTCACCGGAGCACGGGAGCAGCCATCTTGCTGCCGAGGACTGTCTGGATCACGGATGCTGCCGGCAGCCCACGGCGGCAGTGGCCACTAGCGGTGGCCGGGATGGGGAAGGCCGCGCGGCCGTGGCCGGGCCGCGGGGACAGGGGACGTGGTGGCTGCTTACCTGCGGGGACCCCCTTCCCCCAAGGTGCAAGGAGCGGTGGGCGTCAGGTGCCCGGGGACCGCTAGCCTGGGTCTCTTAGGCAGAGAGCGGGGCACATGCAGCAGGGTGAGCTGCAGGAGGGTTTGCAGCCAGCCAGGATCGGTGTCTCTGGGTTTTGGAAGTGTTCTGCAAACACCCGTGGGCAGAGCAGCCCCCCAGCCGTGGACACGGAGTTTCGGTAGAAACCAAGTCCAAGCCCTTTAGGGAATGCCGGGTGTTCCGGCTTGCCTGCACTCCTGGCCCATAGCTGCAGGGCTGGGGTTGAAACCCAGCCCCTCGCCTCAGGGCTCCCTAGCGAGAAGAGAACCCAGGGTTCCTCACATCCCAACAAACTTTCTTTAAGCAACAAATGCAGGTGAAATGTAGAGCCTTTCGACTACTTCCAGAAAGAGTTTTTTTTGCCACCTTTGCTTTCCCCAAACAAGGCTCCGGAGAACACTGAAATCCCAAGGGGCACCAGTGTCCGTGGGATTCCTGATGGGAACCTGGCTCATTGTTTCCCAGCACATATCCTGTGCCTGGGAGCTGAACCATGCTCCCACCCAGACTTCTCCCGGCGTGGAGGTGGGCCATGAGGAGGGATGTGTCCCACCGGAATTTGCCTGGATTAGGAGGTGCATTGTACCTGGCTCTGCAGCGGAGGGGTCTGGAGGCCCCCGGTTAATTCCCCTCTTAAGGCTCCTCCACATGTCCCGGGGCAAGAGGCTCTTCCTGCTCTGGGGACATTCCTGCCGAGCCTCCTCAGCCCAGGGTTAATGAGAGCAGGAGGTGGTGAAACCAGAGCCGGCTCCTGGGGTGAAAACACGCCCGTTTTATTCTTGTGCTAATGCCGCGAGAAAAGAGGATTGAGACTTTTTAATGAGTTTTTAGGCAGGAGCCTGCTGCATCCCTTGGTCCCAATCCCTGGTTCCAGAGCAGGAGGGCAAAGGTCAGCGACCCCAAATTAGCAGTCGCCGGAACCAAATCCACTTCCCGTGGGGACTCCTCCACTGGGATCCACGGGACCAGTGGACTCTAGACGAGAACACTCTTGCTCTGCCCGCTCCATGCAAGGCGCAAGGCTGAAACCACTGACCCCTTCTCCCCTGCAAACGCATTCCTGCTGGAAGCCTCTAGCTTTAACACGAATTTTGGGCAGCATTTGCAGGATGTCCCTGACCCTGCCGAGCACCCTGCCCTCACAGAGCTGCCGGATGTCAGACGTCCTTCCTAAAGGAACTGGAGTGGAGATACTCCTGTTTACCTCCATGCAGCAGCAGCAGCAGCAGCCGCCTTGGCTCGAGCCAATTGTTGCTATTTTTCCTGACTGTGCCGTGCCTGAGGAGCTGGGTGGGCAGGTGCCCCGGGCGCACCAACACATCCATCATCCCTGCGGCACGAGGGCGACAGCAGCCATGAGCCACAGTTTCCATCTGAGTCCCAGTTTCCACTGTCATCCCACACCTCCGGCAGCCAGAGCAGACCCCAGGTATGCAGCTCCCACTGGGATGCTCTGGGCTGGTCCCTGGCACCCCTTCCAGCACTCCAGCCCCACATCCATGGATGGGTTCCCCGAGGGTTTCTTACTGCGTCTATAAGAAGCTGAACAGAAGAGACCAAACCCAGCCATATTACCTTAAAAAAATTTAAATCCCCGAGTCCAAAGATATTTATGAGATTTTGTTTCCATCCCCGCTCTAAGCCAGTCAGGCTCTGGGAAATGACGCACGCTCTTCCCGCAGGGAAGCGGAGGTGCTGGTGATCCCAAAGCTGCTGACCCTGGGGAGCCCCATCCCTGCACAGCCCCCAGTTCTCCTGCCCACCCACCCTGCTGTGCCTGGCTCCACCAGCCCTCTCACCGACCTGGCCATCACAGGGCATGGGGTAGGAAAGACCCAGCACCTTGCAGGTCCCTGCTCACCCCCTGCACCCAAACCCCCAGCTGTGACAGCCCCCCAAATGAACTGGGAGCATGCAGGGGAGGGAGGACTCATGGGAGCTGCCCGGCTGCATCCCTCGCACCCGAAGGTGGTGACAGCTCAGTTCAGTCTCTGCCGTGTGTGGCAGAGGGGGAAGGCTGTGAGGAGCCGCTGTCTCATGTGGGAGAGAGCACCCGGCACCGTGTCAGCTCAGCCAAATTAAAAATACTCCTGCAGCCCCCGGGCTGGTGCCTTGACGGGCGGATCTGGCAAGGACACGGCCTGCGGGATGTGCAAACACTGGAAGGGACATGGGGAGGAGAAGGTGTTCCCATGCAGAGAAGGGGATGGGACACACACTGGGGGACCCCAGTATTTCCCAGCTGTGTCCCAGCTCTCCTGCACAACTCAGGGTACTCGGGGCTGTTCCTCCTCTGCTGGAGGTGCCCTTCCAGCACCACTGTGGGCACAAAGACTCTGGCTCCAGCACACTCAGGTCCTTGTGGAGGGGCTTGGATGGGCGGTGGGCCATAGATAGGGAACCACGGGGTGCTGCTGGAGAAGAATCTCCCCAACTTACTGGCATGGGAGCCCCACACACACCCCACAGCCACTGGCAGCTCGCAGGATGCATCCTCGTGCCTCCTTCCCCTGCACAGCCTTGTCACAACCTTCAGCTGCGTGACTGCAGCTGGCAGGGAACAAGCCTTGAAATAAACTCAGATGACATTCCTGCAAACTCTGGACATGGTCACAACAGGATTACTGAGCTGGGCTGAGGAGGGGGGGGGAGCATGCTCATCTCTCCCCGCCGGCGACCCCTCAGCTCCAGGCTGAGGCTCCTCTGAACAGCAGCTGAGAAGGGCAAAGCCCTTTTGTCAAGGAGCAGAAGCAGGGACAGGATGATCTCGCTCCCTGGGCTTCCTCTAGTCCATGCACCTGGTCCTTGGGAGGCAGTTTGGCTGCATCTTGTTCCCCAGGAGCTATAGGGAACTTCGCCCCACAGCACTGATATCAAAAACAGCTGCTGAGAAGCAAAACTGAATTATCAGTTTTGCTCTATAGAGCAGCTTTTCCTCCCTTGTCCGCAAATATTGAGCCCAACTCCCTTTGGATTTTAATTCCCAACGTTCCCCATCTGCCAGGTAATGATCTGAAAAAACAGCATTTAAGGATGCCTCTCCCAGCAGAGATCCCAATCAGCTCAGTGTCCCCTGTGTCACAGCCAGCAGTGCTGCCAGGCTGGTGCAGCCCAGCCAAGACCCCACCAACCTCTGCCCACAGGTCCCGAGGGGCTCGGGAGGGATGTGGGCTCATCCTGGCTGGAGGCAGCAGAAGGGAGGTGGCAAACGCTGAACCCTGATCTGGGTTCCACTGCCCACAGCCCTGCCCACCCCTCCCGGTGTGGTGGGGGAGAGAGCTGGATCCTCCCAAGAGATGGAGAGCTCAGGAGTGCACCAGAGCCCCTGATCAGTTCAGCCTTTATTCTGGACACTGTTTAAATTGTAAAAATTGCAGCCAAGTCCAATTCATTACAGCTGAGGAATGGCTGACAGAAATGAAAAGGGAGAAAAGCTCCTCAGATTGATGCTTTCTCACCATTCCAGTGAAATAACCAATTTGGAACAAATTAGGGGCTCCCGTCTCCACCAGCCTTTTGAATTGCCTCCAAGCCAACGCACATTTTTCATAGTGCAGCGTTTCTTCCATTAGCAGTGAAAATTAATGATTTCTATTATTGAAGCACCTGAAGGCAGGTGCCTCCCTCACACAGCTGGGGCTGGGCTGGCACTGAGCCCCCAGAGAGCCGAGAAGAGCCACGAGAAGACAGACAGGCTCAGAGAGGATAAGTGACATGGCCAGGGCCACTGGGTAGGTCAGTGGCAGAGCCGGGCTCCAGCCAGTGGCCAGCCCTGTCCCCTCTCAGCAGTGCCATCCCAGACGTGCCAGAGCACTGCACACAGCCCACCACGGTGACGCCTAAACCACTGCATGTGACAGTGTCACAGCTGTCCCTAAAACCCCCCTAAGCAGTGAGACCATGTGGGCTTCAGACAGTCCCAGCTTTGCTTGGGTAGGGGGAAAAGGGGAAATTGCCCCAGGGGCACCAACCAACTCAGACTTCAGGAGGGCAAGTCCTGGGGGACCAAGAGGGTTTCAAACTCCAATTCACTCCCAAGATTTAGAGGGACCAAAGCCCTTCATGTCTTCTCGCCTTCTCTCTGGTCCCAGCATTATTCCCTGAGCACAGCTCCCCAACAGCTGAAGCACACAACCCCCCTGCAACCACGGCTGCCCCACAGCCAGGATGGTCATGCCTAGGGTTTGGAAGATGACACACATCTGTCATTATTTTTTAATTAGATTTTTATTTCCTACCTCTAGTATTTCGTTGTAATTTCCGCCACTCCTACCCAGGCCATGCTAATATAATCACTCTGGAGGAGAGTGGGAGCAGCCAGCCCACTCCTTCCAACATCCCGCTCAGGAAAGGCAAAAAAAAGCAATCTGCTAAATCCCCAGCCCCTGCAGTCATTACAAGCTCAGGGACATCAGGTGGGTGCTGAAACAAAGCATCAAAGCCTCAGTGCCGCCAGCACCTGCCAGGACCATCGGCACTGAAAAACTTCAAAAAAAAAAGTTCACATTTGCTCAAAACACTTGTTAGCTGTTCATTACTGCAGCAAGGTGAGGCATAATTAAAAATGGACTAAAGAGATTTGTGAATTATATCCTCTGCTTGATGCTGGAGATGCAGTGATATTTTCTAGCCCACATCATCCTGGAGGTCAAGATTAGATGACAGCTTGGTCTAAAAATACTCTGAAGGGGAGGCTGAGGCTGTTGGAGGAGGTCAGAGCCCTCTGTGCCCCCCCACAATGTTGCTCAGGGTTGAAACCAGGGGACAGATGTGTCCCCCAGGACATTGCTTGGAGCAAGTCTCAGTAATAAAAACAACTGCTGCATTTACAGGGAAATCCACCCAAAACAACCACAGGGAAAGCTCAGTCCCACCGTCTGCCAAAGGACCCCCAAAGCCAAACCCAGCAGCTCAGTGGGGCCGGGCTCCCCACACTGCCATCCCCACAGCTCCTGAGAGGACTGCAATCACCATGAAAGCACGGTCCGACCATCAAGTTCTTCCACCTGGAGCAACAAGGTCCTGGCATGGGGATCATCAGTGAGCCCAAGATTGAAGCTTTAGTGGCTATTCAGTGTTCCCCCATATCTGAGGCCACACAGAGTGAAAAGCAAGCTCTGGGGTTGGATTTTTGTTTGTCTCTTAAGCCTGCTTTGCCTGACGAGTATTCCAGATAAATATCCCAAGTAGCGTTACGTGTTCCAGAGAGACAGGGAAAGACGTTTCAGAGAAAAGATTGTGTTTCAAACTATTACAAAAATTAAACTGATCCATGGAAGACAGCTGGGGCCAGCTTGATCCACGGGAGACAGGCACCCCAACATGGGCACCTGACTGATGTGCCAGGCGAACAACATCCATGTTCCTGGCCTGGCTGCCCTCGGGCAACCACGGGACCCACAAGCACATGCCAGGCACACGTTAGCCGACGTGCCCATGCTATCCACACGTTACCAGGCATGCCCATGCCTACATGGATGTGCACAGCACGCACACACACAGAGAAGTGGCACCCCTGCCCACAGGGACGTGCCAGACCCATCGCTGCCAGCAGCCGCGCTCCCTCCCCAGCACCTGCTGCAAAGTTAACGCCGATAAATAACAAAACCACTAAAATTACCAGCCCCGAATCCACACAAAACGGGTCCAAGAACAGCGTCACGTTCTGTTTGCTGCTCCGCTTCTCGAGTCCGCGCCGGCCAAGCCCGGCCACGGAGCTCCAGCACCGGCCACCTGGCCACCCCGGCCGGTCACCCTCGCAAGGACACTGCCGGCCGCTCTCCCCCAGCCTCATATCACACAAAAAGCAACGAACATTTGCATCGCAGGTGCAGCAGAAACACAAGTTGAAGCTGACACCCAGACAAAGAGCAAGGGCAAAATCCAGCCCCGTCAGCACACAACCTTTTCCCTCCTCTTTCTGCAGCCCTGGGAAAAATCAATAAGATGCAGTGAGTCAAACTCAGCTTGAATCCCGTAAGTAATTAGGATTAGCAGGCTGGGAGCCGAGGGAACAGGCTGCCTATGTGCTGGGCGGGGAGGGACCATTTTGTGGGTGTAGGGTACAGCCTCAGCTGATGCAAATAACACGAGCAGCTCTTTTACGGGGTTTTCAGGCAGAACGGCAATAAGGAATGGGAACGACATGATTCGCTTAGAAACAAGAAAATCTCATGAGGATTATTTGGGGTGCCAAGCCCTGCTGGGAACAGGATGGGGACCCCACAGGTGAATCAACACTTGAGTTTGATGCCGAACCCATTTCCAGCCCCTCATTCTGAACCCAGACTGATTGAGTACCGCTTATTCCCGGGGTTCTTTCCCGGCAGTAAATAACCCACCTGAGTGTTTCACTATTTAGAGTTAAGTTAGGGGCCAAAATCGCAAAGTGGAGAAGAGACCCCCCACACACACAAACAGTCTGTGCAGAGCTCCCGATAAAATAAGAACCAATTCGGTGTGTTTCTGTCCATAAAGAACAGCTCGGACGCTGAAAAGTGTCCCTTCCTCCAGCTGAAGGAACCCGACAGAAGACGGGAGTGCTCAAGCCGGGGCCGTGCAGGGAGCAGTAGCCCCGGGACAGCGGCGAGGAGATACCCCGGTCCCCCTCCCTGCGAACCCCACCGGCCCCCCGACCCCCGCTGCTGCCCCGGTCCCGCTGCACCCCCGAGCAGCGGCTCCGCCAGCGGCGAGCCGGGGGATGAAGGAGCGATGGAAGGGAGAGAGATGAAAGGCGACGGGGAGAGATGAGGCTGCGGGAAAGTTGCGTTTCACCCACCTAGAAGCATTTTGGATGCGGCCGCGTCGCCTCCGCGCTGCTGGTGCCTCCCGCTCGCCGGGCAGAGCTGCGGGCAGGGCCGGGCGGGCGCAGCCCCGCTCCCGCCGCCCCGCTCGCTGCCGCCCCTCGCCCCGCGTCCGGCCCCGCCTCGGCCCCGCAGGAGCGCGGGGGGAGAAGCTGCCGGAGCTGCCGGGTATCAGCGTGGAAATGGGCGGGGGGACCGGGCGCTTCCCCCTCCCCGCACAGCCGCCCCCGCGCCGGGGCTGCCCGAGCCCCGAAACTTGGGGCGAGGGGAGGGGAACCCTCAATGCCTCGGCTGCACCTTCGGGGCTCTCTCGGAGAGTCCTCTAAGGTGACTGCTTTGGGGGAACACGTGCCGAAATGCCCCCGTGGGTCTCCACCGCCGAGTTTGCTTGGAGAGGGGAGACTCAGCGGCAGCCACGCAGCCGGACCCCTGGGAAAGGCTGACCGGCAGCAGGGACCGCGGGTCCCCTCCTTGTGACCGCGGCCGCGGGTCCCTGCTCCGTTCAGCCCCAGCCCTGAGTGCTGGGAACGCACAGAGCCTGACCCAAGCATGTCACCATCAGCTTGTGGGGTGACACGAGTGGACACGGGCAGCCTGGCCCGGGTGGGGTGTTCATCTCAGCCCCCCATGATTGGGGTTTTCATGAGCCCAGAGCCCACTGTGCTCCCCGTCAGTTCATTAGCAAAGACTGAGCTGGGCTCCTCACGGCAGCCCCTTCTCTGTGCTGATTTTTGGCTTCTTCTCGGGAGGCAAGGCTCATGACTTTCTTACATTGCTGCCCATTAAACATGGAAATGATGAAAAACCTGCTTGTGAAAAGGGGAAACAGTCACCTCCCCTGCCTCCCTGAACGGGAGACAAGAACGAGGAAGGAATTAAATATTTTTCTCAAGTCAAACAATACACGGAGTTGGGCAGAAACCACTGGGCCATAAGCAGAGTGAAAATGAACATGTTAAACCATGAGATGCTTGAGTCTCTTCCTGTGTACCACAGCCACACTAGGCACTTTTGGGGTAAATTACAGAATTTTGGTGCACTGAAAAGCGCTAAAGCCATCAGGGCCCCTCTGGGTGCTGCTGCAGGGCCAGGGCACAGCATGGATCTTTCTCCCAGACTTCACCCTGGCTGGGCTGGCACCGGGGCAGCGCTGGCAGAGCCCCGGGGAGGGTGTTGCTATCAGGGTCGTTAACAGCAGCAGTAAGTTTAACCGGGGCACTCGCTAATCCAGGATTGACAGCTGGCCCCGCACGCCTGGCCGGGCCTCCCGCAGGCTATTTAAACCCGATATTAATTTGTTTAATGTCATCAGCAGTTTGGCGTTACTGCAGGGAACGTCGAGCAGAGAGAACTGGAAATGTAAAGACTGGGAGGAGCAGGGGGCTGACAACCACACGATGGCTGTTCTCTTTTCCTCGGGGATAACCACAAGCCATGAGCGAGTCTGGCATCTCCCGACCTTCAGCCCCTGTGGCAGGGCCTGGCTGGAGCGATTTACAGCCCTGACCCCCAACCCTGGCCAGCCCCTTCGGTTCTACCCAGCAATTCCCTCCATAAATCCTCTCCCAGCTGCAGCTCATGCTGCATTTATCCCAGCCAGGCCAGCAGGTCCTGGCCGGCATGGCCATGGCTGAAAGGGCTCAAACTGGAGTGACACGGAGGGGTGGGAGGCAGGAACGGCGGTGTGGGACGCTGCACTTTGTGGCCGAGCCTTTGAGGCCAGCTGGAGCAGAGGCTAATTGCAGGTGCTGATTACAGCCCCTGCCATTAACGCCGCGCCTCCGGCCCTCCCTGCCCAGCCCAGCGGATCGCTGGAATTTCCCAGCTCTGCAGTGTGGATCTGTCCGGTGCATAACTTGCTATATTTGTCCATGTACCCCAGAGCTGGCATAGGGCAGCAGCACAAACCCTCCCACAGGGTGCAGACCCACATCCCCCTCTCGGCTGCCCCACACCCCAGGGAGCAAAGCCCGTGGCTGCAGCTCCCTGATACCTCCACTGTGGGATGAAGCTGCTGAAGCATCTACCCCAGAGTGGCTGAGAAGGGTGCCCAGGGGCCACGACAACCAGCTCCACCACCCCGTGGGAGGCACTAAAAAAACCCCAGAGGCAACACGGATCAGATGCCACAGCCCCTCGTGGCCACCAGTTTCCAACACAGGTTGATATCCGCAGTGGGACACTGGCGGCTGAGCATCCCAAGAGTGTGGGGATGGAACCAGAGGGTTTCTTGTGAAACGGCCCCAGGCCCCAGCCCTCAGCCTGCAGCTCCTCACACACATCCTGAGAGAGGCAAATCCCAAACACGCATTAAGAGGGGGAAGCATTTACCAGCAGCCGCCTAGAGCCAGGCTTGCTTGGGCAGGTCTGCTCAAATCCTGCTTGTGGCTTAAAGGATGAGGGAGGGTAGGAAGAAGGGGAGGGTGCTCGGGCTCAGTCTGGGCACCTAAGTCACCAGTTCACCGGGTTCTTTGTGACAACAGACTCCAGGAGCCACAACAGGGATTACTCCGAACCCTGCTGAGGGCAGTGTTAAATCCTTTGCTGGCTGAGGGGCGTCCAGGACTGGCTCTTCCCAGCCTTAGACTCCAGAGGCAGCCTGGCAAATAGTGACCAGAACTGGGAAATGAACACATCAGTAAAGGAGGAGGGAGACAGGAATAAAAGCCCAGCCAGAATTGCTCCCCTTGGCCAAATCTGCTGAGCCTTTCAGAGCCTTTCTGGCTGACTTTGTTCACCAAGGATTTAGGGTATAATTTGGGGGTGAAAGACGCCAGATAGGATCAAGACTGATACACCTGGAGAATGTGTATCAGTTTTCTTCTGCTCTGTAACTTGAGCCCCATCAGAAGCAGAAGGCTCCGGCTGAAGCAGCCGCCGGCGGTTCGTCCCTGCCGGGCCAGGAAGGCGGGCGCTGACCTTTCCTGCTCCTGAGTTTGCTCAGGATTAAGGTAACATATTTTAAGGGCTGAATCCTCCTCGCCCGGGGGGCTTCCCACACAAAGAGAATGGGGTTTGTGGCTCACAGTCTCCCCATGCCCCCCCCCCGATGAACAGAGACTTGCCAAACTGCTGAGTTCACAGTGCCCACCCAGATCCAATTTTTTTATCAATCCGCAGTTTTTAAATGAATCCTTCCTGCAGATTTCTGCTTTTATGCATTTAAAAGGAGCAAACCTGGGAGCTATGTGTCAGTGGAGGGGTCTGGCAACCCTAAGGGACACACACCCCCAGCTCTGACCCCAAGGATGAGCCAAGGTGGGCAGGGCTTTGATAAGGGAGCAATTGCCTGTGCCTCCCACCTTCATCATCTTTCCCAAGGAGATGGCTAATTACAAAGGCATCCAGGACAGGTCTGTGAATAGGGGGGAGAAATTGGATGACCTAAAAATATTTAATTATCAAGAAAAGGGGTGGAAATTACACCTGGAAATAGTTTCAAATAGAGAGTGTAAGATTTTCCATCTAATTGAGGAGGGCCCTCCTGGAAGGGACAGGGCAGAAGGTTCCACCTTTCCCCCACACTTTGGTTCCCCCTAGCCCAGTGCAGATTTTCTGGGGGGCCACAGGGTATACATGGAGTCAACTGGGGTTTGGCATGGAAACCAACTACCCAGAATCTTCTGGACGTTTAATTAGCCAGGGGTGATGCCGTCTCCGGTTTTGCCCATCACATTCCTGCTTAACTTTGGCCCCTCAGGGGGCTGCTGGTGCCCAGGGAGATCATCTGGGCAAATGCTCTGGTGCCACAGCACAGACCACACTGAGACACTCCAGCTGGCACGGTAATGGCCAGAAAAATGAAACGATTCCTCATAAATCTGTGGCTGTAGAAAATACCAAAGGTGAGCTGGAGCAGTGTGGTGGGCAAGCTGTCCAAAAGCAGCGATAACTCAGGGAGCAAAAAGGAAGGGAACTGAATTTGAGGTGAGCAGGCAGTGCCTGCAGGCAGAGGCAGCCCTGCTCCAACCACTCCAGCAACTCCAACAGCTCCGACAGATCCCACTCACACGCTCCAAAAGCAGAGAGCTGGGGGCAGCCCAGGGAGGCTGCAGGGAAAGGCCACAGTCCTTGTGCCAGAAGGATACATGGCTACCAACAGTCCCTCACGGCCAGCTCATCACCACTCTGCTCCCAGCGCCACCAGCTCTCCCGGCAGCACCAGGATCCCTGCTCCCAATCCCAGGCTGTGGACATGGCTCCAAAAGCCAGAATCCCATTTCCTCCCTCTGCACACCCGCGCTGACACCGCGGGGTTATGGAAAGGAGAGCTCACTCCGGGAAAGAGGCTGAAGCATGACGAGGGGAGATCATCTCTTCAGAGAAAATTTTATATTGCTTACGACTTACTGTCTGGGAACATAAAACAGTTTAAGCAGCCGACCCTAAATCACAGTGACAGCTCTACACTACCCACAACCCCCTGCCTGCCCTCCCCCAGCTCCCCCCGACCTGCCTCCCCTCTCCTCACCCACTCGCCCTGTTCCAAACGCTCCTCCCGTGTCCCCGGGCGAGCAGCACACGCGTGTGCACACACACACACACACACACACACACACACACACACAGCGGGCACGGAGAGGGGCCCGAGGCTGTCGGCCGGGGGAGATGAGCAGCGTTTCCATCACTGAGACGCGGACGAGTCACTTCCCCGCGGCTGTCACCCCTCCCCAGTCCCCCCCCAGTTCAGTCCCGGCGCTCTTTGGGATGGCGCCCGGGCTCGGGGCGGCCGCGCAGCCCTGGCACGCACAGCCCGGCACGACCTGTTCCACCCAGCACCTCTAATCCCCAGCGACAGCCGGGGTGGGAGCGGGAAGCTATGGGATGCAGCTGTGGGATGCAGGAGGAGGTTTGCCTCTCCCCCATGTCAGAGCAGGACAGCGGCTGCCTCCGTCCTGAGAACAGCAGAGTCCCCCCCGGGGGTGCCGAGGTCCCCCGTGCCCTCAGCCCTCCCTGGGGATGTTTAAGACAAAGCAGCCCCCAAGTGCTGGAGGGGGGCAGAGCCAAGCCCTCCAAACAGGATGCGTTTGGATCTGATGCCTAGGATGGCCAGAAGAGCCAGGAGCCTGACCCTAGAACACCCCCAGCACTGGGCACCCTTCCAAGGGGGCATCACCCCCATCCTGGGTGGGGGGACACCTCATCCCCTGCTCAGAGCTGCTGCAGGAGCTCTGGAAAAGGCCCCTTCAGGCTCAGAGCTCTCTTGGGATGGGGACCAGCGGGTGCTGACAAGTTGGGACACGCTCACAGTTTAGCTGCTGCTTGGACCATTTTTTTTCCCCCGCTTAAAATAAATCCCAGGTTTTCTCATCCAAATCTGCTGAGCTGATGCTACATGGGAAATTGTGAAATATTCCACGGCTACACGTTCCTCGTTGTTCTTAATCCACTTCTAATTAATGTCACGTGTGTGGCAGCCCTGAGCTGAGTGGCCGTGAAACACCATTGAGGCAAGTTGACAGCAAACCGACTGCAAGAAAGTGACAGCAAAATCCACGATGAAAGAGGAATGGCTCGCAACCGCAGGGCTTAAAAATAGCACGAGGCAATTTCCTACTGATTTTGGGGGAAATAGCCACTGCCAGCAGCACAGCACAGCCTCTGCCAACACCACGTCAGTGGCACCCTGACAGTCCCATGGCCCGGGGAGCCCCCACCACCCCACACAAAGATGATGCTTGATATATATTATCTGACCTTGATATATTTTGTCTTGGTCTCTGTTATTTCTACAGGCAAAGCTCTTCCACGGATGCAGCTGGAGCATCCACCCGAGCAACCAAGCCCCTGCCATGGGAGGCTCCCACCTCCTTCATGCCCCAGCAGCACAAGAAAAGCCCTTGCAGCTCCTCTGTGTCATTTTATGGCCAAGAGTTAAAATGTTAACGATCTTTTTAGAATAATTGTGTCAGGGAATAATATCCCTGAAACTCTAACCAGAACTGGGGTGCAGAGCCAGAGGTGAGAATCTTGGTGGGGAAGGCTCCACACCACAAAAACCTTCCAGCCGAAGCTGACCGCTAATCAATTCATTTTCTATTTGAAGTTACTGACTCAATAAAATCAGAGATTAATTATGCTACAGTTATTAATCCACAAAGAGCTGAATTGCTGGGCTTTTCAGAGGAACAGCAAGCTAATGGGGTATTTTCTGAGGATTTAAGAAAGGGAGCAGTTTGCTCTGGATTTATGGGCCAGCACAAAGTCGATGTGCAGGGTCTGGGCTCATGTGCTGCCTCTCACATGGCGCCCACAGGTCCTTTCCCCCAAAGAAACTGGGTTTTTTTGGTAGAGAAAAAGAGCATTTAGTGAAATTGCTTTTCTGCCAGTTCCCAGTGGGAGGGGTAAATCCCTCCCCCTCTCAGCCCTCCAAGCTCTGCACCCAGGAACCCCAAGGAACACCCCTGCACCCCATCCCTATGACCCAGCGGGAAGGGACAGCCTGGAAGTGAGCAGAGGGAAGGAAAACGTACAATTACCCAACTGAGCTTCTTCAAATTATTCCTGATCCCAGCCAACATCTTTAAGACACGAAAAAACCATTATATTTCTCCCACTGAGATTCCAGGTTATTCAAATCTGATCTGAAAAGCTATTTTTGTTCATCTTTGCTCACAGCTGAAGAGAGCAGCCGAGGCCAACGGAGCAGGAGGACTCCGTATGTTTGTCCTTCATAAATTCACAGAAGCTTAAAATCTGAACCCTGGTGCTGCTTGGGCACAAGGTATTGATCAGCACCTGGCAGAGGCAGGGTCTGTCCCAGTCAAATGTTAAATCCCCTTTAGCACTTAGGCTGGGCACAGATCTGCCTTTGGGAATTGGGAGAGCCCAATGTGCTGCCAGTGTCCCCAGCGATGGGCACTGTGAAGTGGCTCCCACGCCAGCCAGATATTGGCTTGCTCCTGCCAAATTTGTCCAAAAAGTCCCAAAAGCAGGAGAGCAGCAAACTGCTGCAGGAGTTAAGGAGGAAGCAAGAAGGAACTTTTCCTCTAGCATTGCTGGAGCAGGTCCTGGCAGGCACCAAGGCTGGGCACAGCTGGGAGCTGCATCAAGGGCAGATGTGAGAATGTGCCAGCCCCGACCTAGTGGTGACATGACTGCTGCACCCCGATTAGTCCCAATTAGACCCTAATCCCACATGTTTGCAAATTATTTAAATCAATACCTTGGGATTCTTGCAGACAAAGCCCCGCTGAACATCGCTGAAACGGATTGGCACCCGTTTGCTGGGCAAGGAACAGCTGAAAGGCTGCGACAGCAGAGAGCAGTGGGGGAAGGAGGAGGGAATGCAGCTGAGCAACGAGATGCTGGAGCACACAGAGCAGGGCCATGGAAAAGGAGCGTGGCCCAGGATCACGGAGCAGCATCATGGAGTGGGATCACACACCCACCAGCCTGCCCGTGGTGAGACCCACCGGTTCCCCTCCCTCTGCTGCTCTCCAGCCCAAAGCACAGCTTTCCCAGGTGCTGCTCTGGGTGGTTTTCAGGAGTTGTCTCTCAGCAGGGCTCTCCCAGAGCAGCCGAGAGCACAGCCATGGACTCCTTGGTCAGTGCAACAGGCGACAGCTCAGCCCCAGGCACCATGACCCCAGCTCTGCAGGGGCCATTCAAGGGCAGTGGGTTCCCTGCCAGCTGCTGAAATCAGGGAGTTCATCTGGCACCCCCTGTGAAACCCAAGATAATTCCACCAGCATCTGCCAGCCCCCCCTGACTCCCAAAGCAGCCCAGGCACCCCCAGGGTCCCCATGTCCCCTGCCAGGGGCCCCCCTCTCTGCTGCAAGCCCAGTGATGCTGAAGCTGTCACAGTGATTTCTCTGCTCATCTCAAACCTTTTTGCTCCCAAACGCATGGACAGACATTTCAGCAGATAATTGGGAAAACCAGGACCTTTCCCTTTGCAAGGAACTGTTGTTCCAGGGCTGTGCTGCCGAGACGGGGGGGGACAGCACCAGGCAGCCCCAGTGGAGGGGGGTGACAGCACCAGGCAGGCAGGGAGAGGGTCAGGGTACATCATGCCATGGGATATTGGAGAGGGAGAAGAGCTTATGACACGAATCTGCCCCAGGGCACTGCTGCCTCCAGGTGCTTTGGCCCTGCCTTGGCATTCAGTTTCGGGGGGAGCAGCTCAGCAACCTCCAAAGCCAAGAAAAGTGGTTTGAGTTGGGCTCAGGGCTTGTGTGAACCCTCCTGGCACAGGAGATGCCTGAACAGTGTGTCCTTCCCAGGGACCCTGGCCAAAGGGGTATGAGCTGCTGTCAGCTCAGATTTGCCTGGAAAACCAGAGCCTTGTGCTCCAAAGGAGAGTGCTTCCTGCTGTCTTTCAGGGAGATGTGCTCTGGCAGAGCCCAGAGACAACGCTCTGGTGGCAGCATGCAGGAGCTGTTCTTTACATCCTACGACTTTTTGAGACACGGGTGGAAAGGACTTTTGGGGAGAGCAAGGGATCAGGGTGTAAGCTCTGAAATGCTCCAGCTCAGCCTGTCCTGTGATAGAGCCCCAGAGATGATCCCGGATGAGGGGAAGCAGCAGCCCCCTGTCCATGCCCCTGCAGCCACTGTTCCCCATTTTGGGGTGGATCAGCTCTTACTGCTCGTTCAGCACCAGACAGTGCTTTGGTTCCCGAGGACTCTGAGAGCAAACTGAGATCGCTTGGGCTCCCTGGGAAATCACAGGCAGTAATTAAATCACTCGTGACCCAGTTGGATTAGAACTGGCATCTGCGGCACGAAAACGTCTTTCATCTGTGGGCACCCTGCATCTAATCACCACCTTTACCATGATTCCATACAGGACAACAAGGATCTGGGATCTGTCTCGCAAAAATGAAACTTATTGCTAATAAGCAATAATTTGTTTTTAAGTTGGGGGCTTTCTGGTACAGAGCTAATGAATTGTAATGGCACTGATTAGCATGTTTGCCAGCGACGCTCCTCTGCAGCTTTGCTCCACGAGACGCCAGCAATCGCAGCCTGTGCAGGAAGAACAGATCCGAGGAGCCAGAGGGGAATGGGGAGACTGAGTGCTGGCTGGGGAGCTGCCTTTGATGTAGCTGTAGATGTCAGCATGAGACAGAGATTCCAGCCCAGAGGAACATCCCATCTTTGTCTAACTCAATTATTTCATTTAATCCGCTGTCTTTAACCTCCCAAGACTCCCCCAGTGCTGACACACCACTGGAGACCTGTGTTAGCCATTCCTGTCTGTGGGCTGTGCCAGGCTGAGCCCAGCCCCAGAGCAGGCGGCTGCCCAAGAAGGGGTGACTGCTCCCAGGACTGCAGGCAGATGCATGTTCTCAGCACTCAGAGGTGCAGGTCTGGCTGGTGAAGGGCTCCTAGAGGAGTGATGAGGCAGGGCAGGGCTTCCCCAGCGCTTCATCACCCTGCCAGCCCTGCCCGTGCCCTCCTGCCCAAGCCTTGCAGCCCAGCCAGGAGCTCGTCCTGCACTTGTCCTCAGCTCGCTGGGGCAAGGCAGACAGGGCTGATCCTTTTTGCATTCCGGGGGGACGCATATGGCACCAAGTACCCCCAGTGCCAGTGGCACGACCGGTGCAGAGGGGACACGGGAGTCGCATCAGTCCATCCCCAGCCACCCAGGGTCACGTCTCAGGAGGCTGGGAAAGGCTCACAGTGACAATGCTGGAAGTGACATTTTTAACCAAAAGTGCAGGGAAAGGTCAGCTCCAGAGGGAACAGGAGGGCAGGGAGGCGCAGGGAGCAGCTGCTGCCTGCAATTTCCCCACATAAGCAGATCAGAGCCCTGCGCACGCAGAGCGGAGCGTGTGGGGCCGACAGCGCGGGGCCCCAGGGGTGTGACACTGGCAGAGGTCAGGGACGGTGCAGAAGCACAAAGAGCAGACTGGCATGCTCCAAGATTCTTTGGCTCAGTAGGAAATGCATCCCTGGACAGCCTCCCATCAGACCACAACCAGATCGAGGGGAGAAGCTGGAAGCTGCAGGCTGGAATTTATGAGCCCTATCCCCATTAAAATAGCCGGCGATATTTCCATCTGTCAGTGATGTTGATGAAGAGACCTGCTCCTTTGCATATCCCAGGCCTCACCCAAACAAAACCAGCACCACTCGGGGCAGGATCTGGCACACACATGACTATTGCCATGCTAGGAATTCATGGCTCCAGCCTGCCCAGT
This sequence comes from Cyanoderma ruficeps, assembly GCA_008694505.1. Lineage (NCBI taxonomy): Eukaryota > Metazoa > Chordata > Aves > Passeriformes > Timaliidae > Cyanoderma > Cyanoderma ruficeps. The sequence continues at coordinate 568,332 of VZDJ01001173.1, read as the reverse complement.
CTTCAGTAAGAGCAGGAGCAGGGAACCATATAATCTTTAAGGTCCCTTCCATCCCAAGGCATTCTGTGATTCTGTCCCTTGATTTGCTGCTAACGACAAACCCTCACAGCCAAAGGCTCAGGCGGAGCAGGTCAGCCATGGTGACAGGGTGACATTTCCGGGCACACTTCCCTGCTTTTGTGCATAAAATCTGCAGCAGCCAGCTGGGCCCGGCCAGGTGAATGCTGGCAGATGGCACAGAGGGCAAGCGAGTCCTTGCCCTTGCACAAGCTCCTGCCCAGCAGCCCGGCACCTGCACATGCCAGCATCCCTGCCACAGCCAATAGGTGAGGGGCCTCAGGACCAACATCTAAGCAGCATTTTGAATCCAACTCAGCCCAGATACAGGAGAAGTGCACAGCAGGAGCCTGGAGGGACACGGTCAGGTTGGCACCTGGAAAGCAGCATCCAGTAGCCCAACAACTGACAGCTACTCCACCCTTGGACACGCACGTCCCCACGGCACAAACCGTCTACAGAACTCAAGAAGACACCCACGAAGGCAGAGCAGCAGCAACCACACTTGCACATGGACAGACCCACATGTGTCTATCCCTCTGCTGCTGCAGCGTGGCCCCCTGGACCCCAAAACCACTTGAGGACTGGCAGTGACAGCTGGGGGAAGCCCTGCAGTTCAGGTAGACCAGCAAGTGACAGATGCCAAGGACAAAATACAGCGTTTCTGATCTTTCCATGAGCCCAACAGAGCAGCTGTGCCAGAGCAAGGGCAGCCTTTGGGCAACCTTGACCTGCTGGGTGGGCTCCTACCTTGGGCTGCTGGCATCTTCCCCTTGTTTAGCTGCTTGAGGCGCTTCTGGTGGGACTTGCCGTTGTAGTGGATCTGTGCCTGGGCAGCTGAGTTGAGTTGGATATTGCAGACCTCACAAAGTGTGAACGACTGGTGCTTCTTCTCCCTCTTCATGCGCTGCTCAGGCTGGCTGGGTGGGCAGCTGGCCTCCTCCACCAGCTGCTCTGCACTCTCGGGGCTGTGGGATGGGCTCAGGGGTCGCTTCATGCCTGCGGGAGGAAGGACAGACCCACTGTGAGGACAGAGGGACAGGAACAGGTGCCAGGTGAGGCAGGAGAGGCCAATACAGGTCCCACGCCTGTGGTGTGTCTGAATCTGGGGGGGACCCCTGAGCAAGTGCAACAGCGTTTGGGCAAGATGGCATGAGCAGCAGCATTCCCAGGAGGTTAGTGCTGGAGTAGAGAAGAACCCCTTTCTTCCAAGCTTCCAGCTCTAGACGACACTCCTTGTGTCAGGTCAAGTCTCTCTGTTCACTCGTGGGCAGCACTGTGGATTGGCCCAAGGCAGAGTTAGGATGGAACCAACTCTCTGCAGGCAAGAGATTCAGCTGGCAGGACTCGTGTGCGGTGAGGGTGTCCCAGAGCCCGTCCCCACCACGGCAGGAGAACGACTGGCACTGCCACTGTCGGCCCCCAGCAGGTGCCTGTCCTGAGCATGGAGCTCTGTGGGACCAACTTGCAGCAGGACCTGGAGCCCCAGACCCACACAGCGACACCACAGAGAAGAGCTGCCCATGGAGGGCCTGGGGTCAGCTGGGGACAGCCCTCCAGCGGCCTTTGCCTTGCAGGGACACTGTTCCTGCTGCCCGACCCCGAGCTGGGAATTGGTGGGACATCCAGAACAGCCTCGGAGGCGCGAAGGTCACCCGAGCCCTGTGATCCAGTTACCACCTTGGAGCTGGCAGCTGCGGCTTACAAATACCCACAGGCACGCCAAGGGGCCAAGGCTGGGGCCGGGGTGTCTGTGGGTGACCAGGCACGACCCAAGGGTGCCTGCAGGGATGTCCCCGGCATCCTCGGCAGGGCTGCACGGGGACCGTGCTGGGCTCAGTCGTCCGCACGCTCCTCGGGCAGCGGGGCCCGCACCGGGGCCTTTGGCTCAGGCAATGGGCTGCCCAAAACCCCGCTGGGTCGTGCCGGCGGGGCCGCCCACCCAGCAGGGTACGAGGGGTCGCTCCTCGGGCCCACCGGGGACTCGGGGGGGGTCTCGGTTCGCTGCAGCCCCGGACGCGGCCCCGCGGTGGCGCCGCCGCTCCGCGCCCGTCCCGTGCGTGGGTCCCGCGGCGGGCGGGAGCCGGGACCGGGGACGGCGGGGACCGGGGAACTGCGGGGACAGGGCACAGCGGGGACGGGCGGGGACGGGCGGGGACAGGGGGAAACAGCGGGGACAGGGGGCAGGGGGGACAGAGGAACAACGGGAAGAGGGGACAAGGGGGACAAGGAGCTGCGGGGAAAGGGGGCAGCGGGGACAGGTGACAGCGGGGACAGCGGGGACAGAAGGCAGCGCGCTTCCCGTCGCAGAGCGGGGTTGCGCTGCCACGCACCCACCCACCGGGTGAGCACCCCTCTCCTCAGCGGGCCTCGGCCCCGTCCTGCGCCTTCCTGCGCCACGGAGGTGGCCACGAGTGTCTCCATCCATAGTCCTGTTTAGCCAAAAGGAGCGGGACGTTTTCCCACTAGCTGTTAACAGAGCCGGAGGCCTTTCCCAGGATAACCATTAGCAGAACAACCGGAAAGCAGATCTGGGAGACGATCAGCACCAGGAATGTGAGACGGGGCCTCGGGGACACGCGGCACGCTGGCGGGGACACGCCAGCCGAGGCAGCTCGCCGGGTGCCCTTGGCATGCTCCCACTCCCCGGGTATTTTTAATGCAATTACATCCCAGGACGCAGAGCTAAAATTGGAACATTATGTGGACAAAGTATCCCCAAAGTCTCCCTCGTCTTTAAAACGGGCACTGCTGTTGCTCTGATTAGGCAGCAGCTCCTGTACCGGCTCCCGGGACAGCGTTTGAAGGTCTGTCCTAATTGCACACACACTTGTTGTCTCATTCACTTAATTTCTTCTGTGCCTGTTCTGCTTCTCAGGTGTCGGAGCCACAAACTGGGTGGCTCGTGGCTGGGACAGGTCACGGGACAGGTCACGGCACGAGTGCAGGCTGGCAATGCCCTGACTGACGGCGACTTTGGGGCAGATTTGGCTACTTCGAGGCAGATTTCACCTTTTCAGCAAAGCGTTGAGGAACTTTTGGCCAGGGGATGGGGAGCTGTTACCTTTCACAGCAGGGAAACTAAGGCAAGGTGAAGGTTAAGTGACGCCTCCAGGGTGACTCAGGGGCTCTGAGCCAAACCCAGCTCAGAACACAGGGTCACCACATCCCAGCCCCACCACCCATCTCACCCCAGGAGCAATGAGGTCAAGCTTTTGTCTCCTCCATGCAGGAGGATCACAAGCAGTTGCAAATTTTCGGGTAGTCTTCCCAAGGCTTCTCCTGGATGTGGGAGATGAGCTGCCAGTCCCTCACCACTGCCCAGATTTGACCTGGCTGCTCAGCATCACTGACACCTCCCAGGACCCCGATGACACCCTGCCACCTGCACTTCTTGCTGCCCTTCCCTCAGAGCCGAGGGCTCTGCCGGCCTCACAGGGGATGTCTCTTTGGCTCCTGATTTTTTGAAGGAGACCCACGCTGGGCCATCCTTTACTCAGCTCCTGAACGCAAAGCAAACTCCAGAAACCACAACACCCCACACAGACTGCGGTCGCTGGAAGTGCCTCTGTGCCCACACATTGCATCCCACAGCATCCCACAGCATCCCACAGCATCCCACAGCAACCCACAGCGTCCCACAACATCCCAGAAAAGCTGCTGGCTGGGCATGGCATATATGAGTGGGGCAGTGGGGTTCTAGCCAAGCGAGAAAATCCTGATGAGAAAGCAGGTTTGATGCAGGTCAGGTCCTTTCCCTCATTTCCTGTATTCTGAATAACCTGGGGCAGCTCCATAAAGGCCACCCTGGGCACAGGGACCTGTGCTGTTACCCCAGCCTGGACAGAGGTGCCCATGCACAGGCAGCCTGAACATCTGTGCAGGGATGTTCTCTCAGTGTCCTACCCCAGCAGGGACCCTCGTGCTCCCTCCTGCCGTCAGCACCAGTTTGTGTCCCAAGGGACTTTTATTTGGCCTGAACTCAATAGAGATCAATAGAGCTGAGGGGAGCGGGGAACAGCTGATTGGGAGATCTCTCCATTCAGCGATATGGGATCAGGGAAAACACCACCTGAGCAGAAAGTGCATGAACTTGGTAAGAGAGCAAGAAATCTGAAGGAAAAAGAGAATCTTACGTGAGTTCACTAGGTTACATCCTACTGAATCCACCCTCCTTGCCTCCAGTTGAGTACACACAACAGTAAATAAAAGCAGCAGAAGTAAAAGAAAGTGTTGGTATGAAAGTGGCCACCAACTGTTGTCACAAAATTCCCTCAGACCCCCTAAGGACCAATTTCATGGTCCTTGTAAGGACCCTTAGGAAAGCCAGAACTGCCACAGCACCTCACCCAAACACAAATCACTGCATCCCATCACCTCAGTGTTTGCACCATTAAGCAGCTCTGTGACCCTGCCACTGCCATGCAGGGCCCCTGGCTGTGCCCCCACCAGAGCCACCAGAGAGCCCCAGACCCCCTGCAGCAGCCCCACCATCCTCTCCTCGCAGACCCCTCACCACTGGCACAGGCAATTTCCAGCCCACCCACCCGTTTGGGCTCCGTGTACAGCAGTGCCTCTTCAAGGCAGCACCTGGTGCCCCAGCCTGGCACAGGAGGCTCCTACCTGGTGCTGGAGAAGGGAACGCCGAGCCCTGCCCTTGGCACCGCCGAGCCCAGCCGGCTCCTGCCCTTGTGCCACGGCCCTCAGGGCACCGCGGCCGCCCCTATGCCTGGAGAGCTGCAGACACTTGTCTCATATTTCAAGGAGCATTTCAAATGCGGTTCGATCGCCACTAAATCAGCCCTCATCAGCAGCCTCCGGACGAGAGCCGGCACGTCCGAGTGGGTGCCTGTGGCTCAGCAAGTTCCCAAAGAGCTCGGAGCGTCACGCGGGGCAGCGGGCGCCAGCTGGCAGGGGGTGGCACTGGAGGAGCCACCTTGAGCCAAGAGCAGGCGGATGCACCTGACAGCAGCTCTCAGTGACAGGGGAGATGGGGGAATGGGGCAGCTCTCCGGCTGCCTCAATGGCTGGGCCCAGAGAATTCCCTGTGTAATTTCATGAAGAGGCAGCAGCTGCTGGTGGAGGGATGGGAAGGCCACTCTGGCTGCAATGAGCACAGGAGGCTCAGCCCAGGGGACCTGCTGTAGCATCAGGAGATGCTTCAATGTCCTGTCCTGAGAGCTGAGCAGATCCAGGCAGACTGCAGGTTTTGGAGGGGCCTGGCCATGCCTGCAGCACTTGCAGCATTTCATAACACTGCATCAAACCAGCTGCCCCCCCAGCCCTGGCATATGCTCCGTTAATGCCAGAGCGAGGCACATTTTAGGATCAGTCCGTAAACCGTGCGTTGTCAGAGCAAGGATTAGTGTGAGCTGTCTCTCCTCAAGGGCTCCAGACTGCAGGCTGGCTCCTGGCACGGGGCACACACAGGGCTCAGACCACCCTCAACCTCCCGTTCTGAATCCCCCAAATGCCCAGTTCTTACCCTCAGATGCTCTCCAGGTTTCCCCTCAGGCTGAAGGGCAGTGGGACATGTAGCAGCCTCCCGGGAGGGCAGGGAGCATCGCACGGAGCACGGTGCCACTGCGCCTGTCCTCTCCTTTGCACATCAAGATCATTAACACCGCAGGGCTGCGTGTCCCCTGAATCAGCAGATCCCAGCCCTGCTCCCGGGCAGCCAGGACGGCTGAAACCCAGCAGAAGGAGATGCCATGGAGGGAACAATGCTGCTGCTCTGCAGCGGGGCAGGGAACGTGCCCGTCCACTCTGCGAAGCAAAACCTGGGCAGTGCCACCTGCTCTCAAACCAGCAGGGAAAAGAGCAAAGCAAACAGAGGCATGGAGTGTGACATTCTGTCCTGGGGTTTGGCTGTAGGTGTGAGCACAGCACAGAGAGCGGCGGGAGAGGAAGGACCGAGGCTCCATGATTCATCACCCCCACTGGCCGTGCAGCCCCAGCCTCTCCTCTGGATGAGGAGAACATGACAAGATCACAGCATCCTTCAGGATTCTTGTGGTCAGCACAAAGATCAGGGCAGAGCCATGTCTCACAGAGACACTATGTTCTCTTGGGAAACAAAATACAGAGAACCAGGTGATGCACGGGGGGAGTCTGAGCCCTGGCAGCACCTCGTGATCCCCTCGCTGTTCCCTGAAGCTGCCACAGGGAAATTCCCAGGAAAGATGATTTTCCACAAGTGCGGGATCCAGAATGAGATCCAGACCAGCTCCTGAGGAGCTGCCACCCCCACTGCAGGCACCAACAGCCGGGTCAGCAGTGGTGCCACTGGAGGCACAACGCCACAAGCATCAGCACAAGCACCATGGTGGTGGCAGTGCCAGTCCCCTTCCCCCAGCCATGTGTTCCTGTGGCAAAGGTGAGGACATCCACCACGAGCACTTACAGTGATGAGCAGGGTTCCAGCAGGTCCCACAGCAGAGGTGGGCATGCTCTTCCCTCCCAGCTCCTCTCACTCCCGTGTCTACGTCAGGTGCTTTTCAGGGCAGAAATTGGCTTTTAAGTGAATTTGTGGAGAGCTGCAGGCTAACAGGAGACCTCCAGTTTAAGCTGGAGCTCTCAAAGGCTCCTCTATTACAACGCAAATTAAATATTTGATAGTGCTAAGCAAGTGACATTTGCAGTCCGGTCACGCCAGGGGTATCAGATAGAGATATTTGCAACGGGATCTGTTTAAATCCGTGTAGTGCTTTGGATCCGTTCATCAAAACAAGCCCAGAGCTTTATTAAAATCAATGTTATCAAACACCCTGCTGGGGGAGGCTCTGGAGCCCATGTGGTGGGGCTGGGGCGCAGCTGAGCCCTGCTGAGCTATGAGGCTGCAGTACTGTGCAGCTTTAGAAGAGATTTTTCTTTAAAATTTAAGAGTAGCGAGAGACTTATCCCTACCTGCAGCTGTGGGAGAGGGATTCGCTGCAGCAGAAAAAAAGGGAAAGCACTGACCCAGCCCCATATAGAAACTGTTTTCAATAGGATCTCTTATATATGAGAGATTTCTGCTACCTGACACCAGATCAGACACGCTCCCATGCCGGATCCATCAGACACATGTTCCAGAAACTGCCATAAAGTTGTTCAGTGTGACAAATGCCGGATTCCCTTCCCCAGCTCAGCAAGGCTGCATGGAAACACACTTTGTCAAAGCATAACAAAACTACTCTCATTAATTTCCCTAAAAAGGGGCTTGAAAACATAAAGGCTGAAAAGAAACTTTCTGCATCTGTCACATGAGATGTGACAAAGTGACACAGAGCCCAGGCAACTTGTTGACAGTGAATGCCCTTCACGGACAGATTTGGGGAAGATTTCCTTACCAGCACATGGCTCGGGCCCATCAGCTGTGGTGGGAGGGGAGGCTCCTGAGCACTGTCCAAGGACTGCTCTGGGTCTGCCCTTGGCCCAGAGCTCTGGGAAGATGGGTCCAGGGACAGCTGGACACCCCGAGGTGGCTGCGGGGCCACCCCACTGCCAGCCCGCTCTGCCCCAGTTCCATGGCACTTGTCATGGTGCTGGAGCTCCCAAACCTCCCAGCTGCTGGGGAAAGTTTGCAAAAGCATCTCGAGCTGAAAGGCAGGTGACAAGTAAAAAGAACCCTGAATTTATTGTTTTCTCAGAATTTAGAGTGGGAGGAAGGAAAATGGGACGACCCATGATTTTTTAATGCCTGCAGTTGGCAGCTCCATATTTAATGTGACAGCATCCCTTTAAGAAAAATATGTTCATACACAAGAAAGAAAATAAATTGGCAAAGCAATTTGCTTTCAAGCTAGGCTGACAATTCCCCACTCCAACGTTTTGCTGCAGCCTTGGGTGAGCCGCAGTGGCCGGCACTCCATGCTGGGCAGGGGTCATCTCAGAGGTTAAGGATGCTTCACTGGGCGACAAAGCCCATCTGGGAGCAGTAATTTATCCCAGAGATGGTGCAAAGAAAGAGTGGAAGGAATAATTCATTGTGTGTGAGGCAACAAGGAGACTGTGCTGTCATGTTACCACACTGACAACTCCCCGACACAAACAGAGATGCTTGTTACGGAGCCTGAACCCACACGATCAAAGGGGCTTCTGCATTTGGGGTAGGAAGGGATAAAAAAAGACAGGAAGAAAGGAAAAGAAGAGCTAAATCAAAGCCTTGTTACTATTTCTTATGAAAGAAACTTGTGAGAAATGCTCTTTGCTGAGCAATTAGTCACCAGGATCTGAGGCAAGCGCCCAGCAGGACCCACTGCTGCTGCCCTGGGGCTGGGGAGGAGCACCCTGGTGTGGCTGCTCAGAGCAGCCTGGGGGGACATGAACCAGCAGGAAGAACCTGTCTGATAGGGGACAGCACGATGGCACCAGAGCCATCAGGAAAAGAGGCATCCAGGGTCCAAAACCATCCCTCACTTCTGCATTCCCCTCAGTTGAGGGCTGGGGCTCCCCAGAACGACCCTGCACACCGAGCACCTGAGGTCCCTGCTGACAGTGGCAGCTCTGAAGTCAAGCCCCTAAAGCCTTGAGCTTGGTGATAGTGGTGCCACACCCAGGGGTGGCACAAAATCCCTCAGCCCCCCAAGGTGCTGCTGAGGGGTAACCAAGAGTGATGGGTGTGCAAGGGTCCTGTCCAGAACCGTGCTGCAGGAGCATCAGCCTTCAGCCTCAGTTCACACCTTGAAACCCTGACTTGTCTGTGAACACCAGGATGCCAGAGCTGACAGGCAGGGAAATGAAATGGGACAGATGATAATGAATTGCCCACATCCCTCAGTGTCTCCTGGATGTGGAGGAATGAAGTTATACATTGCTCACTGGCTAGAGGACAGAAGAAGAGTTTCAGAGCTCGGGTTTAATCAGCTCAGTGACAAGCATGGCCTGGATTCATTCCCTCCCCTTGCCACGGTTTGGTGTCTCCACTCCTTTCCCGGCTCCCGGCTCCTGCCAGCCCCAGGGTTCACTGCCTCGCTCCTGCAGCACCAGGATGAAGCTGCAGGAACCCAGTCGCTGCAGTGTGAGAATCCTGTGCTGTGCTGGAGGTCACTGGTGTCAGGAGAGAAGCACGTGTATCCAATTAGACTGGGAAACCTCTGCTCCCAGAAGGGCAGAGGGCAGCGAGTGTTGGCTGGCAGTGCAGGTGGCAGCTGGAATATTTATTTGGGCAGCACCGTTAATGTCATTTAATGAGCTCGGGTGGGTCAGCGTTCCTGTTTGAAAGGAATTCCGAAATGAACTAATGAAAAATTACTTATCTCCCTGCCACGGAGACAGCCCCACTCCTGCTCCCTCCTGCTCACTGGCACTGAGCAGGAGAGATCTCCCTGCTCCCTCTCTGTGCTCACCTGCCTCCCACACGTGCATGACACTGCCACTGTTGCCGGGCTGTCACCGCAGCGGCTGCCACGCTGTCACCGGAGGGTACCTGGCACAGGGGGGAGACAGAGCCGGGCTGGGCACGGCTCACATCGACCGCGCCTCTGACCAGTGAGCAGCACGGAGCCGCGGCTGGGGCAGAGCCTGGTCCTTCCACAGGGTGTTCCCAGGATGAAGCCTGGAAGCTGCTGCTCCTCCAGCTGGGCGCCGGGTGCAGCCCTGCGCTCCGTGCTGCCCGCCAGCGAGTTCCAGGCGATGGGAAACGTGGTGGGGAGGCAGCCGGGGCAGAGGGGCTGCTGACAAGTCCGTCTCCTGCCACACAAAGCAACCCATCCGTGCCAAGGGTCCAAGCATGTCCCTGAGCGGGCACAGCGCCAGGTCGAAGCCAGGATGGGAGAGGCAGCCAAGGCACGGCCCTAAGAGCTGTCTCGGGACTGCACCGCGGCCGGGATCCCAAGGGGAGGCCCCGCAGTCGCCAGCCCATCGCCAGGGCTCCCAGCTCCCCAGGGCGTGCGGGGGACAGCGGCGTGAGGCTCAGCTCCGCTGGCAGCTGGCGAGAGGTGGAGGCGTTGCTGTTATGAAAACATGCGAGGGCTGTGTCTGAAAACATTGTGAGGAGCCAGCTCCATAAATAGGCCCTTTATGGCTCTTCCCTGCGCTGAGACAGGCTCTTTCACACACGCTTGGCTCCGGCACGGCGGGTTACGCGGCTGAAACAGCCCCGTGTCGGGTGGGGGAGCCTGGGGAGCGCGGGCAGACGGGACACTGAGGCACGGAGCCCCCAAGCTCAGCCCCACCACCCCTGAGCAGGGGGTGCCACACCGCAGCAGCACCCACCCAACAGCAGCCCGTGTCCCTCGGCAGGAGCTGCGATGCCCGTGGGAGGACAGAGACCAGGACAGTGACCCGTGCTGTCACAGGACACGGGCAGCAGCTGCTCCGCTGCCACCACCTCCGCGCACAGCACGCCCCGGCGCCGCAGCATACGGCCACGATTAATCAATGGATTCATCAGGGAGTTGTCATTAATTGAGCAGCTCCTGTGGCCATGGAGCCCAATGGTCTGTGTGGTGTCAGAAGCCGTGCGTGCAGCAGCAGCTCTTCACTGCGTTCGGCCACATCCATTTAACGCGATGACAGCTCAGTTTGTGCCCCCTCAGCAAACGTCCCCCGGTGTGGGAGCACTGGTGACTAAAGCAGCGAGTGAACGATTAGTGACTCAGCGCATAATTTTGCTCATTTTGTGCCTTTTTTAGCGCGGGGCGGACAGAGCTCACACAGCAAACTCTCGCCAGGCACCGCCACCGCTCCCTCACAGCGTCCCAGCTCCGGGCACCCACCTGGGGCTGGGGACCTCCTTACAGGCAAGCATCTGTTTGATGTGGTTCTGCCACGGAAAACAGGGAGAAGAAGCTGGAAAACCCTGCCAAGGGCTTTGGCTTGTTCTTCATTCTCCCTTTTATCGTTTCCTTTCTGACCTGGGAAAAGGCAAGGGGAGCGCTGCAGCCGCGGGGAGAGGGGCTGGGCAGCCCCGGCTGCGCGGCTCACACCGCGCTGGCGCTGACCCGGCAGTTCCCTTTATCAAGAGCAAAGCACTGAGCTCTTGTCTTGGCGGTAACTGATGTCTGCAAGCACCAGGTGCCGGCTTGAATTAAGAAGCTCTTTGAGCTGGAATTGTGCTGCGCACCCAGCGCTGGGGTGAACGCTGCTGGAGGAACCTCTGCCCAGACCACCCGCATCAGCCCGAGGGCCACTGTCCCCCGCAGGCTGGGGACAGTGACAGGGACGTGCCAGCAGTTTCATCTCATCCTTACAGACAGGGCAGCCAGAGCACAGCAGCTGTATGAGTGCAGAAATCCGACATGTGAGAGCAGGTCCAGCCCTGGGTGACTCTGTGTCTGGCAGTGCTGACCTGGCTGTCGGTGTGTCCGCAGCTCCGGGTGACCCGTGGAGGAATGGAGAATGAGGTCAGTGTCCTTGGCACTGCTATCACACCTGGACAGATCCCCCTCCAGCCAGGGGGATGAGCTGGGCCACTCAAAGGTGACCCAATGGCACCTCTCTGGTGCATGGATCTGTGCAATCACACAACCAACGTGACCAACACAACCAGTGCCAGCCACCAGCCACTCCCATCTCCCACGGGGAGCTGCTGGCAAATGGTCACCCAGTGCCACCAAACTCTCTCATGGGGTCAGAGTGACACAGCCCCACAGTTTCAGGGGTGGCAGCCTCAGCCACCGTGGAGGACAGAGAATTGTCACCTCCCTAAAGCGGCTTTGTCTTTGCTTTCTCTTTAATGATTTCCCAGCTGCTTCCCCATTTCAGCTGATAATGGGACTTCACTCTCTAACTGGGTCTGAGAGGCGCTTGCCTTGTTCAGGCTGGAGAAAATCAATTCCCCTTTCACTCAAGTCTTTGCAAGACAGATGAACTGAAGATCATGCCTGCCTGAGCAAAATATTTATTCAGTCTGGGAACAGATTTACTTTTGAACCTTCTATAAATACAGCTGAGGGCCCCCATTTAATCCCTTACCAGAAGACCTAATTTTATTTGTTTTGTGTTTTAAAGAATTCTCCCTTTTCCAACGCCTTGTCAGCAGGTGAAGAAAGGCAGGATTTCTGGCACTCGGCTTGGCAGTGGGCATAGCCAGTGGTGCTGGGCAGCCAGTGCCTGATCCCACTGCAGGATGGGGCTGGGTGGTGAGGGTGTGAGACCTCTGCACTGCTGGGTCTGGGTTCTGCAGAGTTTCCTGCTCTCTGTTACTGATTTACACCCATCAAAGCTCTGCTGGAGCCAGGGCAGGCAGGGAGAGGCCAAATCCTCCACAGAGGCGTCTTTGTGACCTTGCCTGCCCTGCCCACACGAGGATCCCTGTGCTGGGGGCAGAGTCGCTGTCTCAGCAGGGCCATGCACAACCTTCTGCAGCCCCTCGAGACCTGAGACCACCTTCCAACAGACCCATCACCCCCTCATCTGCATGAGCCCCCCCGGGACCAGCCATGATTTGCTCCACCCACAGCCAAAACAGGCTTGAAAGGGGCAGCTGTTTATCCGTGATGCAGCAAGCACTTCACCACCAACCTGTGCCTCTCCCCATCACCCTCCCCATGGGGTGACACACCTAGTAGGGACCCTGTCTGGGACCACAGCATTGCACCACCCTGACCCTCCAAGGACCCTGCAGCCTGCCCTGCCTGCATTATCTGTCACTCCACAGCCAGCGGTCCCTCAGCTGGGGCTGCAGAGGGGTTGGGGTTCCCACCACTGGCAGGAGAAGGAAAAGCTCCTTGGCCAGCCAGGAGTGGGTGGGCAGTGGGGAGCTGCTCCCAGGGCGCTCAGGGGCGTCCTGCCACCTGCCAGGATCTCACTGTCACACACCACCATGTTCTTGCCAGAGGGTTTGCCCAAGTCCTTAGGTGGAGGAATGTTCCCAAGGACAAACTGAAAAGCATTCCCAGCACCAAGCAGATGCCAAGAGCCAGCAGGTGCTGGAGATGATTATCTGCCACCAGAACCCACCTTGGCACTTCCCTGGGCCAGAGCCCCATGCCCAGAGGAGCAGCACTGGCCAGCATTGGAGGCGCAGGTGGCTGCTGGGTGTCTGTAAATCCCTTTGACTTCTCTGCCTAAGTCAGCACTGGTCAGCACTCATCCTGCCCCGAGATTCTGGCACTGCTTTGTGCTTTCCAGTGGTAATGGAGCACACAAGTCATCATCTCACTCCACATCTGGCCAGGAAAGGGAGATTCTAACACAGGTGTGAACCCTGCAGTGCCAGTCCCAGGTCTCCCCCCAAGCTCCTGGCCAGCAGCGAGCTCCTGCACAGACCCAGGATGGACAGACCCCAGCCTGGACAAGGCAATTGCTATTTTCCCACCTGGCATATCCCCAGCCCTTGGAAGACTGGTCCAAAGGCACAGCGTGCTCCATGCCACAACTGGCTCACTTATTTGACACACTTATTAAATTATTACACCTGTTGGCTAATTACCTCCTCTGGAAACCAGAGGACACATAAATTTGACATTGACCTGTGCAAACCCGCAGCCCTACAGATGTTGGCCGGGTTTGGGGGGCTCAGTGGGGCTTGGGAGAAGTGGGGGACTGGAAACATGGCTCTGTGGAAGTTTCCCTCCCTGCCCCACCAGCCCACTGCTGCTGCCCCATCTCCCAGCAAGATGGGGACTGGGGAGCCCAGGAGCCATGGTGAACCCCCTGCAGCACAGGCCTGGGGTGCCAGCACTGCCCTTCCTGCACACTCTGCCTTCCTGAGCACAGATTAATCTGGGAGAGCTTTAATCCGCTAAAGCCCTTTCGTAACAGCCCTCAAAAATAAGCCTGGAGAGTTCCTAATACTTCTTGAAAATTTGGAGTTGGGATATTTATAGGCTCTGGCCTTGCGTGAGACGAAGCACACCCAGCACTGGGCGGGAGGGCTCTGAGGTGGAGGAACCTGCTCCGGGGGGAGCCACGGCCTGACCTCAGCTCTCGCCCCCCAGCCCGGCCAGCAGCCGCTCTGTGCCACTCCCAGTCTCCTGCTGGCTCCCTAACAAGCTTCCCTTGTTTGGGATTTTTATGTCGGGTTGTTTTTTTTTCCTACAAGCGTTTCAGGCTCCTCAGAAGAGGCTCTAGCCCGGCGCACAGACCGGCTCTGTGCCTTCAGCCCTTCAAACGAACGCAGAGCAGCGGCGCTTCCGACCAAGACAAACAGCGGTGACGCCGCGCCCCCTGGGCATGAGGCCGAGGGCAGAAAATCACACACGGTAACAGAGAAAGTTCAGAAAAAAACCCCTCAACCCTCCAAAAATGTGCACATCCACAAAAACAGCAGGCTAGGGTCCTGCTCTGCTGGTTTTGAGTCACCAGCAGTGGTGGGCATTGGTATCTCTGCGATTGGTCCTGGCAGGGTCCAGCAAGCCTCTGGCTTTGTGTGCCACCACAGTGGCACCTGCTAGAGCCAAGTGGCAATTGGCAAGAGGCAAGCCATTGGTTCCACGTCTCTCCTGCTCCAACAGATAAAGGGAAAAATATCCTCCAAAGAGCTCTTAGCCCCTTGCCACGTGGTTTTACAAAGACGTGACCAAAGGTGTCCCCAGGGCAGTGGCTGCAGAATTCTCACAGTTCCAAGGCAAAAGATGTCTCAGAGAACTGGGAGGTGATGGGAAGACGAGAACCCCCTCTGATCTTACACAGGCAAAAACCACCCCACATTCAACAGTTCCTTCATTCCCCTGAGGCAGAGCAAGAGCCAGTGGCCAGATGTCAGAAGGAGAAATACTCAGACTGGAGGCAGAGTGGCATCAGCCTGATTCCCAACAGAGAGGCCCCAGCTCATCCCCTGACTGGTGAGCACAAGGCAGAGGAATGAGCAGAGCTGCCAGGATCAAACCTGATGGCCAGAGGAGTCCAGAACCTCACCATAGGAGGCAGCAGGGATGCCCAGTTCCCTCAGCACCCTGAGCCCAGATGCTGCTGCCTGACCAAGGTCCAGCTGCTGGAGCAGCTCCTGACTCCAGGCACACACAGGCACAGATTAGGGCTTCACCTCACAATGTTTCCTTTGCAATTTCCCAGTGATCTTTCTTATCAACTAATTAAAAAATTTCCATAATTAGGCCAGGGAAAATCACGACTCAGGAACGCTCCCATTTCAAAGCAGCAGAGATTTGTTCGGTATCAAGAGCTCAGAGCCCTCACCAGAGCCAGGTTCCCCCAGAACCCTCCCTGATGACCAGCCTGGGCCCACCCCTGCAGGGCCCCGCAGCCCCGAGCCCACCACCAGCCCCTCTCCCTGCCGGGAATTCATCCTGGGGAAAAGGCTGTTTACACTGCAGGGGGAAAAGGGGTGGTTTTTATTAAAAAAACCCATAAAGAGCCCTCTGACAGCCAGGGATTCTCCCTGCCTTCAGCCCCTGCAAAGTCAGGAGTGCTTGAGGAAGCACCCACAGACATGCAGAGCAAAGCTCCCCCTGTGCCCACAGCCCAGTGTCCCTGTGCCACCCTGGCTGCCATGGCCAGGGCGCAGCCAAGGTGGGCACAGGGGCATCCTGGCGCCTCCGAAATACCAACACCTGCACTGGGGGAGCACCAGGGAAGCTCCCATGGGACCTGGGGCATCCTGTGCCAGCAGAGCAGCTCTTGGCTCCTGAATCTGCAGCTTCCCTTTGATGACTGGCAAGTAAATTGTTGTATTTCTAAGAGAAATGGAGCAGTTGTTACGGTGCAGCTGCAGCCTGGGTTTCCTTGAGAGCACAGACATAATTTCTGACAGGGGCTTTCTGACACAGAAATTATGGCGCTATTTTGGAGGCAATCTCAGAGCATCACACTAAGAAACAGCCTTTGTACATCACAATATCATTGCTAAATTGACAAATAGACCCTCATGGGCTTCATTATTCTGCTCCGGGTGCACATTTTTGCATTTTTATCATCCCTAGAAATGATTAAAGAGCTGCAGAACTGAGGGCTCTGGCTTTGGAAAACTCAAACTCCAGTCCCGATCAAGCTGAGAAACAGGAGAAGCAGCTGGAAGGGCTGCAGGGCTCAGGAAGGGAATCTTTGCCCCTGTGATGTGTAAGTCTGGCACGTTTTGGGGACTGTCTGGTGCTTCCATGGCAGGTTTGCTTTTAGCCCTGGAAATTCACCAGCGTAAAACAATGTGACTGACAGATCCAGGGCTGGATTGGGAACATCCCTGCAAAGGTCCTTGTTCAGTCAATAGCAGATTTGTGTTGTGCACTTGTGGAAATACATCAATCTCCCCAGAAACTTTAGATAAAAGCCAAACAAGAGGAAGACCCTCAGAAATACAACAAATAAGAGCCCAAAGACCAGGGTTCCTTTACCAGCCACCAGCCGACGTCTGAGGATGCTGGGGCAATGCTCAAGGAGAATTTTTGGTTGGAATGGCTGTAGATGGCCACGGCCAGGCGAGCTTCTGGTGCTGCTCTGCTGGGGCCACAGCATCGCTCCAGGCTCTGTACATTCCTGCCAGCCCATGGAGATGAACAGCAGGCAGGTGCAGGCAGAATGAGCTGGGGCAGCTCTGCCCTGTCCCTGTCCATGTCCCCACTGGCACACAGACAGGAACCTTGTCCTGGGGCAGCTGGGAATGCTTGGCAGAATACCAGCCCCCAAAAACAATGCAGAGAACNTGAGGCCAGTGAGCCACCAACCCTCAGAAATATTTCTTACTCTTGGGACTATTAAACCAGCATCCCGATTTCTCTGTGCAGAGGCTGCTGCTCTGTGAGAGTCAAACAGCACTGGGGCAGCGAGATCAGCTGCTCTGGAGCTCCAGCCAAGCACGATGTGAGCTCAGGGATGGGAGCTCAGGGGTGGGAGCTCAGGGGTGGGAGCTCAGGGATGGGAACTCAGGGATGGGAGCTCAGGGATGGGAGCTCAGGGATGGGAGCTCAGGGATGCTCGTGTACAAGACTCACAGTGGGAAGTCACAGCCTGGCATGACGTCACAGCCCTGCTAATGCAGAGCCTGGCTCTGTGCATTCACAGACCCAGCCACATCCAGGGTCACACCAGCCTTTTTTTTTTTTCCCAACGCACGTGGCAGATTATAGAACAAGCACGAAATCCACAGCACACGGTATCGTCACCCTGCCCTGAACTCTGCATATGGTGAGAGAGTTTCTGGTTGGCAAAATCACACTGGCAGCTACTGAGGAACCAACAGGGCTCCTCTATCCCCACGGAGCCCTTCCACCTAAATGACAAACATCATCCAGCTGGGCTGGATGCTCCATTGGAAAACACCTGCAGTCACTTAAAAAAAGTCATTGGTGGTGGATTTGGATGGTGGTGGCTGAAGAAACTCCCAGCCAGGCTGGCAGCCGGGACAGAGCCTCATTTATCCACAGGCTGTCACACACAGTGGCACTGCCCATCGATGCTATTTTCAGGCACCATGCCCCACATGCAGACACAGCAGCTCACAAACATCTCCACTCCCCTCCCAGACACCCCAGGTAACCAGGGGTGAAGCCAATGTGTGCACAGCACTGAGCAGGCACAGGGCCAGCTCCTGCCTCACATTTTCATCCAGAATTGCTCCCTGTGGGACAGAGGTGCTGCCATACTTCATGGGACCCACAGACACGTCCAGCCCTCGCAGGGGGAGCTCCAGCAGCAAGGTGCTGATCCCTGCTTACTGGTGAATCAATCTGGAAGCCCTTTAGAGCCTCCAGGAGTGTGATGCCAGGCTCTAGACCCCTCAGCTTCACACAGAATCACCTCCTCTGTTTGAGCAGCACTTTCAAATTTTGCTCCGAAAACAAATCGCAGCCTCTTGTGCCAAGGTGTTGTTTTCCCACACGCCCACCCAGCAGGATCGGCGCTCGCCGCCCTGCCGTGGGCAGGCACAGGCACGTCCCTGTGCCTGGATCCGTGGGGTTTGCTCTGGGGCAGAGCAAGCCCCAGCCCTGCTCCGCTCCGATGCAAACTCCTTAAAAGCTTCCACCATAACTCACTGCTGCCCAAGTTAACAGCAAAGTCTGTTGGTAATGGCCGGGGGAGAGCGGTCAATCTGCTGAGTGCGGATCCTGCTTCTGCCTCCACAGTCCCGGACCAGGGGACCCCGCTGCTCCCACCCGGAGACACAGCCAACAGAAAGTGCTTTTATACAGCGCTCTGAAGGTCCTTTTCTGTAAGAGCCAAGAGTCCCCGAGGAGGCAGCCAGAGCCTCGGCTCCATTCCCAACACAGCTCTCCAAGTCCCGATCCCAGCATGGACGCATCCAGCTCCGGGCACTGTGCGAACAAGCCAGGGGACATGCGGGGTGTGCCCCCAGAGGGGCCCGAGGACCACTCCACCGCCCCGTGCCCCGGCCGGGCCGCACACCCCGACACCTGGGCCAACACCGCCCACGCCCAGGTGCTGCCGCAGACCCCAGTCCAGCACACACCCGTGGGGGTCCCACGCCACGCACCCCACAGCGCGGGCACCCCGGCGGGGATTCCCGGGGGTTACCGGCACCCAGCGGGTCCCGCTCGGCGTGGGAACCTCAGCCCCGCGCCGGGGCCTCGGTAAAGTTCCGCTCAAGAAGTTTCCCTCCTAGCCTGACCCCTCCGGGTGGTCAGTGGGGCCGGGGTTCCGCCACCCCCGCCGCCCCTGCCCCGTTGCCCGGCTCCGCCAGGATGGAGCGCGGGGAGCGGCGCGTGCCCCCGGCGAACACCCGGCCCCGATCCCGATTCCCGGGGCCCTTCCAGCGCATCCCCCCCCTCCCACCACCACACACACAACTTTCCTAATCCTGCAACTCCCCGTGCCCACAGCCCAGCCCCGCGGCCGCCGGTACCGGCAGCCCGGCCGCCCCCGCCCGCCCTACCTGCCCAGCCGCCCGGCTCCGCCGCCGTCTGCAGCATCCTCCCGCCGGCTTCTCGCTCCCGGCCGTGCGAGCGCGCTCTCGGAGGAGGAGGAGAAGGAGGAGAAGGAGGAAGAGGAGGAGGAGGAGGAAGGGGGGGGATGAAGGCAGCGCGCGCGCCGCCGCGGTCCAACCCCCCCTCGGCGCCGCACGCCCGCACGGAGTGGGAGGGGGAACCGCGGCGGCGCATCCCGGTGCTGCATCCCGCAGCTGCATCCCGCAGCGGCGCCAGGGGCTCGGGGACATCCTCCCGTCGCGCACCCCTCGGTCACGGCTGGCCCTGGCTGGGACGGTGGGAACAGAGGGGCTCCCCAGGCTCTTTCCAAGGGATTTGGGGGGTCGGTAAGGTGTGTGGCTAGGAGCGCAAAGGAGGGTGACACAGCGGGGCTGTGGGGAGGGCGCCTGAATTTCAGGGTACTGAGATTCCGTGTGCGACCAGAGCCCCGGAGAATGGCGGGTCAGGTCTCAGACCCCCCAGGGACGAGGGTCTGCAGTCCCGCACCCTGAGTGGCGGCGGACGGCCCGGCTCTCCAGGCATCGCTGGGGGCTGCAGTCCTTTGCCGATGGCACCTTGGCCCAGCAGGCAGCAGGGAGGGACAAGAACCGTGGCCGTGCCCGGGCAGCTCGGCTGCTCCAAGAGGGTGAACCGGAGCCAGGGGCGGGCTGGACGGAGGGGGCCTGCAGGGAGATGCTTCCTCCTTCAGTCACCGCGGCTGGAGCACAAGGTGCCGCCAGGCAAAGGCGTCTCTGCTGCCATGCTCCTGCCTTGTGCTAAGGTCAACAATTTTAAGTGCAAAACTCTGAGCTGGCCTGTCGCTGTCATCATTGTTAATATTTTAGCAGCTCCCAGAACCTTTCAGCGGGGCCACACAGTGCTGACACAGGAGAGGAGATAAAAACGCGTCCTGCTGCCCGCCCCAAGGAATACGCTGTCTAGACGCGTTATATAATCACATTTTGCCCTCCGCCAGGACACTTTGCAGAGGATCTCAAAGCACTTCCCAAAACTGCTAATTGAGCTTCGGAGCCCAGCTGGGAGGGAACTGCTCTGGCCAAGAGCCCTCTCCTCTGGAGCAGGTACCCAGGGGCTGCTGTCTCCCAGAGCAATTGCCTGCTTGCTACTTTGCATCCACTAAAACACGGAATTGATGCCAAGAGGCAGAGGTGTGATTGGGCCCGTGCTCTCCCTGGCAGAGGCTGGAGGCTGCAGAAGTGGGGGCAGAGCATGTGCTGCTCCAAACCCCTCCGAGCCCACAGGTGCCCGTGCCTGCTGAGGCCTCCACGGTCACCAGCTGCCAGGAGGAGGAAAGCCAGGAGCGGGGAGTCCCAGTCTGAGCTACTTCTGGGTCTATAGATCCTGGAACACAAGCAGGTGGCCCAGCAGCAGCAAATCCCACCTGTCCACACCAGGAGTCCCTTTCCCCGCTGCTGTCAGAGTCAGGTCCCCAGGAGCAGCAGTGTGGCACCACTGAGCCTTGTCCTGGCTCAGCATAAATCACTTTGGGTTTTCAGAGCCCTTTTGCCAAAGCTCAGTGCATTTGTTTGCTGTGCCATCTGATTTTCACAGTGTCGGATGGGGTTTTTTCATCCCCATAAATAATTACAGGCGCTCTAATGGATCTCAAACTTTACCGTACCTTGGCTGTCAGGAGCCTGATGATGATGGTGTAGCCTTCTTCTCCAAGGAGCAGAGGCAGGGCTGGGGCTCCTGCACACTTTTTTCATTTACTTTAACCCTTTCAGCCTCATCCTGCCTCCACCACAGTGCAGGGAAGGGACTGTACTCCCCTTCCAGGCACAAGAGTCAGGAAACGGAGAGATGAGGCCTCTCACCTGACCCACAGCTCCCAGCATTCCAACACTGGGGAGCAGGGATGCATTTCTTCCCCCCTGTGGGAACTCTGGCTTCCCTCTTCCAAGGGCAGCCCTTCACATTGCTTCTCCCCAAGATACTGTCTGTGCCGAGACCACGGTCACTCTCAAACATTTTGGTTTGCTGCAGATATGTCCAAAGCTGAAGACAAAACTCTAAACAAAGAGAAGGTCATCTCCAGCTGCAGCACCCTGAAATGCCACGGGACAGAGCAGGCACAGCACATCCAGCCCCTGCATCACACTGTCATTGCTCAGAGAATTTTCAGTTCTGTACAGCAACTTTGTGCACTTGAAGAAGAAGAAATGAGCCTCCAAGGAAACAGGATCAGGCACTGCCAGGAGGGAGGGAACTATGAGGGAATGGGCACTGCCAGGAAGAAATGGGCACTGTCAGGGCAATGCTTCCTCTTTCTTCATGTTTCTGGAGCTCAGCAGCTCTGCTCTCAGTAAACAGGGAGTTTTACAATTACACCAATGTTCTGCATCCTTTGGCAGCTCTGACATTCCCCCCACAGAGGAGGTGCTGGCGCTGCCCAGGGGCACTGTGGTGGCACCTCTCCAGTGAGACAGGTGATGGGTAGGGGTGACAAGCTGTCCCAGATGTGATGCTGTTGAGACATTGCCAATCCCAAATGTGGAACCAAAGGGCCCCAGAGAAGGAGGATCCCTACTGCCTCCCCCACTGGGGTCCCACAACACCGGCTGAGTGCAGTGCCCGGGTCTCCAGGTGCAGTTAGAGCTATCTCCATCCTTGGCACTGCATGGCAGGGACCAGCACCAGGCAGAACCCAGTCTTCTGGGTAAGGAGGGCCATGGGAGACAGGTGGGCAGAAGAGAGGCTGTGCTCAGGGGTCCCACAGCCAGGAAAGGTCGGTGTGGGGTGATTCAGGCCCAGCACCACTTTCCAGGAAGGCTCGCTGGCTCCTCGGCCACCGCGCTGAGCCGTGCCAAGCTGCTCCGGCAGCTGCCGTGGCCATTCAGCAGCTGTTGAGCTGTAATTGCTCATTGAGTCATAATTTTTTTTTTCCCCAGTGAAAGCAGCACTGTCAGGGAATTAAAATCTTTTCAAAAGCCCATAAAGATTTCATAAACGTTTCAGAGCCGGATCAGGGGGGGGTTTAGCACCTTCACAGCCAGGACCCAGGGAAGGTGATGAGGAGACCAGGAGTGGAACGCTTGACAGACATAACTGGTTAAAGGAACAGCAGCTCTGGGCAGCACCAGCCCACGGGGAGCTGAGTGAGGCTGCACGGCCCCTGCCCACAGCCTGCACAGGGCAGGACTGGTTCCCAGTCCATAGCCTGAGTGCAAAGGCCCAGCTGGGCTCCAGGTGGTTCAATTCACCTTGATTCCCTTGACACACTGCTGACATGGGCTGTGGGATGCTGGGATGTCACACCACAGCACCTCCAGACCCCAGGAGACCAAAAAGCTGACATGAGGACAGCGCAGCTGCACCAGCCCCAGCGCCTTGGCTCTACCTGTTTCTCATCAGCTCAATTAGCAGCGACCCAGCTCCGGCCAGCTGGGACCTTCAGCCCCACAACCACCGTGGGCAAGAGGCATTGACCCCACGAACACCCATGTTGGATCCAGACCAGCCTAAGGTGTCCTCAAAAGCAGAGGTTTGCACTCTGGGAGGATTGTTGTGCGCATGGAACAAGGTTTTCTGCTGCTGCAGCTCTCCCCACACGAGCAGGTGTTTGCAGGTGACGGAGGCGCCGCGTTCCCACCGGCAGCCCCTGCGCCGTCCCGGCCACCTGCTATTTTTAGCCTGAGTGCGGAGCCGCCTTTGATGCTCTCTCCCTGAGCTCTGCAAAATATCTGGGCCAGGCACGCACAGCTTCCACAGCCCCGCTCTGCCAGAACACGCTTCCCAAGGAAGCACTCGGGGATGCTGGATGAGCCCAGCTGGCACCCACGTGCCTTGAGGGGTTTAATGGGGAGAAGCTGTGCCCCCACAGCCTGACAGAGCTGGACTGTGGATTGCAGCCCAGGGTCTGTACAGCCACATCAGCAGGGTGATGTTAACCCTAACTCCAACCCCACCCCGTGGGCACTGCAGGCCCTGTTCTCTAACTGGGGTGCAGAAACAAGAGCACGAATGGGTCAGAGCTGAGCTGAGCACCCATTTGGGCACCCGTGGGTGCAGGAACTCTCCACAGCTGTAGGAGGAAAATAGGGACTCCCAGCACTGCTCCTGGAAGCTGCTGGCCCCAGCAGCTCTCACCAGCTTTGGGCATCTCTTCGAGAGGCACCTGAGGCACCGATAACTCATTGTTAGGGGAGAGGTTGCTGTTGTTTTATGGCTGTTGTTATTTCCTTCCTATTGTAACTTTTAATTAAAATCTACGGAAGGCCGATAACTGCTCCCTCTGCATAATTGCAGGGAGTAAATTTTATTATATAGGAAAGTGGTTTTAATTTTTAATGGACTTATTTTTGAGGAAGAGCAACACTTTGAAGGGATCTGTGAGCCCCAGTAACATTATCAAAGGTGAGAAGAGGAACAAAGATGGGTACCCCATAAAACTGTTATTTTAGGGGAGTTTTGCGCTTCCTCCTAATGAGAGATGAATTGCACCAGCTCCATTTGTTGTAGGAGGAAAATTAAAATGAAACTGATAAGAGCCCAACCTCTCGCTCCTGACTTACCTCCCAATTATAAATGAAAGCTCACAGGCATTCCAGAGATGGGGCTTGATGTCTACATTAATTATAAATAAATTATGTACACTTAATGTTTAAATGAAATTTCAGATAAAGCTTTATATTTAGAAAAGCGTTGCATCAGTGCATAAATATTTATGCAAGGAGTCTGGGTGAACTGCGGCTGCTTCAGCGTGACGTCGCCGCAGAGCTGGAGCAGGGAGCCTTGGCTGGGTGTTGGGAGGAGGTGGGGCTGAGCCCACTGGGAGGGGAACAGGACAGTCAGATCCTAAACCTGACCCTCCACTGGGGTTTGGAGAGGGGAGGCGATGGGACACTCTAGGCCCCGTGTCAGCCTGACGTTGTCAGAGCAGCAGCCCATGGCCAGGGAGGCCGGTGACAGTGACAATCCCCCCATGCTCCCATCTTTCTCCAGCCCTCAAGGCCCTGTGGCAATGTCCCACAGGACCCCTGAGGCACACGGTGCCAGGGCTGGGGTGAGCCTTTAATGCAGCCAGAGTGGAAGAGGAGAAATCTGACAGGCCCCAGCTGAAAGCTGTGTGGAAAAACACTAAGGGAGGACAAATAAAATTGATTGAAATTGTTCAGCCCCAGTCACTTGTGAAGGAATCCAGATGAGGTCCAGGCAGCATCCAGCATCCTGAGCAGCCACCACTGAGGTGAGATATCATCCCTGAGGGCATGGAGAGTGCCTGTGCCCACACTCCTGGCCAGCCCTGTGATCTGCTTCACGCCATGAAGATCTGAGATGCAACAGCTTTCCAGGGCCATGAATGCATTTGTCTGATTTCTTTCTGATACTTGAGACAGAGCATCCCTGTCAGGAGGAACATCCCTGTCAGAGAGAACATCCTGGCCAGGGCACAGCATCCCAGTCAAGGAGAACATCCCCGCCAAGGAAAATATCCCAGCCAGGGAGAACATCCCAGGCAGGAAGAACATCCTTGCCAGGTACACACATGACCCACCAGCGAGGGCTGAGCGGGCAGAGCCGGGTGCAGTTGGCCCAGGAATTTCAGCAGGGTCACCTTTGGTATCGCAGCGCTGCACAGCCCTCATTCTGCAACGGGAGCAGTATCTCATTTCTTCCTCAATTAGCTCCTGATTATCAGTGTCCCAGGGCCCCTTTCCAGTCTCTGTTTAATGCACCATTAATAATTCATTTCTCAGATAGCAGGAACGCAGCGCGAGGTTGGGGCTTTGTGACTAATAAGTACCGGAGCAACTCTCGTCTCCAAGGGACAAATGAAGGCAACAAAAATAAAGTGGAAGAATCAGAGATAATATGTTTTGTGGCCTTTAATCAAACACTGCATAACGGGTTTGATTACTCAGGTGAAGAACATGCACACATGCTGGGCTCCCGTGCCTCCCCATCATCACCCCCATCCCACTGCCTTCCTTGGCACAGAGGGAAATTGAGGCACCTCGAGGTAAAACTAGGGCTGGCCTGCACTGCCCTCCTCCCAGAGTTAAAGGTTTAGGTATGAACTAGACCTTTTCTCAAGCTGGAAAATCCCAGGACCAGATTTCCCAGTGCCCAGCAGAGGCAGCGCAGTCGCTGAGGAGTCGCAGGCACGCTGGCAGCTGCACATTAAGTGTGACGGGTTTCTGACAGATCCAATTATAAAGCCAGGTCTCAGCAGAATTGCAGCCCTAAGATTTAGTGCATGAAATTTTGTTGGGGAATTTTTCGGATATTGCAGCTTGTGCCAGGGGTCCCTGCAGGCCCCAGACTGTGCTAGGACCTGCCAGCTGTCCCTGGGTCTTACCCCACACTGTGCTGCATCCCCTCCCTGCCACATCCTGCCAATGCCCAGCCCGAAAAGTCACCTAAAAATGGCAAGAAGGAGAGCAGCCAGCCCCAGCAGCACTGAGGAAGTGGGACCTGCAGCCCCCCTGCTCTTCTGCCCCACGGAGACGTGCCCTGGCCCAGGGACTGTCCCTGCCCCTGCACAGTCGCTGGGATCACACACGGCCTATGGGCTGTAAATCACTTGACTCCCAGTAGCTGAGGATCTGTCCAGGCCTTTCCACACAGCCCTAGAATGGTATTTTTAGCCCTTTCCTAGAAAAACAAGGTGGGCATGTGTGATGGTCCTGTTCTCAGCTGACATGGGACTTGGCTGCCCTGGGAATGCTCCTCAGAGGAAAGTAGCCAAGAAACCTCCAGGGACCAAAAGATCTGGGCCAGTGAGGACATGGGGATGTGAGTCCAGCTGCTCCCACGGTGCTTTGGTCCAAAGAGAAGTCAAGTTTCCTTGCCAGGCACAGGGCTGTTGTGCCCCAGCCAGTGCTGCACGAGCTTGTTCCATCAAAACCCTGGGATCAGTGGGTTTGTTTTGCTTTTTCTAAGTGGCTGAGAGCACAGGGTTGTACTCCAGTGCTGACAGAGACCCTGGGTGGGCATGAAGCTTGGGATGAAAGCTGGCAGCCCACACCACTGCCCCCATCGGATCAGAGCAGCATCAGCATTCCCTGGCTCGGAACCCAGGAGCTGTTGGGAAAACAGATTTGCCTTTACATCCGCGAGGCTGTTCCATCCTCTGCCATCCACAGCTGAGCCCAGGCTGGCAGGAGCAGCCAGAAGGCCGGTGCCAGGGGGCTCAGTGACTGTAGGGGGCTGGAGTCTCCCCAGTCCTGGCTTTTGTACCCTCCTGGGGACACCCAGTGAAGGGCTGCAGCCCTTTCCCCAAGCTGGGATGGCTCCTCTGCGCTGGCACCTCATGGCTGGGCTGGTGGGACGCACACTGGGCACAGACTTCAGCGGGTACCCGAGTGCCACGGAGCAGAGACACCTCCGTGATTCTCCAGGGATGAGCAGCCCCTGGTCTTGACATCCTCACCCCGGAGCTCCCGCAGTGCCCTGGGCACGTGTCTCGCTGTGCCCCGGGCTCAGATGGCATCACACGCCACATGCCGGGGAGCTGTTTTAACCTAGGCAGAATAAACCTGCACTGATTATATTTCCTGCCTCCCGGTCGGGGCGCGAGGGAAATTGTTTGATGCTAATCCCCTTGTTTAATCCAGCAGCATCCTGACATGCGAACAGTCAGGATTAACTCCCGGCGGGAATCGTTTGACATGCGGCCGTCGGTGGCGGGGCCGGCAGCGCCGAGCAGGACAGGGACGCCCCCCAGGCTTTGCAGGCTCCCATGCGCTCCCGGAGAAGAGGGGATGCAGGAGCAAAATGGGGAGAGGGCTTCTGGTTTTTGGGATCGAATTCCTCCACTACAAGCACTTTTCTGAAGACTGGAATTTCCCTCTCTGTAGCAGGGGAAATTCCAGCTGTCCCAGGAAAGGTCGCCTCGGGGTCTGATGTGCTGCTGGAA
The DNA here is from genome assembly GCA_008694505.1 of Cyanoderma ruficeps. NCBI lineage: Eukaryota > Metazoa > Chordata > Aves > Passeriformes > Timaliidae > Cyanoderma > Cyanoderma ruficeps. The sequence goes on along the minus strand of VZDJ01001173.1, from coordinate 541,653 downwards.
GAGATACTGTGCAATAGCCAGATTTTCAAATGTGCCTGGGAAGCAAAATTCACTCTCCATCCCCCTCACCCAGGATGCCAGCGGACTCCTGCTGCTCATCCTGCTGCTGCCTGAGCCAGAAACATGAAAGAGGATGGAGCTACCCGCAGGGCAGGACCCCCAGCCCCAGACATCTCCTTGATAAAGGTGCCTGGGGTCCTGCTTCGGCTGCTCTGTGCCCTCCTGCCCTCTCTGTGCTGCAGACCTGCCCTGGATTTCAAATTTCAATTTCCCTGACTTTATCTTTCAGACCCAGTTCTCATTATTCCTCTCTCTGCCAAGTTAAAGAGCCCTTTAATACCCAGCAGTTTTCTCCCCAGGAAGATACTTGCATGCAGTAATCAAATCACATCTCAGGCTCCTTCCTGATAAGTCGAACAGGCTGAGCACTAAACACCAGCCTGGGGAAAGGGCTGACCTGAGGCACTGCCAGGTGGAGGAGCCGGAGGTTTCCCAGCTGGTGCCTTGAGAGGGGGATCGGTGCTTTCTGACGCACTGATGACAAACGAAATGAGCTGTGAAAAAATAAATTGCTGCATTGCCCTGACTCTGTGAGCACACCCGGCTGCCGGGGGCACGGGAGTGCTGGGGCAGGAGGCCACGGGCGTTCCTGAGGCTGTGCCCGTGCTGGCAGCCTGTGGGCCAGGGGCAAACCCCTTCACGGTGCTTCTGCCAACAGAACTTGCCGCAGCTGCTGTTTGCTGCGGGGCTAATGGTGCCCATCTCTGCTTACAGCGAGTCGTGACGGCCGGAACGTAAGTGCTTTGGGGAGCTGAGATAAGCAAAGGTGCTTCGAGCCACAGACTTCTTCCAGCCTGGGGATTTGGCCACAGGAGGCCAGCTCTGAAGGATGCCAGTCCTGAAGGATGCTGGCTCAGAGGGATGGAGGCTGAGAAGGATGCCAGCCCTGAAGGACACCGAGCAAGGTTGCAGCAGCGATCACTGCAGCTCGGCTGCTCCCTGCTGCCAGGCCCAAGGTGACTGAGCCCCTGGGAAGGAGAAATCAGATGCGGCTGACATTAAAGCAGGGACGCAGAGGGGAGAACAAGCAGAGGCTGCATACAGACCCACCTGCAAAACCCACAGAGACTCACAGTGCTGTCCTGGCCCTGTATCCCACAAAGTCAGCTGTGCCCTCTCAGAAAGGGGCAAGTTTTGTTGCAGAAATTCCAGTTTGGGGCACCCTAGCAGACAGACAGATCTACCAGGGCTGGGGAGAGGTTGCACCACCCAGTGCTGTGGGCACCCGCTGGGCTAACTCACAACCTGAATTCTCCAAGCACAAATCAGGGCAATTTGAGCTGAGCAAAACGGTCTGGGGTCCCTGCGGGAGGGATCTTGCCTAGGGAGCGGGAGGAGAGGCCATCCCAGCCCACAGGGAGCTACAAATAACTCAAATGGCCTCATTACCCAGTTTCTGATGAACAGGAGTTTGGTTTCCCCGGGGCCATCTCCACCTGAAAGCGGGCTATGTGTGCCTGACGCTGCGGGAGCCTCTGGTACCAAAGTCGGGCAGGAGCAGGACTTTGGTCCCCTGCACATGTCCTTGTCCTTCTGCAGCTCCGAATCACCCGTGACTGCCATCCGCCCTGCTTACCGGCGGGGGTGGGTCCCCGGCCAGCACCAACATGTGTGGCAGGATCCCGCGGGGAAGGGACACGCGTGGAGCGGCGGGTGCGAGCGCTGCAGCCCCCTGTACTCGCCGGAGCATCCCCCGGCCCCCGCCGGATCATCCTCCTTTCCCCGGGCATCTCCCGGTCCTGCTGGATCATCCCCCGGCTCCCCGGGCATTCCCCAGTCCCCCCCGGATCATTTCCCGGTTCCCAGAACATCCTCCGGCTCCCCGGGCATCCCCCGGTCCCCTCGGATCGTTTCCCCGTTCCCAGAACATCCTCCAGTTTCCCGGGTATCCTCCGGTTCCCCCGGATCGCTCCCCAGTTCCCCGAACATCCCCTGCTCCCGCCGGATCATCCCCCGGTTCTCCCGGATCGTTCCCCGGTTCCCCGAACATCCCCCGGTCCCGCCGAATCCTCCCCCGGTTCTCCCGGATCGTTCCCCGGTTCCCCGGGCATCCCCCGGTCCCGCCGGATCCTCCCCCGGTTCTCCCGGATCGGGAGCGCCCGGCCCGGGGCGCCCTCTAGCGGCCCAGGCGGGGCAGCGCGGGCGGACGCGCGGTCCGGGGCTGAGCGCCTCGGTACCGAACCCCTCGCCCCAAAGCCGGCCCGGTCCTGCGCCCGTGCCCGGTGCCGAGTCCTGCCGCAAACCCCGCGGCTCCCCCGCATCTCGGACGCAAAAGGGCTCCCAGGTGAGACCGAGGGGATGGATGGCTGGAGCCCCGCAGGGATCCCCGGGCCTGCCCCAGTGGGGTTTAGGCTCATTCTGCGCCTCGGGAAGGTTCGGTCTTGGGTGAGTGGGTGAGACGGGTCGCTCAGGCCTCTGTCTGCGTGTGGGGTGGGGCCGGGGTAACCTCACAAACTCCGCTGTCTCCTGGAGACCCTTGTTCTGCTGGCACAGGCTACAATGGGTTCTGGCTCTGGGGCAATGTCCCCCCTCGAAGCCTCCTGTGCCCAGCCAGCTCTTGCCACGAGTGATGCAGCCACCCAGCCCCTTCAGTCTAGCATCTGTTTTTAATGGAGACACATCAAATTCATAAATGAGAGCGGAGAAGCACTGGGCTGTCCTGGACCCACAGAAATGGATGGTTTTCCTGGCAGGGTTGTGGAGGAGAAGGCAGCAGCATGGGGAGCAAGGAAGGGTTTGGGTGGTTTTCCATCGCAGCATCTCATCCTTTCTACGTCACATCCACACGTGGGTGCAGCAAAGCTCCTTCAGCAGCCATGGGCTCCAGCTGGGGACATACTGCTGGGCTCAGACCAGCGAGGAAGAGAGGACTGAGCTGTGGCCCTCTGTCCCAGGATCAAGAAAGCCTCCCCTTCTCATGCAGCACCCTGAAAGTGCCCTGTGAATAGTCCTCTGTTCATCCCTGTGCTAGAGGGACAGGCCGTAAGTGTCAGAGCAGTACTCCAGGTAGTCAAATGCCTTGATGGGGAATGTCACAGCACTCCACTTCTTGTACCTCCTCTTCTCTGCTGGTGTCTCCACCACAAAGTTTTTGATGCAGAGGATAGGCAGCTTCGCCTGCCGGTACAGCATCTCCATCCCCAAGTCCTGTGTGGGCAGGGAGGGGACAGTGACCCAATGCACACGCAGCATCCCCAGACTGCAGGGCCATGCACACAGGGATGGGGCAGTTCCTTGCTCCCAAGGGATGTCCCTCCTTTGGAGACAGCCTGTGTCCATGTCCCACGGCACACACATGACACAGGCATGTGCAGCTGTGAGCTGGGGCACAAGGCACAGCCCTTCCTGTCCCTCCAGCTCTGACTGGGCTGCAGACACGGGGGAGCTGTGGTGCTCACCTGGCTGCAGGCTTTGCAGGAGATACGGCAGCCGGGCTCCCAGTCCTTGAAGGTCCGCTGGAACTGTATTTTCCCCGAGGAAACTCTGTAATATGACCTGGAAGGAAGGGGCCACCAGACAGTAAGGATGACAGTCCAGGGGACACAAACAGGGCAGCACAGGTGCTCGCTCCCATAGTCCAAGTTCCTGCAATCTCCCTGTACCAAGATCCCTGAGAAAGAGCTGTGAGCAGGCTGGTGCTACCCTTGCCCATCTGCCTGCTCACCCCTGCCCGTGTGAGACTCCTACCCAAATTTGGGGTTGATGTTGATGTGGTGCATGCCCTCCACCGTGCGGATGTCGCTGCCGCGGCACACGGCCGTGTTGCAGTTGACACAGTAAAGGCAAACGGCGTCCGGGGCGTGCAGCTGCCGCCGCTCGCTGATCCTGGCCTTCTTCATCTGCCAGCTGGCCACGGCCACCCGCTGCAGCTCCTGGATCTGTGGGGGACAGGGCTCAGCACAGGACTGCAGGCAAGGACAGATGGCAGACACAGCAAGATCCATGGCTACCTAGGGATGCATCATCCCAGTAGCACAAGCCACAGGGCAGGACAAGCAGGGCAGGACAGGCACATGCTGCCCCATGCCCCTCATATGACCCCATCCCAGGAGCCAGTGCTTCTCCGAGACAGAGCAGGCAGCCAAATGCAGGGTGCAGAGGGGGGCAAGAGATGCCTGGCCCTGCCAGTGCCCATGGCAGCACCCAGTACTCACCTTTTGGCAGTACTCCTGCTCAGGCATAGCTTGCACTGCCTGAATTGCCCTCTTCATGAGCTCTACCAGGTCCTCATTGAGCAACTCTCGGGTCACCTCTCTGCTGTTGGCTTTGGCAAGGACAGAGTAGACGCTGTTCTCAGCACGGGCACGGCCTCGGGCCTGCAGGGCAAGGTTCAGATGTTGCAGTCAGTGGAACAGGGACACAGCCCACCCTTCTGTGCACCCCTGTGAGGACGGAGCCACCTCCACCCTCCCCTGCTCCTCGCTAAGGAGATGTTCTGCCAGGGGCTGGGCTCATCCCCAAGGAGCTGCCTGCAGGAAATGCAAGAGCCCCCATGTCCCCATGTCCCACTCCTGTGGCTTTGGGGGATCCTGGTAGGGGTAGAGGGAGCCTGGACAGCACCTGCATCATGGCAATCTCATTGGTCATCAGCCCATAGCGGACCACGATGTTGCACTCAGGGATGTCCAGGCCCTCCTCGGACACACTGGTGGAGAAGAGCAGGTTGAGGGCTCCTTCACGGAACTGCTTGATCACATCCTGCTGCTCATTCTGAGTAGACAAGGGGGGGATGATGCTTCAGCAGCTGTGCAGGGCTCTGAGGCCTGGGCAGCACCCACAGCACCCCCAAAATGTGCAGACTGGGGTCAGTCCAGGTCCTGCCCACCCTCCACTCACCTGTGTCATGTGCCTGGTCTGGTTGCTGTAGCCAGCACCGGTGAGGACGGCGGCCCTGATGTGTTGCCCACGGAGTGTGGCCGTGGCCTGCAGCCAGCTGAGCAGGCTGTGGGCACTCTGCCTTGTACTGGTAAAGATGATGCCACGAGAAGTGCCCAGGGGCTGGAAGTGCTCAAGCAGGAGCATCTCCAGCTTCCTTAGCCTGGGGTTCTCATAGCGGTGGTCCCCGGCAAGTGCCCGCAGGCTGGCTCTGTTCTCTGCACAGGTGAGCGGGGTGTCAGGGGCACTCCCTGCACCCAAAATGCAGACAGCATCACCCCCCTCCAAGCCCCTCTGTTACCCTCAAACGTGGCGGTGAGGAACCGTTCGGTGGGATCCCTCTTATCCCTCTCAGCGCTGTAGAACTGCTGGAGGCACTGGAAGGCGTCGACCATCCGCACGCTGTCGTTGATCAGCAAAGCGTCGTTGTACTTGCGCAGGTGCAGGGCACACACCCGCGTCTTTCGACAAAACATCTCTGCAGCTGACGGGGGCCAGGGGACACCAGAGTCACAGCCTGTCCCCCTGGCTCAGCCCTGCCACACCCACACTGCCCCACCCTCACCTTTATTCTCCAGCTCCACAATGCGCTGCTCGTAAATCTGCGTGCCGAAGTCTTGTGGGAGATCTGGCTTCTGCATGAACCGGTGGATCTGCACCATCATCTTCTTCAGCTGCTCACCAAAGGGGTCCTGGGAGCAGGGAGGGGCTCAGGACCCAGGAATTGTGGCTGTTTGCATGGCGGGACCCAGACAGTTGCTGGATCCCCTGGCACCAAAGCTCTGGGTCAACTGATTTTTCACACTGGCCCTACCAAAGTGGATGAAGGGACAGCCCCTCACCCAGCAGGGCTTGGGGGTCTCATCTTCCACCCAGTGAGCAGCCCCACAGCTCTGAGCAGCCATCCCTCACCTGCACTCTCTCCTGGCACAGGTCATACTGCTTCCGGGGTTGGGGGACATGGCTCTGCAGGTGCTGCTCCTCATCCTGCACTGATGTGATCCTCTCAGAGTCCAGGTTGGCACAGATCTGAGAGGGAAGGATGCTGCTTTCTCCCTGAGCCCGGTTGCTCAGGACAATGCAGCACATGGTGCTCGCTGGCAACCTGGTGAGCTTGGGAATGACTCCTCTGGGCTGCCTGGCACCCACACAGCTGGGCATCAACCCCCATCCCAAGAGACATCCTGCTGAACCCCAGGGCAAGCTGTGCTGAAACAGGACAGGGGGCATAGGACGCACCTGCAGGATGTGCTCTACGGCCCCCTCGAAGGATGTTGCCCCTCCAGTGCCAGGGGATGCTGTCAGCCCCAGCACCTGTGGCAGGTTCTGCTCCCCACTGAGCTTGCGCTGAAGGTATCTCAGCATGATCTTGTTGTAGACGGCGTCCTTGTGCGTGTGGTGGCACTCGTCTATCACCAGCAGCGAGAAATCTGCTCCGGGCCGGGGAGGGGAGCAGGGTGAGATAGTTGCTTAGCTGGGGGCTCAGCCATGGCTGTGGGGCCGGCAGTATAGGTAGCCTGGTGCCCACCTGTCAGCTCCACGTGCCTGTCCTCCTCTGTGCTGACCAGGGCGTTCTGCAGAATCTGGGCTGTGCAGATGACAACATCGCTCTTCTTCACCAGGTCGGCGAAGAAGGTCTTGTGGTTGGTGTCCCCACTGATAGACGTCACCTTGAAGCTGTCCTGCAGTGCGTGGAACTCCTTCTCAGTGTGCTGGTCCACCAGGTGCACCTGTGCCCACAGGACCACACTCAGCATCGGCCAGGACCACCACCGGTGGCTGCCGCGGTCCTGGGGCGGGGCAGCACCTTGTTGACAAGCACGGCCACCTTTCCGCCCCGCCGGCTCTCCAGGTGCCGCCGGCAGACGTGGACGGCCACGCGGGTCTTCCCGGCGCCCGTGGGCAGCCAAACGATGCAGTTGCGGCCGCGCAGGGCCGGGGCCGCCGCCTCCCGCTGGTACCCCCGGAGCTCCATTCCCCGCCGCTCCGTGTCCCGCAGCCGCCGCTGCCGAGCCCGGCCAGAAACGAAACTGGAGGCGGCGCGTCCGCCCGGTCCCGGCGGGCGGGGCGGGGACACGGGGGAGGGCCCAGCAAGGGGGGACCACGCCGGCCGCGCTGGGGACAACTGAGCGGAGCCGAGCCGAACAGAGCCGAGTCGCCCAGCCCGGGGATCCCCCGGCAGCCCCGGCTGCCAGCTGGAATCGAAACCAAAACCGAGTGGAACTCCCACAGAACCACGCCCCGCACCCAGACGACCCCTGCGCCCCGGACTGTCCGGGACCCCAGAGCAGCACCGTGCACCCCAACCAACCCCTGCACCCCAGTTCTGCCAAGTGCACCCCAGCCCATTCACGGGGATCTTCACACTCCCCCATCCCGAACTGTTCCTGTTCCCCTCCCCAACACCCTCCAGAACATCCCAGGTTGTCCCCCTGCCTACCACGCTGGGGTAAGCCCCAAGGATGGAGCTGGAGCTGCACAAGGACATTTATTAAAAAAAAAAAAAAACAAACCAAAAATAAACCAACATAAACACCAGTCAAGTGGAATGGGGGAGTGGGGGCCAGAGAAAGAAGTGGGGGGGGCACAAGGAGGGGGGAGCAAGGGGGGAGACGAGCAGAGGTGGCTGCCAGCCAGTGCAGAGCAGGGAGCAGAAGCCAACACAGCACCGGGCAGCCACCCACCCTGGCACTCGGAGGGGCAGGACCGGGGGTGGTAGCTCCCCATCCCCCAGCTGGCAGCAGGGACAGGCAGGGAGGATGTACAGGCAGGGAAGGCAGACCTGCCCCGGGGGGAGGGAAGAGCTGACAAGAGGCAGCAGGAGCTGGGTGTGCAGGGCAGAGCCCCCTGCCCAGCAGGACCCTGGCCCAGGAGCAGCACCGCTGCGGGCAGCACAGGGCTGGCCCCGCCGTACATTCAGTGTGAGGGGCAGGGGCTGCCTGTAAGTGGACGGAGCAGAAACCAAAGCACTTGTGTGCCCCTGCCCTGTCACAGGGAGTCAGGGCAGAAGGCACGATCCCAGGTAAGGGGGGATGCACAAGGGTCAGGGAACTCCCCCTCCCCGGGCAGAGGCAGGAGCTCAGTGCTGTCCCTGCCTTGGGCAGATCCTGATGAGGCAGCTCCAGCCTCACCCCCATTCCCTAGGGGAGGCAGCCAGAGCACCTCAGGGATAAAAGCACCAGTCCCCCAGCCCCTGCGGCTCCCCAAGAAGGAAAGCGCAGCTCCCCAGGCTGCTCAGCAGCACCAATCCCTCCAGCAGCTCCTACCAACAGAGAGAGTGGGGCTGGATCCCACAGGAGCCCTGTCCCTCCCATGGGAGGGCGGGTGGCCACAGCAGGTCTAGGCCGGCCCCCACTACTTGTCGATGAGCCCCCCCTCCTTGAGCTTGAAGTAGAAGAACTTCTCGAGGGTGTTGGCACACTTGCAGTAGTCGCTGTCGGGTGGGTTGTACTCGCGGCAGTTGGTGATGATGCGCTGCAGGTCGGCGATGAACAGCTTCTTGGTAACGTAGTAGCGATTCTTCAGGCGCTCAGTCATGGTCTTCAGGTCTGCGGGTGGGGAAGGGTCAGGAGCCCTCCCCAGGCTTCTGCACCTCCCAGCCACTGAGCTGGACACTAACCATGGGTCCCAATTCATCCCTCTCTCAATCTGGACTATCTCAAGGCTCCCAGCACCCCCAAAATGAGTTGCCAGCACAAAGCCCACAATTAATGTGGGGTCCTCAGCCCCCTCTTCTGCAATCCTGTCCTGGGGGGCTGGACATAGCAACCTACCAATGGGGAACCGGATGATTTCATAGTAGTCCGGTGCCTCTGACTTCTTCACCGGCTCCATGAAGGGCCACGCACTGGGGTGGGTCTGGGGAGAATTGGGTGGAAGTTGGAGCGATGAACACACAACCCTTGTTCGCCCTAGCACCCAGGGGTCCTGCTCCCCCACACCTGGGTCGCCCCAGCAATCCCCAAGAGCAAAGCCCTGTACAGCCCATCCCAGGGGAGGAACCTCTGAGGGCTGTCAGGTGGACAGTCACCCTGAGGTGAGGAACCTTTTTTTGCCCACACCTTGATCTGGGCCAGGAGGTTCTTCAGCATGTTGTAGAGCTGGTCCGGGTCCTTCAGCTCCTTCCTGCACAACAAAGCCAGTGCCCATCAGCCTCTCTCCATTCCAGGGCCAGGAAAATGCCAAGACTGAGGCACAACCTGAGCTGAACCCCTAGCCCTGCTGCTGCAGGTCTACCCCACCCCCATGCAGCACTCACCCCTTCTCCTTCCCCAGTGGTTTCCATCCTGTTTCTCCTGGAAGACAAGTGTCAGTGTCACCATGTCTGCACTGCAGCCATGGGGAGGGAGGACAGAGCCCTCCTGCCAGACCCCCTGCCAGGACTCACGGATGCCAGGGACGCTCTCGATGGGGATCTGCCGCACACCCTCCTTGAAGCAGGTCAGGCCCGGGTAGACTTTGCGGATCTGCGCCTGTTTCCTCTCGATCAGCTTCTTGATGATCTGCAGGCAACGGGGGTTGGAAGGGAGCAGATGAGTGGGGGCTGCAGGATGCTGCAGGAAGCCACAACGTGATGACAAATCACGTTGGGACCCCACAAACGCACTGTGCAGGGCCAGAGACAACCCCGGCCAGTGTCAACGCCACCAGTGCCCCCTCGCTGCCCTGCAAGTCTGCTCTCAGGGCCAGCACGGGCCCACACTTCTCCCCTGCCTTCAGGGGGTGGCTGGCAGTGCTCACCTACTCTCCTGCCCACTCTGGGCCATACCTCTTTTTGCTTCTTGATGATGTGTGAAAGCTCGGTGTAGGGGATGCGGGGGTTCAGCTCACACTCCATCAGGGTGGCCCCCTCATAGTCCTTGATGTATCCCAGGTAGCAGCTCTTGGGGACCTTGATGTCCTTGGAAAAGCCCTAGGAGAGAGGGGCAGGTGGGAGGGGGTAAGTGGGAGGGGGCAGGTGTGCAGCAGAGCTGGGGGCAGCTCCCAGGGAAAGGTGCCCACCTGCTTTTTGAAGTAGCCAATGGCATACTCGTCTGCATAGGTGAGGAAGTAGAGGATGTTGTGCTTGATGTGGTACTCCTTCAGGTGGTTCATCAGGTGCGTCCCATAGCCCTTGGGGAAGTACCGTGAGACAGGGACCCCCAGGCAGCCCCAGTTGGGATAAACAACCCCTCCCACCCACGGAAATGGCAGCTGGAAGGTGTCATGGAGCAACTACCGCTGCTTGGGGCTGGCCAGTGCTGAGCAGGTCTGTGTGCCCAAGGGGCTGGGGCAGCCCTACGCCAGAAAGACCATCCTGCCCATGCCAGGTTTTGGGGGGGCCACACATATGTGCCCATCTCCCTTCTCCCTGCCCTCACCTTCACTTGCTCATTGGAGGTGACAGCGCAGAAGACAATCTCCGTGAAGCCTTGGGTAGGGAACATGCGGAAGCAGATGCCCCCGATCACTCGTCCATCCTTGATCAGTGCCAGGGTCTTGTGCTTCCTGCAGGCAGCACGGCCGAGGGTGAGGGGAGCCCCCCACACCGGCCCCCTTGCACCCCCCAGCCACGCACGGGTCAAAGACGAGGCGAGTGATGTACTCCTTGGGCATGCGGGGCAGCTGGTGCGAGAAGACATTCTGCAGCCCCACCAACCACATCAGGATCTTCTTGTTGGATTTCTGTGAGAGCGAGTTGCCGATAACGTGGAACTCGATGATGCCGCGGCGCTCCTCCAGCCGCGCCGTCTCATCCCGCGCCGCGTTGGCCGACAGCAGGCTGGTCTGGGGGCACGGGGGGGTCACTGGCCCTGCACACCCTCTGGTGGGAGAGCCCCACTCCACCCTGGCACACTGGGGAAGCGGCTCTGTGAGCCTCGGAGAGGACCAGAGCCATCCCAGTATCTGCAGGCCATACCTCTGGGCCCAGCATGGCAGCGGGGTCTGTGATGGTCAGCATGACCTCGTTCACCAGCTCCATGGGGATGTCTCCCATGACACGGATCCGCTTGGCATCCTCCAGCGTCAGGCTCTCAGGAAGCTTCCGCTTCTCTCCTGGGATGGGAGCAGAGTGGCACATCCAGTGCTGGGAGGGACCACAGACAGTTCCAGCCTCCTGGCGTGGGCTCACATGACCTTACCTGGCAGGGGCTCTGGGGTGCTGGTATCCAGGCTGGCAGCTGAGCTGCTGCTGCTGAGCTTCTTGCTGAAGAGGGGAGTGGTGGGGACAGTAACGGTGCTGACTGCAGCTGCAAAAGACCCATGGTGCCCATGACCACTGGAAAATGCCTCATCACACCATGGCAGCCCAGCCACTGCCACTGCTCAGTCACACCCTGACCCTTTATCCTACACCCCCAAACAGAGGGACCTGCTTCCTGAAATACCTGGGCGAGACACCAGCTGGGCACCCTCTGCAGCTGGCACTGTAAAATCTGCCTCCCAGATTGGAGAGTTCTCGCCATAGATCTCCTCCTCTAGCATGGAGAGGAACCTGGAAGGGAGTGGCCCATCAGCATGCAAGAATCCCAAAAGAGGAGTCTCCTCAGTGCTCCAGCAGCCATCTCCACACTGGGCACCTACTTGGGGAAGTGGGTGAGGATCAGTGTCCGCTTCTCTGGCACCAGCTTGTCCTTCTCCACCCGGAACTTCTCCAGCAGCTGCCGGCGTGTCACCGTGAAGATGGACTTGAGGAGGCTGCGCCCGAAGACGTGGGTGGTCTCATAGCGGGGCAGGCTGTCACAGCTCTGCGGCACATGGCAGTAGCACAGCCACCTGTGGGACAGGAAGGGGTGCTGGTGACAGGGCTGGAAGCAGAGACCCCAGAGCAACCATATCCCTCCTGGGACAACGCTGCTGGGAGCAGGGGCAAGAAGAGCAGGTGGACAAAGGGCACAGCTGACATTTAGAAGCGGTGGCTGCTCTCCTAGTGGACTGACAGTCTGGGAGAGCTGGGGAGACTCCCAGGAGTTAGACCTCAGGGTGGCTGGCTCAGTGGTCCCCTGTCCTCACCTAGTGTAGTTGACCTTGTAGGTGGCCACATCGTCATTCTGGGAGCGCTGGCGGAACTGGGACGGTGTCTCCAGCTTCCAGTAGTTGAGGCACAGCAGGAACATCTTGGAGAGCTCATACATGGTCTGGCGCTCCTTGGGCGGCAAGTGGCTGAACTTGTACTGCACAAAATTCAGGACTCCCTGGGGAGAGGACAGGACAGTGGGAGGGTGCTGGGGGCTGCACCAGGTTCTTCCATGCTGCCTCCCAGAGAATGAGGGGTCTGTGCAAGAGCAGAACACCGGACAAGTCATCAGGGCAGTGCACAAGCCTGACAGCAGCCTCACCTGCTCAATGTTTGGTTTCTCAAAGGGGGGGCTCCCCAGGGACCCCTCGACCACAGGCTGGCTCATCTGCAGGATGCACTTCCGCAGCAGCTACAAAGACACCATCAGACCCCATCAAAAAAGTCCCAGGAACCATATGCTCCAGGAGTGGTGGAGGTAACTGAATGCTCTCATGGGGCTGCTCCAATTTCTACAGCCAGGAGGGCACCAGTGCTGCCCTTGGAGCACACCTATTCATCCCCTAAGAACTGCCCCTCTAGGGAATTCAAGACCAGGAGAGCAGTCACTCCAGAAGAGGGTCAGTGTTCCAGGTCTCTGGGCTGTGGGATGGTTCACAGCCCCAGCTTCAGCACCAGCTCCAACAGAGCACCAACAGTGGGACAGCAGCCCCTGCTCCCTGCACTGACCAGAGACTCTGCACAAGTCCCCCCATGAGTGGGGCAGCAAGACATGCACAGCCCCAGACGCACCTTGAACAGGTAGAAATACACCTGCTTGGTGTCCGTGTCCTCCTCCTTGTGCACTGACATGAAGAGGTTCTCCACATCCACCACCATGCCCAGCAGTCGGTTGATCTCTTCCTCCGAGACGTTCTCCAGGTGGGACACGTGGTCCGCTGTGCCGGGGAGAAAGTCACAGTGTGACTGAGGGATCAGCACCACCTGCCCTGCCCAGGAGGTCCCACGAGAGTTACCCAGTGCATGGCCACAGCTCCGACACGGCTCGCTCAGGTTGGTCACTGGCTGCTGCAGGTCCATTCGAGGGGCTGTGGGGGGGTTGGGGTTCTTCCAGCCATTGCACTTGCAGGCGTCGTTGGCCTGGGATGAGGGACAGGAGGGGTCGTTGCAGTGGCCCACGTGCTGTAGAGTGCTGAGGCTACAGCCTTCTGTGGCCAAAAGATTTCCCTGGCTCCCACCTACCCCTTTTCACCCAGCCCAGCTTTTCTCAGCCCCCACCCTGCATCACCTACCATCTCAATACTCCCCGGTGCAGCCCCAGGACTCTGCAGCCCCTGCCCAGTGACATCCCTGCACCTCCCCTGGATAACTCAGCACTCTCTTCCTGCACCCCATACCTGCGCTCAGCCCAGCACCCTCATCCTGCACCCCATGTACATCCCAGTACCCAACCCTGCATCCTTTGTCCATGTGTTCCTTGCACTCACCCTCCTGCATCCCCTAAATTCCCCTCCTACACCCATAAACGACCATGCAACTCCCTCCTGCATCCCCCACTCAGGTCCGCACCCTCGTCCTGCATCCCTCACCCATGCACAGCATTGAACCCACACTCCTGTATCCCTGGCACCCCCTCCTGAACCCCCTACCCAATGCCCGTCCTTGCATCTCCCATTCAGGCACAGCCTTGAGTCCCACCTCCTGCCCTCCCTGCCCTCCCGCTCCTGCTGTCCCCCACCTTGCAAGCCGAGAAGACCCCCAGCTTCTCCAGCTTCTTCCCGCGGGGGAACCCCCGCACCTGCGCCTTGCGCTGGCTCGCCCGCTGCTGCTGGCTCAGCCCGGGCCGTGCCGGGTCGCTGGATCCCGCTCCTCCAGCCGTCACCCCGCTCGCCCCGGCCGCCCCCGCCGTTCCCGTCCCCGGGCCCGGCGGGGGCCGCCCGGGCTGCGCGGCCTCCGGCTCCGCCATGCCGGGCCCGGCGTGCGCCCCGCGCTCACTGCGCCTGCGCGCCGGGAACGCCGGGATCCGTAGTCCGCGGCGGCGGGGGAGGAGGGGCCGGTGCTGCCGGGACGGCGCTCCCGGAGCCGGTTCACGTCACCCGCTGTCCCGAACGGGAGCACAGCTCCTACTCGGGACTGCGGGCTGCGTGAACCGTCCAGAGAGGATCGAGGTCCGGTCATGACGACCCACCGCGACAGCCCCTCACGGGGCGATGCCGAGCCGTCGGTGCCCGGAGGAGCCCTCCCACCCCTCCGGTAACCGGTGCCGCTCCCGGTCCGGCGGCGCACGGCGCGCTCCGCAGTCCGCGGACTCCCGCAAATATGGAGCATGGTCACGCCCTCTCCTCCAAATGCGGTGTGTGACCCGCCCTCCGCCTTCTCGCAGCCGGCACGGAGCGCAGCCAAGCGCCCGGCACGGAGCGTGGCCGCGCCTCCTGACCGGTACCACTGAACCGGCTCCGCCCGCATGGCCATTTAGGAGAGGCCTCGCCCACTTTCACCGTGCGGGGCGCGGCTTAGCGTCTGGCTGGTGCGCGGAGCTGCGGACAGCGCCTGGAATGTGCTGGCACTGGCGGGGGAGGGCACGGCATGGGGGCCGCGGGCACCGCACGGGAGCGTTCCAGCACTATCCCAAAGATGGGAGTCAATTGTCCGAAGGCTACCCAGGGGGATGCTCAGGACTTTCCGGGGATTCTCAGTGCTGCACATGGCCTGGAGCCCCTCGCCCAACCTCTTCTGCCAGCACAGAGGTGGGGAGAGGTGCCAGGGACCTGTCCGCTGCCAGCACAGCCCCGTTCCCCACCCTGCCATCGCGCTGCGTGGGCACAGGCGGGAGCGTTGTAAAACAAAGGGCTGGGCAAGACCAGAAATACCAAAACCACACAAATAAAAGTTAGGAATATTTATTACATATCAAAAAAGCCGCATGTTTCGGGCAGACACCACCCCCCGGGCCATCGCGCAGTCCCAGCGCGGTCCCGCTCTGCGGCCAGCAGCTTCCCCCGTTGCCAGGCTCAGCCTGGTCCCTGTTGCTCCTCTTCATGCCTTGGCCCGCTCGGCTCCCTCCTCAGTGCTGCCAGCTGACTGTGCCACCGCCGGCCCCATCTGGATGGGCACGTTCCTCTCCGGAGCAGCCGGCAGTGCCAGCTTGGGGGCCTCGATGCGGAGCTGCCCATCCTTGGACAGGGAGCAGGTCAGCGCTTCGGCGTCCACCTCCTCGGGCACGTCCCACTCCCGCTTCAGCACCTCGTACTTGTAGGAGAAGGAGCCCTTCTCGTCTGTGTTCTGCGTCTCCTTCTGCCCCACCAGCACCACCTTCCTGCCCACCACCTTCACCGACAGCTGCTCAGGCGCAAAGTCCTTCACGTCCTGGCAGACAGAGAAGCCGTCCCCAGAGCCCTGGGTCAGGGCTGCGCTGGTGCTCGATGCACGGTCTGCGGTGATGCCGAGCCGTCCAGAGCTGCTCCCACTGGTCAGGTACTGCTCGAAGCTGCTCATGAACTCCCGAGCCCTCTCCATCTCCAGCCGCATCTCCCGCTCCAGCTCGGCGAAGAGGGTGCCCGGATGTGGCCAGAGAGTGCGGACAGGTCCCAGCCACGGGAACAGCGAGCTGGACATGGGCGGCATAAAGTGCAGGCGGCAAAACATCTCTGCTCCCAACGAGTGCTCCAGGTTGTGCTGCAGCTCTCTGCTCGGTGCAGTGGCTGAATCGGTGCTGGGCTGGGGCAAGAGAGCAGTGGATTTTATTCTCTCCTGCCCAGGGGTGTGTCCCTTCCAGAATGCTCTCTCCCCACGCACTCTCCTGGAGCCATCGCCTATTTTTGAGAGGCTGATTATCCAGCAGCCAAAATAGCAGCGCCTGTTTCTGGGGACAAGTCACATGCCACAAATAGGGAGCCGCAGTCACTGCTGGGAGCTCAGGTTTCTGCAGAGCCATCGTGATGCAGCAGGGCCTGTGGGGCCATGGCTGGGGGGGCTACAGAGCCCTGCCCTGGCCCCGGGGGCTTGGTGGAGCCAGGCTGCATTCTGCCAAGAGCTCATCACTTCTTCCAACACAGGGACTAGTCCCACCTCTAAAGTACATGTCCCATGTCATCTGCTGCCAGGCTCTTCCTGCACTTTCTGGGCCCCCTCTCCTTGTTGGCCACCCCCATCCTGTTGTTTCATGGAAGGATGTCCTTTTCAGCTACCCTTAATCAATCCTTACATTCCCTTATATCACTGTCCTGACCCCCTCAGCCCCCCACTGTACACCCTACCTGGGCATGGGCCTACAGACTGACTTCTGGTCTCACCTGAGGGGACCTCCCTGGGCACAGATTGGGGGGGAAACAGGCCATAGCTGAGGCTGGGGGCAGGCAGGGAGGAGACAAACCCACACTAACTCCATGCCTGGGAAATGCAAAGGGCACAGATTTTTGGCAAGGGTGGCTCAGGCATCCCGCTCGGAGGCTGAGGTGATGCTGCTAATTATAAGCCAGGAGAGCAGAGCTGTAAGAGTCAGGGTGAAGGTATGCCGGGCACGACGTCAGCGCTGCCTCTCCTCACGGGTGAGTAACAAGAATTAGCTGGAACGGGCTGGAAAGAGCTGAGCCCTTCTCCCGAAGGTGACGTAATGTTCAGGACAAGGCCACGCCTCCGGGAACGGGTATAAAAGCCTCCGACGGCAGCAGCGGGGCAGAACGCTTCCAGCCCACTGGAAAGGGGACAGAAGCAGCAGCAGCAGCAGCAGCAGCAGCAGCAGCAGCAGCAGCAGCAGCAACAACAGCAGCAGCAGCAGAGATGCTTTGCCGGATGCACCTCGCACCATTCGCCTCCAGCTCCCTCGCCAGCCGGCTGGGCACAGTGAGGACCCTCTGGCCACACGCAGAGACCATCTTCACCGAGCTGCAGCAGGAGATGGAGAAAGCTCGGGAGTTCATGAGCAGCTTCGAGCAGCTCCTGAGCAACCACGGAGCCATCGCCGCGGAGCACACCCCGAGCACCAGCATGACCATGACCCAGGGCTCTGGGGACGGCTTCTCTGTCTGCCAGGACGTCAAGAACTTCACTCCCGAGCAACTGTCGGTGAAGGTGGTGGGCAGGAAGGTGGTGCTGGTGGGGCAGAAGGAGACACAGAATGTCGATGAGAAGGGCTCCTTCTCCTACAAGTACGAGGTGCTGAAGCGGGAGTGGGACGTGCCCGAGGAGGTGGACGCCGAGGCGCTGACCTGCTCCCTGTCCAAGGATGGGCAGCTCCGCATCGAGGCGCCCAAGCTGGCACTGCCGGCTGCTCCCGAGAGGAACGTGCCCATCCAGGTCAGCCCTGCTGCCCCACAAACTGGACCAGCTTCTGAGGACGGAGCCACCAACAAAGCCCAGGTGTAACAGGATGGGATCCGATGGCCACGGCAGGACCGGAGCAGACAGGAGCAAGTCTCGGGCTTAAGCCCAGACAAGCTTCATCGGCAATGATGTCATTTTTTTTTCACTATACTGGAATGTTTTTGTATCCAATAAAAATACTTTTGCATTGAATCTTCTTGTGTTCTCTGGGTGTTGATTAATAGGGAGACTGCGCCCTACTCTTGGTGCCAGAGGAGTGGGATGCATAGAGAGGGAAGAACCTCTTTTGCTTCTCAGGGCAGCACAAAATGGGGCCAGACAGCAGACCCAGAAAGTTCTGTGAGGGAGGGGATCTGGGAGCACTGTGCTGCTAAGGGAGGGAGGCAGGCAGGAAGGGCAGTCCCACTCACCTGTACAGGAGCAGCAGGGGTGCCCTCACCCTCCCTCAGACCGCTGTCAGCATCATCTCCAGCTCCACAGCCTCGCCAATACCCATCTCCACAGAACAGGGAAGGGACCACATTGGGCTGCCTGGCTGGCTGTGGTGTGAAGCTGTTGTATTCACACTTTCCCCTTCCCAGCTTGGCAAGGGGCTGCTGGAGTCCACCCTGAGTTCCCAGCAGCAGGGAGGGAAAAGCCCAACCCCGGGCGCGGTGCGTAACCACCACAAACACCCGCGCTCAGGCCCGGGCAGGCAGCAGGTGTGTGGGCAGGCAGCAGGTATGCAGGCAGGAACGCCTGTTTGTGCTAAAGCCACCCTGAGATCAGACAGCCCAGTGCCCAGACACACCAGGAACCAGGTCCCCAGCCTTGATATGGAGCCCCTGAGCACCTGCTCTGGGAAGCAGCAAGACCCTCCTTAGGGCATCACAGATGCCTTCACAGAGACCCCAGTCTAGGAAGAAACCAGGCACCCAGGGAGAGGAGCCAGCAGATGGCAACAGCACTGCACACAGCACCCACTGGAATATTCTGAGTGGGATCAGGGAAGCTCTTCTCCAAACTGGTCCATCTCTGGCTTTCTGAGGAAAGCACCAGCATCAGTCCACCCCACACTGTAAGCACTGGGTGGTCCCACAGAGATCACGAGCATCTCCAGCAGCTAAACAGTCCAGGCACAAACAGCACCACATAAATGAGGTGTAGTGGGGGCCACTGAAGCCCAAACCCCCACAGGCAGCCCAGGCTCAAGCATGATCCCAAGCACTTCATCACCAAATCACTCCAGACACTTCCTGCTTCCAGGATTTTAAGGCAATCCAGCATGAGTAAGAGACCTTGTATAGTGGATGAAGGGCACACAAGCCAAGGCTGTTCGTACAACTCTATTCACAGCTCTCCTGTGACTGAGCCCTCACAGCCCCTCAGCTGAGGGGGACAACAGGTTCCAAATGCAGCACATCTCCATCCACAGCCTCTCCTGAGCACGGATGGTGCTGCTGGCAGCACACATGGTAGGGCTAGAGCAGCAAGGGGCTGCTCCTTCTTCCATATTGACTCCAGGTGTCCCAGAGTGTTGAGGTCTCATAGTCCTTGCAGCAGTGACAGGAGAGCAGCATCTTCCAAGGCCATTGTGTTCCAGTGACAGGGGCATTGTGTTCATGAATTCTGGAGCACCATCTCAAGCCTGTCCCACTGCACAGCAGAGCTCCTCCACGCACTGTTCCCCCACCTCTTCCCAGCTTGCAGTGTAGACTTCCCCCAGAAGTATTAAGCAAGGAATAATTCCCACAATTTCCCTCAAGCTTCCTCAAGCACACTGGAGCCAAGTGAACACCAGCAGCATCACTGTGAGGAGAGCAGCTGTGCAGGAGCATCTGCACAGTCCAAGCTCAGGAGCCCCATTTCTCCCTCCTCAGGATGGGTCCCATTTCTCCCTCCTCAGGATAGGCCCCATTTCCCTACCAAGGCGTAGGACATATCAGGAGCAGCCCAGCACAGCTCAGCCTCCACCAGAACTGCTGTGCTCAGGTCCTCAGTCCCTGCTGCATTAAGAAACATGAACATTGTTGTTATGATAGGTTTATAAAAATTTTGTTTTAATCACACAAAACTGAAGTTTGTGATGAAGACTAAGTCAACAGTTCCTCTTAAATACCAGGATGCATAAGACACTGCATTAGGCACTAGGCAGCAGCCAACATCAGTTAGAGTCTGGCAACAGAAGCCATTTAATACCTCCCTTCATTCTTTGTGGAATTACAGGCTTTTGCAATACATGTCATTCCCACCGACAGGTTACCCAAGGTTTCCCCCACCCCACCTCTGTACATCAGTAAACCTTGTGTATTCCCACCAGAGCAGGGTTAACAATATTAGTGGCATCACAACCATCAAGAAAAGGACAAATTTCTATACAAGATTTTTTGCAAAAGTTGCAACAGGATTAGTGCATTACGACAGAACCGAGAGAAAAGAAGAGTTGGCATGCTGGAGTCCAACACAAAGAAAGACAACAGGCAGCTCGTTGGATGTACTATATTGACAAGATACTGATTGGTTACATGGAGAAACATACAATACAAAATACAGAAGAAACCAGTTTTGCTTCCCTCTGCCCCACCCCAAATACTCATCATTGATTTGGTCAATAAGTGGCCCAAGAGCCGGAGTTTGTCTCTAATGCTACAGTTTAGTGGTTGTTCTGGGCGCATCATACGGGATCAGCCTCAGCTCTTACAGACAGGGAACTTTAAACACGTGTCCCAATATCCCTTTGTTTCCCATAGTGAACTACAGTGCTGTGGGACCTGGGTGCTGCTGGCCTCACCCGCGGGACGGCCACGCTGGCTGGGCAGACACCAGGTCCTGCATCCACCACCACCAGGAAGAGGGAAGAGCAGAAGTTCATATATTAAAAAAGTGACTTAAGACTTAGAATTGAATTAGTATTTGTACAGAAAGGTGCAGGTGGAAGAACTCCCTCCAGCCTATGATCAGAAAGGGATGGAGAATCACGGCGGCGCCGGCAGCAGCCGCCCTACGGTAAGTGCGATCGTTAGCGTGGGTTCCAGTCACGTCCTCCAAGGGCTCGCAGGCCGGAGCAGCTGCTCAGTTGCTGCAGCACTGGCTTCTGCTCGGCTGGCTGCTCTCCTGAAGGTCCACCACCCGATTCCTGCCTGGGCCGCCAGGAGCATTCTGGGGTTCATTTTTTGGCAGTTTCTTGGCTAGAAAGAAACAGGGCGTTAGCAGGGTCCTCCAGAGAGGCCAACCTCCTCCCACTGCACACACCAGGCTGGGTTCAGCCTGCTCCAGCCTGAGCCCTCATCGCCGACAGAGTTTGTGACAGGGCAAACATGCAGTTTGCACTGCATGTCAAACCAACCCATCCTTGGCTCTGGCTGGCATCAGACCTGCTTCCAGCTCCATCACCACCCCAGACACAGGGACAGGGAACCAGCTTTGCAAGGCTAAGGCTCCACACACTCAGGGAACAACCAATCACACCAGTGTGGCAAACTGGACACCTGCCCCAGTAGGAGCCACCAGCCCTGGCTGACACAGGACCCTTCTGGGCTGCAGTGCACACAGGCTGTACCTATTGCCATGAAGATTTCATTCACATTCATCGCTGTCTTCGCTGACGTCTCCATGAACAGCAAGCTGTTGTCATCTGCATATGTTTGTGCATCCTACAAACAATCACATCAGAGTGCTAAAGGCAGCCTTCCAGGAGGCCCAAGCAAACTTCATGCACTTGTCAATGCACTAACAGCTGTAGAAACGCTATGTCCTACCTTGGGCCAGAAATTCTCTCCCCTATCCCTGCCTCCCCTTGACCTGGACAACCCCGGGACATGCTCCACCAGCAGCCCTGCATGGCCAGTGTCCCACAGCTGAGCTGGGGCACAGCCTGACTGAGCCACACGCACACACAGTGCCTGGGGGTTGGGTCAGCTGGGAGTGCCACCTGTTGCAAGGGCACCACAAGCAATCCTGTACAAGGGCTGGGTAAGAACCTCTCCTGAGAGCTTGCCTCAGATGAGGTAAGAGTTGTGAAGAGCAGAGAACAAGCTAAGAATGATTCCCCATGTGTCTCGTATCCAGAAGATGCTGTTTCACACCCTGCAGACATCCCACATGAGAAAGGCCGCAAGGAGGCTGAGGACAGAAGCTTGTGCTCTGTGGGCCTCCTCTCCACATTCACCAGGACTTTCACCAGCCAGGGCCACATGTGCTATGACAGAAGCAAGGGAAGGGCAGGGCACAGACCCTGCTCAGTGACATTCTGCAGTCCTCAGCAAAAAAACTCACTTTCATTCTCCCTCCAAGCATATTTGACATAGCCGCCAACTCCCTCACTTAAGCAAAAAGATGCTTTCCTGACCTGCAACAGCTCTGGATTCCCACTCACCTGGAAGTCCACAGCTCTCTTATTAGCAAGGTCTGCCTTGTTTCCTGCTAGTGCAATTACAATATTGGGGCTAGCCTGCCTCTGCAACTCTTTCACCCAGTTCTTGGCTCGTACGAATGTGTCCTGGAAACAAACAGGAGGCAACAGTCAGGAAGGGCAGCATGTAGGAATCCACAGGGCAGATATGATTAGAACAAGGCTTTCCTGTGAGAAGTGTTTTGCCTCTGCAGCACTTGGCAGCAGGATCCTTTATCAGCTCACAGCCTTGGCCAGAGCTGAGGAAGAAGCCGTGAGCAGTTTTCAAGAACTCGGCACCAACGGCCAAGTACCTGCAGGGCTCTCACCCAGACACACTCCCAGGGCAGCGGGAGCCCCCTGGCAGCCCCCCAGCCCTGCCCACACTCACTGTGTTGGTGATGTCGTAGACGACGATGGCTGCCTGAGCCCCCCGGTAGTACATGGGGGCCAGGCTGTGGTATCGCTCCTGCCCCGCCGTGTCCCAGATCTCAAACTTCACTGTTGTGTCATCCAGACACACTGTCTGTGTTAGGAAGGCAGCTGCAAGAGAAGGGGGTTTGCCTCAGCTCCAGCAGGACAGGGCCCAGAGCCAGTGCAGGAGCTCAGAGCAGCTCTGCTGCCACACAGGAGCAAGCTGAGCCCTGGAGAGGCCAGTGCCACTCGCTGTGGCAGCTGCAGCTCTGCTGTGTCACACTCCTCGCTCACAGGAACCAAGAACCATCACACAGTGACAGGAAGGTGGCCCAGAGGGCCCAGGCAGCAGCCAGCCCCTGGAGCATCCACACTGCCAGACCCTCCCAGCAGGCCCTGAAAGGGAGATCACACAGTCCAGATGTGGCAGAGCTGGGGAGCACCAGTAACAACACAGTTACACCACACTCCCCAGTTTAGTAACTGTTTCTTGTCCCAGTGAGTCTCACACCGTGTGTTACACTCAGCACAAAGACACAGATCTCAGGGACAGACTGAGGCAGGGCACTGCCCTCCACAGAGGAGAATTAGGCCCTGCTTGCCAGTAAGCCACACTTCCAGCTGTGCTTACTCCCTACACAGGTCAGAGAGGGACAACTCACACCTTCCTCAGGACACCCCCCAGTACTGCTGCTCAGAGACCCATGTGCCAACCAGCCTTTGGTTGATTGGTGATGCTGTGCTAATGATTTCAAGCTAATAAACTACTAGACCTGAAAGCACTCTGAAAGTAGTTAACAGTATCAGGCTAGAAACAGCCCCAGAATCCCAGGTCATGGTCTGAAAAGATAATTAAGAGCTATAAAACAAGCTGAAAGCCTCAGTTTCAATTAGAAGCTGGAGCTGAGGCGCTGGAAACAAAGCCTCAGAGATAAATTGTGGGGTTGCCATAGTGTTTTTCTCTGCTGTGCTGATCATTACACCAACAAACAAATTGTGAACCAAGAGTTAAAGCATTAACTGTTTGGCTCTATTTATAGCAAAAATCCCAGACTGGACCGAAATAGCCAGCCTTGCTTCTGACATCCCAGACCGCCCCAGCAAGGTCAGCACCTCCTGGCCACAGGCATCTGGAGCTGGCACTCACCTCCAATTGTGCTCTCCTGGTACTCGTGGAACTGCCCCTTCACAAAGCGCAGGACCAGGCTGGACTTCCCCACCGCTGACTCGCCCAAGAGAACAAGTTTAAACTGGCAGATTTTGTTCCCAGCAGCTGGTCCATTCGGTCGGGCAGCTCCACCTCGACCTGCCATTGTGGGCTAAGTGCAGGAGTGCCGAGAGTTAAGGATGCTGCAGGTTCTGCACTGGATCCACCTGTAGGCAGGTTGCAACTGGAAGAGGAGGTCAGAGTTAGTGACACGCTCAAGGACCAGCTGTACCAGTTCTAGAGGGTGGTTTGATCTGCAGCCACCATCAGCGCAGACTGGTGGTGGTTCCTTCCCACAGTGGAAAGTTATCAGCTGTGAGCACCACAGAGCAGTTCCTGCAGCAAGATCCCCTGCAGCAGGATCTCCGTCTGCAGAGCCTCCCTGGAAAAGAGGTAATGGTAATACAAGCTCTCCTCCCCACCAGTGGGCCCTCCAGCACTTCCACCCTGCATGGATGTTACACACAACTCGCCAGGGTGAGGCAGGTAAGGAGCACCCAGCACACAATGGGTGTTATTAGAGCCCTGTCTACTCAAACAGCAATTACTCAGTTCACAGAGGTAACTGAGGTTGACCTTTAGCTCCCTCCTCCTTTCCCCAGTTCACAAGGAAGCAACTTCAGACGGTCAATGCTATG
The DNA here is from genome assembly GCA_008694505.1 of Cyanoderma ruficeps. Lineage (NCBI taxonomy): Eukaryota > Metazoa > Chordata > Aves > Passeriformes > Timaliidae > Cyanoderma > Cyanoderma ruficeps. The sequence goes on along the minus strand of VZDJ01001173.1, from coordinate 517,771 downwards.
CAGAGCCATCCCAGTGCCACAGCGGCAGGAGGTCACGAGGCATTTGGACAAAAGGAGTTTCTAGAGCTGTCTGTTTGTCCTGAGGCACTTACACCACAACATTCTGCACCTCCCAGCAGGCCCAAGGACAGCCCTGGAGGTGGTCTGCTACAGGGGGGGCACCTGAGGAGGTGCCCACCTCAGAAAGGCACCGGACAGCAGCTGCTCTCTGGGCACAGCCTGTCCCCTCAGACACTGACAGCAGCTCCCCCTCCAGGAACCACCACCCAACCTGATCCAGAGGCAGCACCTAATGCTCCCCACACCCATCCCACTGCCTCAGCACCCTTATCCCACAGCATTCCAGGCCATCAGGCTACTGCCCACGTTCCTCACATGGACTGTTCAAAGCCAGCATGGACAGGATCCCCTGGGATCAGCATTGCCAACCAGCCCCCAGCACCAGCCTCCCGAGTGGTGCAGAAGCACAAAACCATGGCAGGAACAGCAGGACAAGCTGATTTGCATCCTGAGTTACCCACAAGTGAATCCCAGCTCCTCCATAAGCACTAAGCTCTGCTGCCTGCAGAGAACAGGAATGCTTTCCAAGTACACAGTTACAGATTTAGGCACATTTCCTGTACCCTTCACAACTCCCACTTCCCTGTGGATGATAAATGCAACAGCTGATTGCATCTGCTCTGGATCACCACTTTCCCTTCTACTCTCCTAATGCAGGCTGTTAGTTGAAAGAAAATGCCCCAAAAGCCAATTTCTCCTTGTCCTGAGAGTATCCCCAAAGAAACTGTGTGTACATCCTGCATTTTCCCAGCAAACATTAGCTATCCATGAATAAGAAGTTTAAAACAGGTCAAACTGGAGCAGAGAGTCCTGTAAACAAGGCTCAAGCCTACTCAGCACAGAGGAGAGTTTCAAACAGCTGCTTTCCAGGGAAAGGCCTGTCCAGCTGTGACTGCTTGAGGTTACTTTAACTACGCCTCAAGTTTAAACAGTGCCACTGTTTGACAGGGAACCTCCAGCCATTTCAGAGCTACTGTGGAGCCTGTGAGTGCCAGAAGCTGGAGAACATCAGCAGCTCACACAACACAAAGCACTCGAGCATACACTGACCTAGAGACATCCAAATTGCTCTAACCAGGAGGCAGTCAGGCACCAGCTGTTAAGCCAGTACCAGTCACCAGAGCTGGCAGGTAGGACAGAAACCAAGGAGTAAAACTTGTGAGTGCTGCGGGATGATTCAGGAGCCAGACCTGTGAAGCCATTGCTCTGAGTCCAGTCTTGGATTAAGCAGTGAAGATATTGTAATTCAGAGCTGGGTCCTTGAATGTAGCACGGTCAGGACTCCCTCTTCTGAGGAAGGGCAAACACTGACAGGATGAGAAAGCTTGATATGAAACAAACCAACAACTGGCTTTGCTGGATGGTGAGGGAGCAGCATTGGCTGCTCTGGCCAGGAGCAGCTTGGTCACTGCCAGGTTCAAGAGGCTCAGAGGAGCTCTGCATCTCTACCAGCCTGAAGAGACATGCACCTCCTAGAGTCTCCCCTCTAAACAGAACTTGCAAGGGAACAGTTTTGGTTTAACCTGGTATTTATAACTCCCTGGGCAGTCTATCAGCTCCACTGCTGCTCCAGACCAACATTCTGCACAAACACTGTGTGAATCACAGTGTGTCTGAGTTATGGCCTCCTGAAATCTGACAGTGGTAATTCCCAGAGCAAAGCAAGGAAATGAGCTTGTTGACATCCTCAAGTCTTAGCTTGACCTATATTTCACAGATATTGATGCATTTTGCCATCTGGTTCTGCTGCATGAACTCCAACAGAATTAGGTGAGCACGTCTATGTTGAGCTCACTGTGGACAGCCACTGGTCAGGGCAGCAGCCAGAGCCTTGACTGCTCCAGTTATGGAGAACCAGATCATCATCTAAGGGTGGTCTGAGGCTTGGGTACAGGATTATACGGCTTCATGTTCACATGAGAAGTTGCCATATCTTTCAGACGTTTGAGTGGAATTTAGAGACCCTAACTGGTCACTGAAGGCCTTGGACTAAGGACACACCCAAGACCTGGATGACCAGCTGATGGTCACAGGAGGAAGCAAATAACTGGAGGAAGTGCCCACCAATGCTCCATGGCAGGACAGGCACTTCCTACCAATGCCAACATGTTTGAGGATTCCAGCCAGACACAACTCAGCTCTGCAGAGGGAACAGGTGGCTGAACTACACGGCCTGAACCTGTGCTAGATCAGCCCACACCCACCCGTGGACACTGATTTGAGGAACAGGGATTGCTTCCTGCTGTATGAAGCCATTTCTGGTGCTTGAGGAGCTGCTCATCCTCCCACCTCTCAAGGCAGAGAATTGGGCATTCACCCCTTCCTGCTCCCCACGAGAACCCCAGCACTGACACACGAGCCACGGGTCAGGCAGACCAAAATAACCACAGCACAGACAAGGGAAAGCAGCTGAAGTCCCAGCTTGTCCCAGCCTGCCATGCTAATTCAAGCCGTCAAGGCCATGGAAAGGAAGGGTATGGTGAGGTACTCATGTAATCAAGATGAACAAGCATTAATTTTCCTACTAGTTTCTTTAAACTAGCACTTGGGAGATCCCAAGACCCATGAAAAGGCTCATGCTGGTTTGTTTACCTGCCCTACCCACCTCCTGCTCACTGAAGCACACACAGGAGCTCTGCACCCCACAGCAAAAGCACCAGTTTTTTTTATTGTGAGCTCTTAACACAGTTTCTTGTTTGCTTTGAGATCGAAGTCAAGTACTAATTCCTGATGCTGTCCCACAAGTGAGAGCCCCAGGTCTATAATTTCTGCAGGCTGTGCTCCTCCAGCCCTTCCTCTGCCTGCCAGAGTTTGCTGGAGGGGGCTGTACACAGCCAGGAATATTAAATTCAAGAATCTGAGTGCCCTAAGTGAGAAAGCACATGCCATGGCTGTGCACTCCCTGCCTGTCCAAGTGCAAGACCATTCTCCAGATATCTCAGGATGCCGGGGAATAGCACCAGAGCCCATTCCAAACAAACCTACCCAGGACAAGAACACAAATCTCCACAGGGGAATTACTGTCAGAGCCCCACGTTAACCCCTGCAGGAGACCCCACCACAGGGAAGCTGCTCATTTAAGGTGTCAGAAGTTAGAGAATCTGATATTTTTGCCCTATGTTCACCCAGTAGCAAGGACTACTCTGAAAGCTGAGGATATTTAGAAACCCAATTCTGAATACTCTGGTTACCCAAAGGACTGCTGCTGCTCTCAGCTATGCAAGGAGTTGCTTCACTGGGGATTTGTTGGCTTAGAACCAAAATGCTCAAGACAAAAGCCCCAGTGAAGTATTTATCTCGTTAAATAGCTGACAGTGTTACATGAATTCCTTGGCAAAGGAAGCCCTGAAGTTACCCAGTGGTTTTGCTTCACCTCACACTGCACGGGCAGCTGGCCCAGGGCTGCACAGTCAACTTCAGGACATGGACTCTGGAGCAACTTCCGTGAGCAGGACCAGCAGAAAGTGTGGGTCCCACCAGAACCACGCACAGAGCACACTGGCCCAGGAGAGCACAGCATGGAACATCAACTGAATATTCCAACTCATTAATATGATTAATAAGAACAAACTTCCTGAGCCTGACTGCAGGAGGGTCCAGGCTGCAGAGAAAGGAAGAACAGAACCAGCTGCTACAGAGGAGATGAACCAAGAAACACTCGACCTACAGAGCTCAGTCCCATCAAGTGTCATGAGTTTCATTACTCTGCCTTTCCACAGACAATACTCTACCTTCCTACCTCTTCCCTCCCCAAAGAATGAGTCCTCAGTGCCCTGATCAGCAAGGATGCAGTCTGAAGTTCAGGCACTGTTCTGAACTGGGCCGCTCTCCACTTCACCTGGCAGGAGCTGCACTACAGCCCTAAAGTGCAGATTCACAGACCCAAATCAGCTCAGAGAGCAGTTTCAGCAGTTCTCCTATGGCTGTGACTAACTTATGATAGTGTAACAACTTCTCTGTGCAGTCCCATATCCAAGACTCACAAAGACTTGGACACGCTCATCTCAGTTTAGAGGCAAACAGGATTTCCATTCCAAAGTTGAACACTAGTACCAGCTCCTTGTCACGCAGGTGATAGACACATCTGTTTCCTGACATTTGCACATCCATGGCCTCTGGACCAGCCCCAACAGCCAGCTGTTTTCCAAAGCAGCTTTTCCAAAACAACTCTGTCCTCAGAGATTTCAAGGCCACCTTCCTGCTGTGACAATCCCTTCAGCACAGACTTCTGTGGAAGAGTTTTACATCACCTTAATCTCTCATTAGCTGCCCACTAGCTCCCTGTCCCACAGTAGCTCTCTCTTGGAGCCCTCACCCACTTTCAGTTATCCTTGGCACAGCAAGGCTGGAGGATCAACTCATGGATGCAGCCTGCTCTGACTCAAATGAAAAAAAAAGCACCGGGGTTTTAATTCTTCAGCCAAGGCTGTTTAACTCCTGTTCCTGACACTGACTCCTGTTCAGACACAGCTTCACTTTGACCAGACACTCAGCAACACGTGCCTTGGATAGCACCCACTATTCAGGCAGCAAGAAGGCAACATCAGCAATGCAAAGCAGCAAACTGCCACCTGCACTGCAAAGAATCTGTGACCTTCAGAATATCTTTCCCAGACTGCACAAAGATCTCCTGCCTCAAGCAGCTCCTTATTTGGAGCACTACCAAACCAAAGCAAACATGAAAACCAGTGTTTTCTTATCTGTTTATGCAGGGTTGTTCCAGCAGCTCATCCCTGTGCTGCAGGGGAGGGCAGCACTCCCTCCAGCACTCAGATGAATTTTAGACCTCCCCAATACTGTCACATCCAGGAAGGTTCCCTGTTTCTGGCCAGTGTCTAGAGTGTTATTCCGACAACTTCTCAGGACTTGCATAAGAGGCTGCAAACTTCATACCCCAAGGGAAGAAAACAGCTGACTCCAACATTTCTACATTCTATCCTCTTTAAAGTCTGCTGACAGGAATACTCTGGGCTACACCCATTTCATTAGAAGCGTTCCCATTTCATTTCCTGTGTCTGAAAGCACTTGGCATTCCTTCCCCCTCCCTCTTCAGGGAGATACCATGACCACCATTCACTAACTGTGCAGCAGCTGAAGAAGTTTGGGTGCAGAGCTGGTGACTGGCAGGGCCTAGAGCAGCCCTGGAGCTGATCCCTGCTGGGATGCAGCAGAGCTTTGCTGTGATGGAGACAATCCCACGACTCAGCACAACAATTAGGTTTGGACAAGCACACACACATCACCAGACAGGTCCTTTACACGCTGCCCAACACATCACTGGTTTCACAGGAAAGCAAAGTGTACTCCACTACTGCAAAACTAGATAAATGTTTTATTATATTACATTCATATCCACATGCCAAGAGAGCCTTTCCCACGTGCTCTCCAGTAACTCAAACCCTCTCCAAGAGTCCATCTCACCTTCCCTGGGTTGTTCCATCACCTGAAGAGGCATCAGCACCTACTTACAGAGCCTACAGGGACCCCCCCACTGCCTGCACAACCTGCAACCAAACGTCAGCTAAATCAGCCAGAGCATCTTCGACAGGAGGTTACCCCAGACACTGATTCCTGCTCTGAAAACTGTTCCAGTAAACTGCTGTGGCTCACGAGGGGTCTGAGGTAATTTCAACACTGAGACCCAGGTATGACCCTGAACATTCCTGCCCTTGCCCTCCCATATCCAGCCAGGCTCCTGCTTTACCTGCTTGCCTCACTCCAAGAATGCAGCAAGATCAACACTGTCTCGTAGCTGCCTACAGGTACTATCCTGAATTCTTACCCCTTTCCCGACATAATTCTTTCACCTTATTAACCAGGCGAGCTGAAAAGAAATGTAAAAGACTTCCAGGCTCAAGGCAGCAGTGGACATTAGCGGGTATTTCCAGGAAGCTCACTCAGACTGCATGGCATGTCAAGACACCTGGACTGAGTTTGCTTTTTTGGCCCCAGCCAAGGCTCAGAGGTGGCTCAGGAGCCCCAGCAGAGCACAGGCCTGATGTCAGGCTGTAAACAGGGCAGCTCAAGTGTGCTGACCCTCCACACAAAAAGCTAAGAATAGCAGATGCAAGTTGTTCCGCACCAGACTTAAAATAGTCCCTCGACACATTCTACTCTCCAGCTTCCTTACAGGATTGAAAACAGCCAAGGTCAGAGCTCCAACAGCCACATCTGAGGGCAGCAACTAAAGGTCAGCTGGGCTGGGGTCAGAGCTGGCCTGGGCTCCTTGCAGGTCACAGCACCATCCACAGCTCCTGCCCAGCCCCAGGAGCTCTGCCAGCACCTCGAGCATCACCAGGAATAAGGCTCCAGCTGTTTCCCCAGGATTTAGCAGGGCAAACCTGTTGCTCACACTCACACCTGCACTCCTGGTGCAATCCCACATCAATCACACACCAGGGTCTCTCCCGCTGAGATGGAGATCCAAGAACAGCCTTGCTCGACAGACAAGCCACAAAATGTCCTTGCAGCCCGTGGGCCTTGCTCAGGGCCCTACAGCACCATGGGTCCTCCCTTCACAAGGACCCTGGAGGGGCACAAGGCTGTGCTTGGGACCAGCACATTGTGCTTGTAGTGACCCAGGACAGTCTCCCCTGGAGCTCATTTGCAGCAAATCAAGTCACCTCCCTCATTTCGGCAGTTCCCGGGAACCCAGCCGGGCCTCCCAGCTCCTGGAGTTCCTATTCCCACCTCAGAGGCTGAGCAACTGCTACAAAATAGGCTCCCACCATGAAAACCCCTTCTGTCCTGGCACCACACCTTCCCCAATCCCATTCAACTTCCAGTCAGTCACGGCCGTGAGAGACGGGAGCTGGGGCACGGCTCCCGGACGATCGCACGGTACCGGCTGCAGGTGCTCGGTCCCGCTGCCCCGCGGGCCGCTCCTGCTCACAGCCAGCCCGGAGGAGCCAGACCCGAGACCCCACAGCGCCGCCGGGACGTCTGTCCTGAGCCGAGCACCGTCCCCTCGGCAGTGCCGCTCCCCCCGGCCAGCGTGGCTCCCCGGCCAGCGTGGCTCCCCTCCCGTTACCGCTCACCACCCACCACCAGGCCGGGCTGCCGGTGCCCCGCGGCAGCGCCGCTCCCCCGCCTCGCACGACACGCAGGGCCCCGCTAGGCCAGCGCACGGCGAGAAGAGAGGGTACCCGGCCGCCTAGAGCCCCCGCCCCGCCGGCAGCGGCGGCGCCCGTCCGGTCCAGCCCCAGCATCGCCCCGCCCGGCACAGCGGCGCCACCGAGTCCCCGCTCGGCTCCCGCCGCAGGGCCCCCGAAGCGGCGAGGCCCCGCTGCCGCCCTCGGCCGAGCGAGATCCCGGGGAACGGGTTCACACTCTGGGGCCAAGCCCGGCCACCTCGGAGCCACACGAGCGGCCGCGGCCCCACTCACCGCCCGCAGGGCCGCTCCCGCCGGTGCGTCTCGCAGGCCCCGGCCCTCACTTCCGCCTTTACCCGTTCCGCTTCCGGACCCGACCACCCCTTCCGCGCCGCGCTCGCCGGCCACAGGCAGACACAGCTGTCAATCACCTGTCCCCGCCCCACCCTCGCCGCGCCCCCTCGGGCGCCCCGCCCCAGTGATCTGCACGTGACGTCATGAAACCACCGCGGGGTCTGCTGGGAGTTGTGGTCCGGGGGCGTCCCGGCGCGACCGGTCCCGTGAGGGACTCGGCGGGGGGGCCCGGACAGGGCGGGGCGGCTGCGGGCAGAGACTCAGCGGAGCCGGGGCTGGAAAAATAGAGGCTTTATTTCTCGGTGTTGCGGGGAGCGTGGGAGAGGCGGGGCGGAACAACACGAACAACAGCCGCGGAGGGGCGGCACCGGCTGTGACCCCCGGGCAAGCCGGAGACCCTACCGGAGATCCCTACGGATCCTCCCCGGGCCCCTCCTCCCGCCAGATCTCCGCCGCCCGCCGCTCCCGGCCCCGCGGCTCCCCCGGGGCTGCGCTGCCCCGCCACGTCCCACGGCCCCGGGCAGGCGGGGGACCCCGGGCGGGGCTGTAGAAAAGGCCCCATGGGCGAAGAGTATAAAACCGTATCAAAATCCCTGCGAGTGTTCGGAGTGCGGCGTCCCGGGGGACTCCGGGGACAGGCCCCGCCCGGGCAGGATTACCCGGAACGAAGTGCACGGTGAGGGTCCCCCCGGAGCCCGCGGGGTCAGTGGGAGCTGGTGGAGCCGGATCGCGGCTGCGGGCGGGTGCGAGGCCAAGCCCCGGCCGAGCAGCCGGGGAAGGAACGGGCGGAGCGAGGCGGCAGCGAGGGCGGCTGCGAGTCCGAGCCCCGGCGAGGGTCGGGCCCGGGGGGGTCCCCCCGCGGCGGGCGCGGCCCCTCGGCGCCCACCCAGGGGTGCAGGGCAGTGGCCTGGGCAGAGCGGCTGCGGACGGGGCAGCTTTTGGCCCGGGGGCTGGCGGTGGGAGAGCTGAGGGAGCTGGGGGGCACCGGGGGCGAGGAGGGCACCGGGGCAGCGGGCGGTGAGGGCCGAGGAGGCGGCAAGACGGTCGCAGGCAGACGGCAGGGACAGGGTGGGGGCTGCGGCGTGGCCAGGTGACCCTTGAGCAGTTCCATCATGCTCTGCAGCTCCCGGCTGAGGTGTGAAACCTCCTGATTGAGGTGGTTGATCTGGAAAAGGACAGACAGCAGTGAGCACCGGCCGATGTCCCCAGGGTTTTCGGGGACATGCACCCACCTCTGGTCCCCACCACACCTCCTGGTTCAGCCTGCTGATGTTCTGCTTTATCTCCTCTGCCTCCATCACCAGGGCTGGGCCGCCTGTGTCAGTCCCTGCTGGGGAGGACACAGACAGCGGTCAAATGTCCTGTCAAGCCCCCAGGGCCAGCGCTCTGGCCTTGCCCGGCAGCTGCTGGCGGTACCTGAGGTGGGGGAGTCCCTTGCTGCACTCAGCGGTGGGTCCATGCTGAAGCAGAAAGTTTGTGACTCTGAAGTCCCTCTGTTGTCTTCAATCCCATCCACGACTCTACAGAAGGAGGGGGTGAGGGATGCTCCGTATCACCCCGTCACCTCTCTGCCACCATCTGAGCAGCCCCCCAGGGCCTCTCGCAGCCAGGCTGGCACAAACCCGCAGCAGCGGGATAAGCTACCGGCACATCCCGGCCGTACCTGGGACTGAGGTCGGGCGGGCCGTTGGTGTTCAGGGAGGGGATGAGGAGCTTGGCCGGCCTCCTGCCCACGCCAGCATCCCGCTCCAGGAGCCGGGTGTCCCGCCGGCACTGTGGAGAGGAGCTGCGGCCGCGGCTGCCGCGGGCTGGGGAGTGGCAGTTGTGCCGCAAGGCCGAGACCTGGCACAGCTCGTCACCCAGGAGGCTGCTCAGGGAGCCACGGCGCACTGAGCTGCTCAGCGCGGGCAGCAGCAGCTTGCGGCGGGAGGTGCTGGCAGGGGACTGCTGGAAAACCTCTTCGGGCTCCTCCTCATCCTCCACAATGGAGGGAAGGGGCTTCTCCGGGGCAGCACCGCTCTCCAGACGAGGCTGCAGGCAGGCAGGAGGTCAGGACTTGGACCAGCCACAGCCATCCCTGTCCGTCCTCCCCCATCGCAAGGGACGAACCTGTGGTACCTGCGGCAGCCTCGGGGACCGGGAGTAGCGGCAGAGCCCCTGCGGGGAGAGCAGATGTTACCAGCTCAGCAGCAGGAGGGAGCCCCTGCACAGCTCCACGGGGACCAGTCATGGGCCTGCAGGCCCCCCAACCTCTCAGTGCCCCCTGGACAAGCAAGCCTTCCCCAGCCCCACACATCAGCTTCAGTACCAGCCTCCACAACCCCTCACCCACTCTCCTTCCTCTGCTGCTACCATGTCAATGATGAGTTGCCAACCTCGGCCTGAGCATCCTGAGCCACAGCTGAGGCTGCCCCCCAAATCCTGGCCCCAGCTCAGCCATCAGAGCACCAGCTGGGGAGGGTGATGCAGGTGCAGAACCTGGTGCACACTCCTGGCCTTCTCCATTCTTGCTTTGTTTACACCCCTCCTGTGTTAGGGACATGGTAGGTCTTGGTAGGGCTGTTTGGGACCTAGAGACTCACCTCCTACACCATCTCCATCAGACTTGGGGGGAAGTTGGGTACCAGGGAGATGCTCCAGAGGAGGTCCAAGCCTCTTTCAGCAGAAGCAGGGGAGGAAAAGTGCAGCAGAGCCATTTCTGCAGCAGAACATCTCCCTGGATGCTGAAGCCATCATCATGACCAGCTGTGTGGTACTCCAGGGTGCTTTGCCCTGGCTGGCTGTCCTGCAGTACCCCCCCAGTTCTCTCCAACCCCATTTCCAAGCCTTCCATCTACCTCAGCCTTGTGCATTGCAAATGCTCTTTCTGCCAATTCCCCGAGTTGTGCAGAACCAGGACAGGACATACCTGCAGGCCAGGGTGGCAGAGCTGCAGCCCCTGCCCCAGCCCTGGAGCCTGGGGACTGCAAGCAGGGAGTGCACAGACTCCTCTTGCCTGGCCATGCACGACCCCAGGCCCTGGGCCCTGAGGACAGGAAGGGGCCTGAGAAGGAGGACACGCACCCACCTCCATCTCGCTGCCCTCCCGCAGGTTGAAGGTCAGGTCCTGGTGGATGTCAGCTGTGAACTTGCTGGCGTATTCAGGATAGAGCTGTAGCACTTCACAGAGCCCCCGCAGCCCGATGTGCTGAAGGTCGCAGTAGGTCAGTGCCTTCACGTCTGCATTGGTCTTGATCACCTGGTCTGTGCTGCACAGGTCAGCTCCAATCAAATCCCCTTTGCCTGCAGGAGGGGACCAAGGGTGGGCTAGTGACACGAGCCCTGAGCCCCTCACTCTGCCTGGCAGCAGGAAGGGCTGGGGCAGAGCCCATGCCACCTGCCCTCACCCAGGATGGCCAGGACCACGTTGTCCTTCAGCACCTCGAGGGAGCCGGAGCAGACAAAGTAGTTGGCCTGCAACGCGTCACCCTGGCGCAGCAGATACTCCCCCGGGGCACAGAACGAGGTCTTGATGTGGAGCGAGAGGGAGCGGAGGCAGCCCCGGCTGGCCGTCTCAAAAATGGGCAGCTGCAGGATGTCCTTGTTGAGGTGCATGGCCACGTCCGCACGCAGCTCGTCGGGGAAGTCGTGCAGCAGCTGGGGAGAGAGGAGCCGGGACTCTGAGCACGGGGAGCAGCGAGCAGCTTTGAGCAGCGGCAGGTTTCCTGCAGCCCGGCAGCCCCAGGGGGCAGGTGGCCCTCTGCAGTGGGGAATCTCACCACTGAGCTGCCCTGGTGTCTCAACAGTGCTCAGCAATCCTGACTGGCAGCAGCGGACCCTGTGGTAATCAGCTGCTTCTGCTCCATATGCCTGTCCCGCTCCCCACGCTGGCAGGAATTTTCCCCCAGACCTGGTCCCTCCAGCACTATGAGCCAGCCCTGCCAGCCCCTTTGCTCCAGTGCTGGATGCAGGTCGGGGCTGGAGGGGGCTGGCCGAGCCACCACCGCCTCCTACCTCATTAGCATCAATGCCGTTGTTCACCGACCAGGTGGTCTGGAAGTACTCCAGCATCCTCTGCTTGAGCTGCTGGGGCAGGTGATGGACGCGGATGAAGTCCTTGAGGTCCTTCATGCGGGTGTGGTAGAGCGAGCGGCGGGAGTACATGCGCTGGATGATGGCCGTGACATTGCCAAAGACAACGGCGTGCATCAGTGCTGGGGGCAGGAGGGCAGCCTCAGCCCCAGCGAGGGGCAGCTNCGATGTAGGCGCTGCGGATGGAGGGGCCCCCCACCGAATTGTTGATGTAGGGAGCCTCCAGCCTCTTGCCCAGCTCGTGCAGCCAGCCTGCCAAGCACAGCCCGGGGTTAGCACTTGCAGGAACCAGCTGTTAGGGGTGGACCCCTGGCATTCTGCCCCGCAGCACAGGGGGGATCCCAGCGCTCCGAGCCCTGCGCCCCACACTCACCGATGTCCCAGGTGCGGGGGTCGTTGCTCTCCAGCTCCTTGCGGCCGATGACGTACCAGATGCAGGCCATCCAGTGCGCCAGCAGCGCAAACATGGACATGAGCAGCGTGAGCACCATGGCGCTGTACTGCGAGTACCGGTCCAGCTTCTGCAGCAGCCGCAGCAGCCGCAGCAGCCGCACCGTCTTCAGCAGGTGAACCAGCGAGGTCTGGGGGACAGGCAGGAAGGTCAACCCCGTGTAGCTGCAGACAGGGACAAGAAGAGAGCCCAACACCGCCCCCAGGGCAGGAACCCTTTGCCACCCCACGGCTACCAGAAGGGTCATGGGTTACACGGCAAGCCAGAGGCAGCTCGTCCCCAATCAGCCTTACACCCCTGTGCCCAACACCCAGCAGGCAGCCAGGGTCATGGCTTGTCAGGGCACCAAATATCCCCAGGAGATGTGGGTGTTGAAGAGGGGCAGGGAGGTGGGCAGTGGCTTTGCTGTCAAAGGCTGTGTTTGGGCCAGCAGCACTCACCACGGTCACATTGAAGATGTAGAGCAGATCGAAGGGCAGAGCAGCAATTAGATCCACAAAGAACCAGGTGGCCACATAATGGATGCAGATGGAGCGAGGGTCGTACACAACCTGGCCCGACTGGCTCACGTATGTTGTCCGGAAGTTGAGGATGATATCTACCCCAGGAGAGCAGGACCAGCCCTCACCACCCCTTCTGTGGCTGGCAGGGCCACAGCCAACATTTGTCTCACTTCTGGTGTGCCCAGGACCAACAGCAGGAGCACAGCAATCCCAGCTCCCCTCTCCATCACCCCTCATCCCTGCCCCACCACAGGCTCTATCCTGGATCAGGGCTCAGCCCTGCACACGGACCTACCCAGGATGAAGAGCATCTCTACGGCGATGTCGCTGACAATGGTGCTGCGGGCAGCTGAGAGACTGTCCTCTGTGCCCGTGAAGCAGACATTGTAGGGGACGGTGATAGCCACGTAGAAGGTGGCCAGCAGGATCAACCAGTCCCAGAGTGCCTTGAAGATGCTGTAGTGGAGCAGGATGAAGCGGGACTTCTGTACCGAGGCCACCTTGTACTCGGGGATGGACGGCTTGTTCTCAAACACGTTCTGCAGGGGCAAATGTGGGGTGGTACAGGGATGGTGCAGAGGCCATCCCACACAAGGGGTGAAGGCCACCACAGCCACCCCTTCTCCTGAGTCCTGCCAACCAGCTGGTACCCCCTGCTGCCAGGGTGATGACACCCTTTTCCTGCACTGCGGTCACCCTCAGAGATGGGCACAGAATGCCCGATTACAGCACATCAATTAACGTGATGTCATTGCTATTAACAGTAATCCCGTGGCAATGCCAACTGCTGCATCCTCACAGTCCTGGAGCCATCTCAGGTGCCAATTCACATGCTGGGGCAGAGGAGGGGAGAGGTGAGGGCAAAGCCAGGGCCATCCCACCCAAATCCCCAAAACTCAAGACTGGTGCACTGATATCCTTTGCCTGCCCATCAGCTCTGGGACCCGGCAGCTCTCAGACACTCTCTCTGGCCCCACAACTGCAGGTGGTGCCCTGTGCTGGGCACAGCAGCCATGCAAAGGGGCTGGCACAGGACTGACTCTGGTCCCTGCCCCATCTGGCAGCTCCACAGCTCTGGCACCCTGGTAACAGCACTCCCCAGAGCCAGCATGGCTGTGCTCAGAGCCAGCACTGGGGTTTCCTCACAATGAATGCATGAGGAGAGGCACAGCTCTGCCAGAGCTGCCAGGTCTGCTGTCTCAACGGCAAGCTCTGGGCACCCACTGGGTTCTCCTGCTGCCAACCAAACACAAATGCAGCCTGGCTACAGCGTGGCTGCCAGAGCTGGGGAGAATTTCAGTACTTGGCAGGCCAGGGAAGGGTGTGCATAGGAACAGCATCCCAGCGAGGCTGGGCTGTGCTGGAGGCTGCCCTCAGGAGAGCTGCTGCCCTGCCAGTTCACCACAGCCCCAGCATGGGAGGCACTGGGCAAAACTGAGGGTCCCCCAGGTCCTTACACGGTTGATTTTCATCTCGCCACGGTCCCTCCGGACAAACTGCCTGCTGAGCTGGTTCAGCATGGTCCGGCCCTGCCTCCGTGCAGCCCTCAGGCGTGAGTTCCCGGGCTTCCTGCTCTTCTGCTTCTCACTCCTCTGCTTCTCTGCAGTGGACAATACATGCTGTTGGTGAGAGTGCTGTGCCATGGGTGAACATGCTCCCCACCAGGGAACAGGGAACCCCTTTGCCATGTGCCCACTGCACACACTGCTCCCTGAATCCCATCCCCATTCTACAGCCATGGCTCACCCTCCTTCTTGTCACCAGGACAGCTCCTCCCTCGGCTCTCTGTGATGTCCTTGAATGAGAAGAGGAAGAGCACCACCTCCCCCTTTTCATTCTTGATGGGCATGATGTCCAGCAGGCACCAGAAGGCAGCTCCTGGATGGAGGAGAAAGTTGGTCAAGGCAGGGCAGCTCCCCCGCCGCTCAGCAGCTTCCCCCAGGGCCATGAGGCCGTGACAGAGCCAAATCCCAGCTGGAGCTGTGGCCAGGGACCCAGCCCCACATGCCACTCACCACCCTTCTTGTAGAAGCAGACCTCAGTCTGGTACTCCTCTCTGCTGTCCAGTGCCTTCTCGATGCTCTGCAGGATGGGCTCGCTGGTCTCAGCCCCGCAGAGGAAGCGGCAGCTGCAGTTCTTCTGCATGACCTCGGTGCGGGCAAAGCCCGTGAGGTCGCAGAAGCCATCAGAGCAGTAGACGATGGGGAAGCCACAGCGGCCCTGCGCGTTGGCCAGGATGAAGTTGCTGTCTGAAAGGAGACACAGCTGCCACCCAGGCCTTGAGGCCACCTCAGAGGGCACGAACAGCAGCCCAGCCCTCCTGGACCCTCATGTGTCCCTCTGGGAAGTGGAACCAGATCTCCATCTGGCTGCTGGCTGCCCCTAGCTGCTCCCAGAGCTTGCTCATCCCGTCCTGCTGCCCCCAAGGCCCCAGCCCAGGCAGGACCTCAGCCCCATGTACTGGAAGGGGAAGGAGCCCGGATCCATCTCCCGGCCCCCATCACCCACGCGAGGCAGCTCACGCCTCCCCCTCACCATCTGCCACTGCAGCTCCGCAGGGGCTCAGGGAGCTTAGTGGGAGCAGCAGCTCCCGGCTGGGCATATCCAGCCCAGGGGTGCCCAGCTGTGGTGCTGAGATCCCCAGAGGTGTGGGCTGCTGGGGCACCAGCTCAGAGGGTGGGAGAAAAGCCATGAGCCCACGGGAAGTCAAGAGCCAGTGCCCAGCTGCCATGAGCCAGAGATGAACTACAGCATCCTCGACCTCTCGGCAACACAGAGCGTCCCCAGCATCGCCCAGCCCTGGCGGCGGGAGGTGGCAGCAGCCGCTGTAAAGTCCTCACAAGCCCCGTGCCCTGCCCAGTCACAGAACAGCTGTTCTGCCCCCCAGCCCCCCGCCATAGGCCCTGCCCCACAGCTGGGGACAGATGGGCTTGTGTTAGGAGGGTGCCAAGGAAGCGGGTGTGCAGCTGGCATGGACTGTGGTGGAACCCAGAGTGGGCAGAGCAGGGTATTCCCAGCCCCAAAATGGTCTCCGGTGGTGGGTGCCCAGCACAGGACCCTTGCATCACACAGCCAGAATCAGGCAGATGAGCTCTGCCCCCTCTCACAGAAGAAAGGAGAACAGAGTGATGCCAGTACCCGCACACCATGGGCAGAACGGTGCAAGGGCAAGGCAAACACAGCAGGAGGGAAGGGAAGCATCCACAGGCAGCCCGGGCTGATGGGGGTGCCGTGGGGCCACCACAGCTCAGCCCAGGATTAGCTCGGAGAAGCAAAAATAGCCTGAAGCTGTGACTAAGGCCAGATTTTGGCTCTGGGAAGCCAGGATTATGGTGATATCCAGGATGTGTTATTAGAACAGAAAACAAGGGTTTGCATTTGGGAGTGGCTCACTGAGCTGGAGGATGTGGCCCTGGCAGGCTTGGCAGACCCCAGCCATGGTGGCCAGTGTGCCTGGCCGGGTACCCCAGGCCCCAGAGCAGAGGCTGCCCGGGAGAGACAGGGTTAACTCCCCACGGGGTATCACTATGTTAAACCCCTCTCCGTGGCAGATAAAGCCGATAAGAGGCACATCAAACCCGGAAAGCCCCACACTGTTTAAACGTGCCCGGAGGTGGTTGGGCAGCTTTGGACAGGGGACTGCCAGGGCACTGGAGGCAAAGCCAGGCTCTCTGGGGCAAATTCCCGAGGCTTTGGTCGTGGTGTTGCAGGCAACTTTACCCAGGAACTCTTCCCTCGGAGAGCCTGATCCAGGAGCTCTGCCCCTCCGGAGGGACAATGGCATCACCATCGTGAGGCACATGTGGCTCTGCCCTGTCACCTCCAGACACAGCTCGATCAGAGTTGGGGAAGAGAGATTTCTCACACATTGCAACCCCAAGTGTAACATCCCAAATTTCAGCTTCCCTGGGCAAATGATCCTCTGCACCACCAGAGCTGCCCTGTGTCACTCCAGACCAGGAGACAGCTTGGCATGGCAGCAAACACATGCTCCAGAGTGCTCCAAATGCCTCGACAGTGGCCTGGGAGGTGGCTGCAGGCTCCCAGTGCTGTCTTCATGCCAGTCGCTACCAGCAAGGGAGGAGATGTTTAGCCATGCAGGCAGCTGCCCCGGGAGACACCTGCTCCAGGTGTTTTGGAGGGGAAGCTGAGGTCAGTCGTGAACACGGCCCGTCCTCAGGTGGCTTCATGGTGCCAGCAGTGCTGGAGATGGCATGTGGCACCCGGGCATCACTCATCCCGGCTTCAATCCATCCCGGCCCCGGCACATGGACACGGAGAGGAACTCAGTGGCCGGCGACACGGGCACCACTCGGGCACGGGACGGGACAGCTCGGGGGCCTGGGGATCCCGGGTCAGCCCGGTTGTATTGAGACCGACCGTGCCCTCTCCCATCTCCCTCGCCCCTCCCGGGGCCCCGCGCGCCCCTCCCGCAGATACCGGGATCTGTCCCTGGTGCTGAGCGCGGCCGCGGCGACACCGAGCGGTCCCGGCAGCGGGAGCGGGGAGAGCATCGCCGGGGGGGCCTGGGGCACGGGCACGGGGAGTCCCGGAGCACCGAGCCCAGATGACGGGACGGTGCCCGTACAGCGCGTGGGTGGCCTCACCCGGCCGAGGCGCCGGGTCTGCGGGGCCGAGCCCTGTCCCGTTCTCCGTCTCTTGCGGGGCAGCAGCATCCCCCACCCGGTTTCCCCTCACGCCGCCGCCACGGTCCCTCCCCAGTCCCGTCCCAGCCCTACGTGTGCCATCGAAGCGGGTGGCGATGGTGTCCAGGAAGGTGTTCTGCGGCGCCAGCAGCCCCTTCATCACCGGCATCGTCCCGCCCCGCCGGCCGGCCGCCGCGGGGCTGCGGCGGCGGGGCTGCCTCCACCGCCCCCGGCCCCTCCGCAGCGCCGCGGGCTGATCCCGGCTCGCCCGGGGCTCCCGCCCCGCCCCCGCCCCGCCCCGGCACCGGGAGGGGCCTCGGCACCGTCGAGCGCGGTCCTCCGCCCGCGGGTAGAGCGATTTGGCCCGGGGGGGCTCTGGGCTGGTGGCGCCGGGACCCGGTCAGCACTGGAGGCGCCGTACCGGGAAGCACCGGGACACCCTCGGCCACGGGAGCGGCTCGCCGCCGGTCCTCCCGGGCCCACGGGGGCTGCAGAAGGAGCAGGACGCGGCGCACCTCGGTTAACCTTCTGTCCTGGTGCTGCACCCAGACAGCTGGTCCCGCGCACGCCCCAGTGCAGGGGCCGCAGATGAGCCCAGTCCCAGCACGGCGGAGGAAGGAACTTGCTCCAGCACCTGCCCCGGCGCTGAGCTGCGCCCGCCCAACACCTCCCCAGAGAGACAACAGAGCCGGGTGACATCAGGCTACCATTTATTGTAAAAGGCCGCGGTGCCCGCGGTGCCCTGAGCAGGCTGGGCCAGGGCTGGGAGGAGGTATCTAAAAGTGCTATTTACACTGAGCTCCAGCTGTGTGTCCCCGGAGTCCATCCTGCCAGGGATCCCCTCTCTGTGCCGCTGCCCCCATCCCGTTCAGTAAAAGCTCCTTGCAGCTGCCTGGGCCTGGCTCGTGCTCAGGTCCTTCCCTGAGTGTCCCTGGCACTCCCTGGGGCCGTCAGGGCTGGTGTCAGCACCTCGCGGCACCGCTGTCGGCTGGGCGACCGTGCCCGCAGGGCAGCCCAGCGTGTCGTGGCAGGCGGTGCCAGGGTGCTGCCCACGCTTGCCCATTGTGAGGATGCCCGCAGCGTGGTTGCCGGAGCCATGGAGCAGGCGGTAGAGCCGGCTCTGGAAGGCCAGGGGGACGCTCTTCCTCTTGCCCAGTGTGAGGATGCCAGCGGCGTGGTTGCCCATGCCGTGCAGGAGGTCGTAGACACGGCAGGAGCAGGTCTTCTGCCGGCAGCAGTGGGGCAGGCTCTGCCGGGCAGCAGCCAGGGAGCAGAACAGGAGCAGGAGCAGGAGGCAGGCAGCTCGCCGGGGCTGCCGGAGCAACGGGCAGCGTTAGTGCAGAGCAGCGACAGGGCAGAGGGGAGGGACCGCCCAGCCCCAGGACTGTCCCCCTTGCTGTGCTCACCGGTGTTTCAACTGCCCCCTGCCCTGGTTGTTGCCGCAGGGGCCCAGCCCCACACCCGAGGTGCACCTGGAGCATCACCCTTCGGTGCACTGGGGCACGGCCAGCACCCTCACCTGTGTTCCAGCCAGCAGCCAGATGTGGGTGTCCATAGCTGCTTTGTGCCCTGGTCTGGCACAAAACAGCTGTGGCAAACACCCTTCCCTCACTGCCCAGTGACACGGGACAAGCAGCGAAACCACCCATGCTGCAGGCACTGCATGTGCAGCTCCCTCCCAAGCAATCCCCTCATCGGCTGCTGGCTACAGTCAGGGAGTCCCAGGGATTTGCTGCACACTCGGAGTTTCCCAAGAAATTGGCCAGGCCCTCCCACACCCCCAGCCCTACATTCCAACCTCCCACCCACTGCTGTTCTCTTGTCCCCAGGGGCTGCAGACCCCAGCCCCACCTTGGTGTTGGGCACCTCCATCCTTCCTGGGGTCTTCAGGTGGCCGAGCGGCTCTGGGGCATGTCCCATCAGGCAGCCGACAGCGCAGCACCCTGCACTGCCACTGCCACTTTATAGGGCCCAGCACAATAGTGCTGCCAAAAATACCTCTGGGGCAGCAGGAGCGACGGGTCTCTGGGAGACGTGGGAGCGCTGTGGCCGGTAGCCCGGAGACCGTCCAGGCCTTTCCCCTCATTTGCAGCTCCCCATTGTGAGGGTACTCACTGGACGGGGTGCCTGGCACTAATGAGGCCATAATTGCCCATGGGCCACGCTGCTGGGCTGGCACAAAGGGGATGAAGGTCAGCGCTGGCCAGCTCCAGCTCGACAGCAGCACAGTGCACCGGCTGCTGCTCAGAGCCCCATTAGGCTAATTAACCCCCGAACAAAGGGGTGCCAGTAGCTGTATATCTCCCTGACTGACGTGGGGAGCCATCACCGTGCACTTCGCTGGTGCCAGGGAGGGATAGTGCCGCCAGGGTCCTGTACCTGGTGCTATCCTCCATCCCCTTTGGTGACATTGTCCCATCCTGGTCCTGTGCCTGGAACAGAGGGAGTCACAGGGCGCCAGGGAGGGTCTTGAACTCTTTATAACACTCTGCAGCCCCAGCCCGACCCCAGACCACCTCCAGCCTTTGCTTGTGCTGAACTCCCTTGTCCTGGGGGATGAACCCAAACATTTCCCTGATGCCAGAAGCTACATCTGCTGTTCAGGGACACCCTGGCTCCGCATCTGCTGCAAGAGCACCTCCCAGCCCCTCTGTATAGTGGGAACCCCAGGAATGCCATGGAGGTAACAGACCAGCCAGGATCCTTCCTCCCAACCAGACTTTCCCCAGGGCTGGTGAAGGCCAAACCTGCAGCCCTGGGGAGGCTGGGCAGGAGCCCAGACCTGGTGCTGCTTTTCCAAGTGGCACCTGGCACAGCAGGCTGGGGGTACATGCACATGGGCACTGGGGTACCAGCATCCCCACTGGACCCTCAGCAGAGTACTGGTTCCAGAAGCAGACTGAGAGGATGGATGAGTCCTCTGGGAGCTTGGCGAGGCAAGAGGGAGCAGGGACATCTCTCCCCAACCTCTCCACTGGTGCAAGCCCCTCAACAGCAGAGCACAGGCACCCAGCTTCACTCATGTTCCCCAGGCAGGCTGGGGCTCCCTGCTCCTGGCCCCTGTGGCCAGGGGTGCTCAGTCTGGGCCCCGAGCCCCAGGCCGGGGTCAGCAGGACGCTGTGTCACCACCTCCGTCTGTCTCAGGGATGGGCTCCAGCGGGGCTTGGAGCCGGGAGGGCTCCGGCGAGGCTGATCCATTTCTGCCAATGCCGCAGGACTGTCCCGCATTGTGGATCTGCCACAGGTTGTCCAGTGCCTCCGCCTTGGCATGCTTGAGGAGGTCAGCCTGGCCCTGCGGGGAGGAGACGTCGGGGACTGTGTTAGGGTGGAGGCAGGAGGGTGATGGGGCAGGGCAGGGCAGGGGTGTCCGCGCAGCCCTTGCCCCTCACCTTGAGGACAGTGATGTTCCAGGCAAAGCTCTCCAGTGCCTTCTGCAGCTTGCGGCCCCGCAGCCCTTCCTTGGTCTCGATGCGGTGCAGCTCCTTGTGGAAATCCATCCCTGCATTGACGGGAGAGGTGCTCAGTGGGTGCAGGGACGTTGGCACAGGGACCAAGCCAGGGGGATGCCCTTTGCCCACCATGGGGTTGGAGGCTGGGTGGGCTCCCCACTGCCCCAGCAGCCTCACAAATCCTCCAAGCCTGGAATGATGGGCCAATGGAACCCCCGGCATCCCAGCTGCAGCATGTGGCCGTTCTGGACCCCAGAGACCAGGCTCCAGACGAGGTCTGGAAGGGCAGTGAAGACCCTGGGCAGACTCACACCTCCTGCACTCCATGGCTCGTCTGGGGGGGAGCCAGAGCGGAGCCACCAGACCCCCCCATCGGAGCGCGGGCCCCGTCACTGTGCCCCACGTGACATCCCCGTGAGTGGGTGCTATATTTACCCCTCCTGACGCAGCACCGGCTCCGGGCCCACGCGAGGGCTCCCACGCAGCTCCCTCGCCCTCGCGCTGCCAATCAGCCCGCCCACGGCCCCGCGCCCCCACTGCAGCCTGCAGCTCCCCGGGCCCCCAGCTACTGCCAGCTGGGCACCGGCTATGCCAGCACCACAGGGGCTTGTCCACGGCACAGCCACAGTGAAAGCAGGGACAGGCAGCACCAGGGCACGGGGGTGGGGGCTGCAGCTGCCAAATTGCTGCCCACCACCCCCCTGAGTGGCTGCATGCCCCAGAATCACTCTGCCCTGCAGCACTCCAGCGCAGCAGCCAGAGCAGTGCAGGAGGGCACAGCACCAATCTGTGCTCTGCAGCTTGTGCCCCACTGCTTCACTCCCCCAGCGCTCGCAGCAGAGGCAGAGCTGAGCCAAGAGCTTGGGGAGATTTCCGTCTGCCGCGTAGGCAGGGAACAAACACAGCTGCTGGCAGCAAGGCTGGCATGGTGGGGACAGCAGAGCAGGGCCCCCTCCTTCTTCCCCTGCCCCTCCAGCTCCTGACACTCTCCCAGCCCCACCGAGAGTGCACAGAGGCCCCTGGGGCTGGTGGGGCTATCCCCGTGGGTCCCAGCCAACAACACGCAGCCATTGGGGCCTGGAGTGGGGCCAGAGGTCCCAGGCAGCTGCCGGAGTGGGGGCACCTGTGGGGAGGACCAGGGCAGGCAGCAGCAGCACCTGCCTGTGTGGGTTCTGCCATGTGTTTGGGAAGTCTTAACACTCAGTTGCCATTTCTGCCGTCAGCCCCAGCCTGTTATTTCTGGCACTAATTATGTTCTGGTTTTTGACAGCTAATGACTCTTCCCTGCTTCCTCATCAGCCTCCCCCACTCTGCTTGCTCCCTACCACATAGCTCTGCAGCCCACCCGCCCACACCCTGCCCCAGTGCAGGAAGCCCTGAGCCCCAGCAGCCCAGGACATGCCGGGTCCACAGCCAGAGCCACAGAGGAGCTGGGGCTGCCCTCCAGGACCCACCTGCCTGCTGTGCCTGGATGAGCTTCCCATACACCGCATCGGCAGACTCGATCAGCGTCCGGCTGGTCTGGATCATCTAGGGAGAGGGGAGTCATGAGGAACTGGGCAGCCATAGCCCTGTGCCCCCTGGCCAAGTGGATGGGGAGACAGGGCTCATCAGGGGCTGCCCACTACACCAGCACAGTGCCTGGGGTCTGACCCTTCCCACCTCACCACACATGGCCGAGTATGGTGTGACCAGCACCTAGCCAATGGCCAAGTTCCCTTCAACACAAAAGAAGGAAGCAGCTTTAGCTGTGGCTATTAATGGGATTTCTCCCACCTGGTGGGACCAGGAGAAGGGACAGGCACAGGGTAGGGGCTGCAGTGTCTGAGGGTCAGACTGATCGGGGCAAGCCTGTGCCTTGGCAGGACTTCTCCCTGGGCAGCCCTCACGCAGCCCCTTGGCCACTCACCTTCCCCTGCCCCAGGATGGGTGCGGTAAGTTCAGGGTTCCCCATCCTTGGACCTTCTCATCCATCCCACAAAACCTGCCCAGGTCCATCCTACAAAACCTACTCAAGTTCATCCCACAAAAACTGCCCAGATTCATCCCATAAAACCTGCACCACCACTGGGTGGTCCCAGTGCCACTGACCCCAGGGATCCTCCCCAAGGAGCCGAGCCCTGGCAGGACAGCACTTACCGTCTCGTAGGCAGTGAGGACCTTGCGCAGCAGGTCGGGGATGGGGCCCTGGGCCTCCATGGGGGGATACTGCTCTGCCAGGTTGAGGGTGACACTGGGTGCACTGTCACTGTGCAGCAGCCATGTGGACACCGTCAGGATGCACTGCTTCATATTGGCAGCGGGTGTCAGCCCACACAGCTCCTTGAAGGACACCAACGCATTCTGCAGAGACCAGTGTCCAGTGTCAGGAGTTCAGCTGGGAGGACCCCCAGGAGCCCCCTGACACAGGAACACCCACATTTCCCTCAGCTCTCTGCTCCAGGTAAGGCTCCTTGCTCACGTCCCCCAGGAAAAGGGGGACAGCTTGGCTCCCCACCACTCAGTCTGGCCCCATCCTCCCCTGCAGAAACCAGGTCCCCCTGTGCCTACGCAGGTCTGTACCTGTACATTCTCCCGCAGGTCAGTGGCCTCCCGCAGCGGCTGGGTGGCCGTCCGGAAGACTTCATCGATGGCTTTGATGCCAGTGGCCTTGGTGGAAGTGTACTCCCGCACTCGGCGGCCCCGGCGCCCTGCCAGCCCCCGGCGGTGCCCCTTGCCCCCACCACGGCGGTCAGTGATGGCCACATGCACAAAGAGGGTGGCGTGGGGCAGGGGCTCCCCGGCCAGCGACTGGAGGGGGACATGGCGGTAACCAGGCTGCAGGCACTCAAAGGGGATGGTGTACTGGGCAATGAACTCGTCCCCGATGTAGTCATCGTCCAGCACGACAAAGCGCAGGACAGCCAGCTCCGGCAGGTTGATCTGGAACTCCAGGCTCTCGTCGAAGATGGGGTTGTCCCCGCTCTGCAGGGCTGTCTTGGTGCGGTGCTCAGCGCAGTCGGCCGGGATGCCATGGATTTCAGCACAGACATAGGGCTCTACCACCTCCCCCTTGGCCCCCGAGCCCTTGGGCTTGGGCAGGTTCTGCCCGCTGATGACCTTGAGGTGTAGGAGCTGGGCAGGCACCCCGGGCAGAGAGTCCTTGGCGTTGGCACTGAAGTAGGAGACCTCCTCCCGCATGATGGCCGGGCGGAGGACGTAGCCACAGGCCCCATTCTGCCGGAACCAGCCCGCGTTCAGGTCCATCATGAGCCCTGGTGTCTGGTAGTTCATAGCCACCATCTGGCAGCCACACTTCCAGAAATCCTGGGGGTTCATGTTGCTGGCATCGATGCGCATGGGGCTGGGGTAGATGCGGGAGAGGAACCGCTTGTTGTAGCTGACCAGCTCAGCTGGGCACTCATTGGCGAAGCGTCCCGCCTCCACCTCGCTGAAGGAGCACATCTCCCAGTAGCGTTGCCCACGCCTGGAGCTCTCAAAGTCCTGGAAGGGGACTGCCTGACAGAGGCTCACCAGCTCCGACAGCTCACGGCTGAGGCGCACCCGCCGCAGGCCACCTCCCTCCGGTGCCTCCCGGTCCTCCTGGCCCAGCCGCCGCGCCAGCTCCCAGCCTTCCTCCTCGTCCGACACCTCCCCCTCGCTGTCCTCGCAGGTGGGCGGGAGCTTCTTGCCCTTGATGAGGATGCGGCCCTTGAGCTCTTCCGGGGAGGGCAGGTAGGACGCCACGGGGTTGGGGGGCTCAAGGTACAGCTTCTCCCCCAATGTCTTGCGCAGGCACTGGGCAGCGAGTCGCTGCTGGGAGGCCGAGCAGCGCACCACCAGGCAGAGGATGAGGGGGTAGGCAGAGGCAGTGAAGGCGTGCTGGTCAATCAGCCCCACCACGGCACGGAAGGGCACGCAGGAGGCAGCTGAGGGGCTGGTGTAGACCACGGGCTCACCCTCAGGGCCATCCCACAGCACCAGCTCGATGCTGCGGCAGCCCAGGCCCAGGGCACTGATGTAGCCACTGATGTCTGAGCGGCCCCAGAAGTTGTCCTCCAGCAGGCAGGCGCTGTGGGCAGAGCTGATGTAGTAGTGGGAGAGGGGCTGCGCCATGTCCTGGCAGACCTTGCGGTGCTGCGGGTCAAAGATGGAGCAGTCAGCAGAGAGCAGGTAACGCGTGAAGCCGTCGATGGCCAGGTAGCCTTTCTCCCGGCCCTCCTTGGAGGGTTCATACTTGCTGACGATCTCCAAGCACTTCTCCTCTGTCACCCCCTCCATGCCCTGCTCCACCTCCAGGAACATCAGCAGGTCCTTCACACCCAGGTATTCCTTGTTGCTGGAGAACTGGACCAGCAGGAAAAAGATCTCAGGGCGGGTGCAGAGCTCGCAGTATGCCTCCACAAAGAGGTCGCAGGCCACCTCCGTGCCAGGACGCTCGCTGGCCTTCTGCAGTTCCTTGAACTTCAGCTCGATGGTGGAGGTCTTCATGCCAGGGTTGAGTGCCTTGATCAGCTGCACAGCCCGGGACACAGGGATGCGGCCAGACTTCTCCAGGTCAGCAAGGTCGAAGACCGAAGAGATCCAAGACGTCCGGAGGCTGGGGTGGCCAGTCCCGGGTGCCTCAGGGCTGTGCTTTCCATAGGACACCAGATAGCGCAGCCCCATCACCCAGGCACTCACCACATCTGCTGAGCTGGCCACCAGGTCCAGGGACTCGTAGTTGTCTCCGTAGATGATGGAGAAGGCGCACTCGTCCGGGAACTGGTCGGAGAGGCCATTGCTGCGCAGGACAGGCGTCTTCTTGCCCACACGCACCTCTTTGACCGATTTGATCTCAATCTTGGCCTTCTCTGAGTCCTTCTTGGAGGGCTCCCAGCGCACGGAGCGCATGTCGGCGTCCAGCACGAAGAAGCGGCTGTACATCCGGGAGTTGGAGCGCACCTTCTTCAGCTCGCAGCCCTCCAGCATGAGGGAGATGCAGGCGGCTGTGCTGTTGATCTTGCGGTCATTGGGCATGGAGCTGAAGGACACTGTCTTCTTCTTCTGTGGCGGCCGCTGCCGAGAGCCATCCTGCCAGGGTGGGAAAGGGGCAGAGCCATCAGGGAATAGCCGGGCAGCAGATGCCTCACCAGTTCCTGGCATCCTCCTGGCCCACGATCCCCCCGCCCCAGCCCAAAGCAGTGTGTAGCACTGCCCCAGGGTGCCCCAGCACCACGCTAAGCCCAGTCCACGCCAGCCCGCCCCTCTCCTGGGGGCTGGGAGTCAGTTCCAGCCCTGGCTTCCCGCACAGCTCACTGCCTGGCTTATTTTAACTCTGCTTTCCTTCCTTCCTTCCTGCTCCTGGCCCTGAGCTGGATCCTTCCCCACTGCTCGCTCACCCTCACAGGCACAGCCATGCGCCAGCAGCCCAGCACAGCCCCTGTCTCCTTGGCCTGGGGACACCAGAGGAAAACAGACACCCGGCATGTGATGCATGAGCAGAGCTGCTCCTAGGGAGCCCAAGACAGACCCCCCACTATTCTGTGAGCAGCAGGGCAGGACAGCCCCTGCCAGTGCCACGTGCTGGGGACGACCACGGCCACAGCTCTGTCCCACAGAACCAGGGTCACGAGGGCATGGGCTGTTTGCTGCCAGCACCTCATGCCCACACTGTCCTGCCTCACTACAGGGAGGGGGGACCCAGCTGCCACGGGGCTGGCAGGGGCAGGGGATAAGGGCCAGGAGTGTATTATGGGATGGATTTCATTAAGCAGCACAGTAGGAGGAGATTTAATCCACTTCTTCAAGATTATGGTGAGTCACCTCTAATCTGGTGGTGTCTCTGTCAGAGGCAGGTCCTGCTCAGCTGCCCAGGTTGGAGGTGAGGGGTTGCTCCCCTCCAGTGCCCACAGAGCTTCCACAGCTCCTGCATGGGGCTGTGCCTGGACAAGCACATCCCGTGCCTGATCCTGGAGGGTCGGGATCTGCCCCACGGGGTCAGGCAGCCACAGCCAGGGGCATTCAGGATAGGCCGTACAAATGGATGTACAGTTTCCCCAGGGAATGGGGAATCCTTCAGGGATGCCCGGGACACAATGGCCCACAGAAGGAGGAACCAGCACCAGCCCTCAGCCCCTTGTTAGACCCAGGCATATCCTACTATCCTGGAGCTCGGATGTGGTGGCTGTTTGCATCCTCTCGCTGCCAGATTGCTCCAGGGAGCTGGCCGAGCTCCAAGACCCTGCTTCGGTGCCAGCCATCCCGGGTCGGCAGGCACTCAGCGGCAGGTCACGCCATCGGCCAGCCCTGCGGGGAAGGACTCGACGCCGGATGCTTTCTGCATGCTGCAATCTGAGCACCCCACTGACGGACTGCCCCAGCCCCCAGCTCGCCGCGGGGCGATGGGCACCGAGGGCCGCCCCTCCTGCCCCCGGCGGGACTCCCGCCTCCCTGCAGCCCCGCTCCCCGCCCGGCGCACCCACCCCGGGCGGCTCCGCACCGGGCCCCACAGCTGAAAACAGGAAATCCATCCGGAAAGGAAACACGGGCGGGGGGCCTGCGTGCACCCAGAGCCAGGGACCTGCTTCCAGCTGTGCCCGCTGCAGGCGGCCAGACACACCCCACCGGCACCAGCCCCGCCAGTCCCCCGACCACCCCGGCTCAGGGCAAAAGCCCAAAAACCCTCCCTGCAGACCCCCACCCTCCCAGGTTTCGATAGGGGAGGGGATGCCCATGCAGCATTTTTGGGGTGTGGATGTGTGGCACAGACCTAAGAGTGCCCTGCAGCACACAGGTTCTGCTTCTCCCTCTGCACGGGCAAGCAGCGAGCAGGGGATGCGAGGAGTCTCCCTTCTGCAGCTGCCCTACGCTCCTCAGTGTGGCCTGGGGAGCAGCAGGGAAGAGCCTCTGCTCCCTGGCAGCCCTTCACAGGCTGTTGCTGGTGGTCTTCAGCCCGGGGGGCAGCCCATGAAGTGCTGGGTGAGGCACGGCAGGAGTGGTGTAGGCAGGTGACAGAGCAAGGCAGCAGTGGAGCTGGGAGGACACGGTGCCCACGGCCACGACAGCATGGAACACCCCCAGACAGAAGGCAGAGCTCCGGCTGGAGCAGGGATGCTGCTCACTGTGCACCGAGCTGGCAGAGAGTAGGCACAGCTCCTCCACAGAGCAAAGCACAGACCATGATGCTGATGTTGACCACGATGCCAGTGGTGAGCGTGGGCTCACAAGGAGGGCACTTTCCAGCCCAGCTGCTTGCCCTGCCCAGCTCTGCCGCATGTGTTAAGCACCTTTTCAGCCAATTATCTCCTGCATTAGTGCCCTGATGAGTGCTGATGCCTTAATCTCAGCCTCCACGTGAGGGCCACCATTCGGGGCCACATAACCCACTCTCAAAGCATGGGATGGAGAAGGGCCCATCATCGTCCCTCCCTTCCCTTTATCCCGCAGCCTGGCCGTGATGTGACTCATCTGCAGCTGAATTCCCGGGTTCCGAGTCTCCCCACTACCCCTATCCCAGGCTGGGCAGCGTGGGCAGGGGTGCAGGCAGGCAGCAGCCCCGGAGCTGAGGCAGTGGGAGACCAGGCACAGTCAGGGCTTTTCTACCGTCGTTTGTTCCCTGCCAAGAAGAGAGCGACTGACACATCCACTCCCCGCGGCACCAGCTGCCACTCCCCGGCGAGGGGCCATGGAGTCAGATCCCAGCAGAGGAATCACACAGCTCCTGGGGCTGGCGCACGATGGGAAGGGGGCTCAGGGGACAGAACAGCAAAATTCTAGGGAATGGACACATCCTGCAGCAAGGAACAGATCCAATATCCTTAAGTCCCTTCTCCAGCATCCTCCCAGCCCACAGGACCACCAGCCCCCTCCGCTTTCAGCCTGGGAAGAAGGAAGGTCCTCTAGCCAGGGCACAGGGACACTGCAGGGGACAGCTCTGGACCCCACTACCCCAGGCCCCCTCTCTCTACACAGCCCCTGAGTCGCACTTTCAGATTCACTCCTCCAGCCTTTTCTGGAAATCCCAAAAAATAACAGAGCTGGCAGCTCTTTCCACATGTGCCTCCACTGCTGCTCAGGCCCTGGATGGACTCGGAGATACACAACGGATCAGCACAAGCTGGGGACACTGTCCGGGTCTGACCTCCCGCCGGGCCAGCACCCTCCCCCACCAGCGCTGGCCCTGGGCCACCCGACCTTCACGTGAGGCCAAATCCCGTGGTGACGCAGGTGGTGACAGGGATGCGCCCGGCCCGGGCGCAAGCAAGAGGTTCACCACCCCCAGCCCGCGGTGCCCACGGATGGTCCCTGGGCAAGGAAGGATGCTGGTCCATCCCGGGAGGAGCAGGAGACCTCGCCAAGGTCCCCAAGGAACCCGGGCACAGACGGCGCACTGGCAGCAGCCTCTGGCTGCACGGGAGCACCGGCAGGTCTCCGTGCTGTCACCGCGTGGGCACAGCCCGGCCGCCCCCGCAACAGTTTGCAGTGAGAGCCCAGGCGGGCGCGGGCAGGGACTCAGGGTCCTGACACCGCTGCCCAGAAAACTGGATCCCGGGGACAGAAGAGTGGGGCTGGGGCACCACGGAAGCAGCCCCCTCACGGGGTATTAATAGCACCGGAGCAATCCCAGCTTAAAATAGGCTGCCGAGAGCAGGGAGGCGAGTCCCGGGCGGACGTGACCTATTGTGTCAGCGAGTACCACTGGCATCAGCACAATCAGGGGGGTTCATTTAGGAAAGCACACGTGTGATCCGCTGTCCACCCAGGTGGGGACCCCCGAGACCCTCCCCAGACCCCAGCCCCCCCACGGCCTTGCCACACCAATGCCAGGTGTTGGGAGCAGACTGCGAGGTGGTCAGGCCAGGCCCAAGGCTCAGTGCTTGTCAGGAGAGAGCACGGGAGAGCAGAAGCTGCTCGAGGGGCAGGAGCGGGCGTCTTCTCACGGGAACCCAGGGGGATCCTGAGCAGCACCGGGTGATGCTGCAGCGTGGCCATACCACTTGACAGGGCGACCCACGGACACTCCATAGAGCCGGGCCGGGCCAGATTGTGCCCTTGGGGACACTGGGTCCGGGTAGGGCGCGGGGACGCTGTGTCAGTCCCGGTGTGACCAGCGCCGCGGGCAGGTGGCGACCCTCGGACGCCCGGGGATGCGGCTGCTCTGCAGCTCCTCGGAGCCGCTCCGCGGGCACAGGGGGAGCGAGAAGCGGCGGACAGAGCCGGTGCGGGGGGACGCGGGGCTCGGCGCGAGGACAAGGCTCGGCATCCCAGTGCTGCGCGGGTACCGGGCCCCGGGCGCGGGCGGGCCGGGCCGGTGCGTTGCCGGTGCGGGGCTCTCACCTTCATGATGCTGGGTCGGGGCGCGGCGGGCGCGGGGCTCCGCTCCGCCGAGTCCTCGCGGCTGCTGCTGCCTGAGCCCGAGCCGGGGCTGCCGCCGCCGCCGCCGCGGGGCCCGTTGGGCAGCGGCGCGGCGGGGCGGGGCGAGCCCGGCGGCGGGGCGCCCCGGGGCCCCTCCGCCATCCCCCGCGGCCTCAGGGCAGCGGCCGCCGCGGGGCCCCGGGGCGCCCGGAGCCTGCGCCCGCCGCCGCCGCCGCTGCGGGCTCAGTGGCGGAGCGGGCGGGAGGCGGCGCGGCCGGGAGGAGGGGACGGGCCGGGCCAGGGGCGGGGACGCAGCGGGGATGGGGACGGGGACGGCGCGGCCCCCTCGCCCCGAGCTGCAGCGGCGGGGCGCGCGAACGGGCACCGGGCACCGGCACCTTCCACCGCCGGGGCATCCCCGGCCTCCGCCCAGCACCGCAGCGCCCGAGCCCGGCAGCCGCCCCATCCCGGTGAGACCCCGGCCGAGCCCGCACCCTGCAGCCGGGCACGCAAACACAGCCTGGCTCACTTCAGCCGGGCACCCGCACCCTCTAGCCTTGGCGCCAGCAGCACAAATGAGCCTGCACCCAAAACAAGCTGCACCCTGCAGCCGGGCACTCAAATCGACCTTGCGCCCTGGCATCCAAACCCAGCCGGGCACTCGGCAGCCTGGCCCTGCCCAGCGGGTTCCACCCCACCAGCCTCCCCTCCCACCGGGGTGGTACCCGGGCATGGCAGTGCCAGCAGAGCCGCCCACTGCAGCCCCGGCCCCGCACGGCTCTGCCAGGCAGGTGGCTCAAGGCTTCTGTTGCAGGATGCTCCCAGCCCAAGGCAAAGCTTCTCTGCGACCTGGAGCAGAAATTTCTCTCCAGTTTTTTTCCAGGAGGGATGGGAGCGCAGGCCTCAGCCAGGTTCATCCCTGGCGGGGGTCTTGGCTGTGCCGGGGGATGCTCCGCTTTGTGTGAGCCTTGTTCAAGGCATCACCTCCTGCCCACGGCCCGGCTGCCCCCCAGCAGCAGCTGCGGCACAGCAGGTGCTCCACACGCCCTCACCAGCCCTTGAAGCAACCCTTAATGAGCAGGGGGGAAATGACCAATCCCTCCCGATGGTACACATGTGCCTCAAAGGCACAAAGAGCCTGATGCCCCCAGAGTGCAGTAGCCGCTCAGCTGGTTAAATATTCATGGCTGCCCCTTCCCCAGGACCTCCGAGAACAGCAGCAGCTCCTCAGCCCCTAGAGCAGTCAGATTGCTCGAGCAATCTCTTTGATGAGGATTAAAAATAATAGTCTAAAAAAATCAATCCCAGAATGCGGTCCTTTATTTATTTTTAAAAGATAATCCTCCTATAGTTATTTGGTTTTTAAAACATTTTAAAGCAGCCTTCACTGGAGCTTATTCTTAAACCAGTGGACATACACTGAAGCCCAGCTGGGGCTGCTCTGTGGCACCTGCCACCACCAGCCACCTGAGCCCTGGCTGCAGTGTCCCTGCCAGGTGACAAAATGCCACAGGGCCCCAGTGCTCAGTGATGAGCCACGGCTCTTCTGCTCCTCCTGCTGCCGCAGGAGGCAGAGGTTTCCATTGAGCCCCCTGCCTCAGCCATGGGCTGTGGTGCACAGTGTGTCCCTTGGGAAAGGCACAGGCATCAGCTCCACTGTGGCTGCAGGTGCTGCCAAGGCACTGAGGGGCCCCTGCAGCTGCAGGATCCCACTGCCCCGTGACGCTCTCAAGGTCTTGCTCCATCCCCACAGCAGCACCAGTGCCCGCTGCCACCACGGATCACGGTCAAGCTCAATGTCTTCATTTGCTCCACTCAGCCAAAGCCTGGGGCTGGGCAGCCTTGCCCCACACACCCTCCCGCCCCAGGGACATGGCCCCTCCTCAGAGGGTGCGTGCCAAGTGAACCCCAAGGTGGAGGGGCTGCAGGACCCCTATGAGATGACTGATCCCTGGATGAGCCGCAGCAGCTGCTCTTCACGCAGGACCCTGGGCATGGGCACGGGGCAGTCCAGTGCTTCCCGCAGCCGGGTGAAGCTCCCGGGCCTCACCAGGTGCAGGCGCAGGGCCCCAATGCTGCCCTTGAAGCGGAAGGATTTGTAGATGGGGAAATCCTCCTGGAGACACTGGTCCAGCTGCAAAGAGAGGGCAGGTGCCTGTGGTGGTCCCACATTGTGTCCTTCAGCTACCCCACACAGCTCCAGAGCAGAGCTCATGTCCTGCTCACCTTGTAGCGCTGTTCCTCCGACAGGTCCCGCAGGCCCTGCAGCTCCATGAACACCTCGTAGTGGGGGGCACAGGGCCCCGAAGAGTCACCTGGAGCAGTACCATGAGTATGTTAAAGACTCCCACAGTCCCCAGCTCTCTGGGCACAGGAGGGCTGCAGAGCCCCACACAGTGCCAGCTATCCTTTTGGGGCAACTTGGTCTGCTCAGGGGAACTCACCTAGCAGGCTGCTCTCCGCACAGACGTAGTCAATCAGGTGAGCACCTGGCCACATCCTCAGGGTGCGGCACAGGCTCTGGCAGAACTGATCCTCAGGGATGCTCTCACCTCGCAC
The DNA here is from genome assembly GCA_008694505.1 of Cyanoderma ruficeps. Taxonomy (NCBI): domain Eukaryota; kingdom Metazoa; phylum Chordata; class Aves; order Passeriformes; family Timaliidae; genus Cyanoderma; species Cyanoderma ruficeps. Next base: position 485,272 of record VZDJ01001173.1, on the reverse strand, counting down.
GCTCAGTGTCTGGCTCTCTCTGTGGTGCAGGGACACAGGGTGCGTCACTGGCACCCTCCTGTTAAGACCCTGCCCATAGATGATGGGCCCAGCTCCCTCAGGTGAGGGACAGAGCTTGGGGTGTTCTCACCTGTGCACAGGCTCCACCATGGGACACTGCTTGTGGAAGCCAGTCACCTTCAGCACCTCCCCAGTACGGCACCTGCGTGGGCAGGGAGAGTGTGAGGGGGAGATGGGTGCGTAGGGCTGGGGCAGGCAGCCCCCCAGGACTACACAGCAGGGAGGAGGTACCTGTACTCTCCTGGCTGAGCTGTCACAACCAGCCCATACTCGCGTCCCTGCCAGAGCTCATCCAGCAGCACCATCTGTGGCTCCTTGTTGGCCAGGGAGGGGAGGAACTCGCAGAAAGCCCAGTCAGGGCACAGCAGGAATTGGGGCACTGGCTCCACTGGCCACAGGTTTATACCAAGCAGGGCTGGGCAGAGGCAGCATGTGCCAATGTGAGCACCCCAGACCCCCCAGTCTTGCCCACAGAAGCCTCACCCCTCTCTAAGGGGAAGAATTTTGCTGGTGCCAGGACTGAGCTGTTTTCAGGTTGCAGGAAGGGAATGCAGCACCGAGATGCACCAGCATCACTGTCCTGCCATATGGCAGCAGTTCCCTGTGGGCACCCAGGGCAGGCCACGGGGACATGCCGGTGTGGGGGACACTCACCTCCTGCTGCCTGGTAGAAGGGGCAGTAGAAGGGCAGCCCCTGGCAGTCGGCCCGGCGGAGGGAGTCGCAGTAGAGCCGCTCGGCGCCATGTGCCGTCCTCACCACCACCACCTCCAGCTGCGGCCACAGACGCAACACGATGCCCTCGAAGCCGCGGGTGCACTCAGCACGGAGCTCGGCTGCCCGGGCAGCATCAGGGGTCAGCAGTGCCTGCAGCTGGGCCCGCACGCCCTCGGGCAGCCCGGGCTGGGGGCTCAGCCTGCCCAGCGCCAGCTCCTGGGCCAGCTGGGGCCACTCAGTGCGCAGGGCCACCAGCGCGTCCTGCAGCTCGGCTGCCAGCCCGGCCTCCAGCACATGCAGCGCACGCTGCCGCAGGGCAAAGAGCAGCTGCACCCGCAGCGCAGCGGCCCGCGAGGGGAGGGTGCCCGCTGCAGCCGGGGTGCAGTACAGGGTGGGCAGCGGCCACCCCGCCGGGGCGCGGGGACAGCCGGGGGTCCAGTGCAGCAGGGCCGTGCCCCGGTGGGCCAGTGCCCGCGGAAAGGCGGCGCCGAGGGCATCCAGGTAGAGCAGGGACCCCTGCGGGGGAGGGGAGGGTCAGCAGGGCAGACCCTGCGGGGATCCGCGCCCACTCCGCCCGCCGCTCCCCGTACCTGCAGCCGGCGGTCGGTGTCCCAGCAGCCGGGGAGCAGAGCCCAGAGACGCAGCCTGGGGACAGGATCCCCCGGCGCTTCGTCCCGACAGGGCTCCCTCAGGGGATGCCGCTCCTGGAACTCCTCGTAGCCTGCCGGGAGAGGCACAAGCTGAGAAGGGCGACCATGGGACCGACCCCTTCCCGCCCCCCGCGCCGCAGCCCCGCGCTCACCGCCGGCCGTCCCGGTACCGGCGCCCAGCAGGCGCCGCAGCCGCCGCTCCTGGCTCAGCCGCACGTCGCTGCCCAGAGCCTCCAGCCGCCGTCGGTACCGGGCCCCGGAGCGGCGAAGCGCGGAACGGACTATGCGGTGCCGTAGCGCGGGGACGGCCGTGGCCACAGCCACGGCCACGGCCACGGCCACGGCCACGGCCACCACCGCGGCCACAGCCAGCAGCATCGCGGAATGCGGACACCGCCCCAGGGCAGGGACCCGGCCCCGGACACCCCTCGCTCACCCGGCTATTCCGTCTCCGGCAGAAATGACGGTAAATTATCGCGCCCGGGACCGCCCCCCTCCCCGCTTTACTTTTATTTTCATTTTTGCCCTTACACAGCACACCGGGAGCCCCCCGCCCGGCGGGGAATTCAACCGCAGTTGAACCCCGAATACCAGCGCCCTCTACCCCTCCATCAGCAGCAAGCTCCTTCTTTGCAAAAACAGGGCAATTCATCCGATTTACCTTGCTTTTTGGCCGGAAAAACGGCCCCAGCCCTAGCCCAGCCCCAGCTCCGCAGGGCAGCCCTCCCACCCAGACAGAGCCCCCGGATCTGCTCAGTTTGTGTCAACGGAGGCTTGACGTTCCTGCCCTCGGGGATAGGAACCCCAAACACCGGGTCCAGCCCCAGCATTCATCGGGTGCACCGAGATGACAAGCTCCCCAGAGGGTCCCTCCTCTGTCCCAAGACACACGTGGCACCCAGAGCTTTTGTGTTACAAAAATATTCCGTGCTTTATTTACTCTGTGATAGAAAAATAACATGGCCAGGACCCCAGAGTTTCCCGCCCAGGCGTGGGGAGAGGCAGGGGGCAGAGGGCTCCGCTTCCCCAAACCCCCTGCCCACCCGACTGCCCTCACCGGGTGCCCTCGCACCCTGCCACCCTCATGCTGCACCGGCTCCAGAGGGGACACTGAGGCCGCGAGCCGGAGGGGCTCCTGCATCCTTGGGGGCAGAGGAGAAGATGAAGTCCAGGGACCCTACCACTGTGGAGCAGAGCACCAGCACAGGCTAGGGGAGCCCTGGCAGAACCTCTCCTCTGCCCTCTGCCCTCACACACCCCTGGGAACGGAGCGGCGGGGGAGAACAAGAAGGCGACATGTACATTCTTAGTGACGACTGCGAAAGCGAACCTGAGGCCGGGCTGGGGGCCCTCGCCCCAGCAGCTCCACGAGGGGATGGGGGGCTGCAGGGCCAGTGCTGGCAGAAGCGGAAAGCCGAAGCTGGGCCTCTTGAAAGGAACATACAGGAAAACCATGCGACAAATCCGCTGCCGTTTATACAAGGGCATAAACACCAAAGAGCTGGACGCCAGCCTGTGTTTCGGGGCAGCACAGAGCAAATCCTGGGGGCAGGGCCCACCCGCTGTCCCCTGGCACAGAGACACGAACACAGCACAGTCCCCGCAGCGTCGGGGCCAGGGGCAAGGGACCAGGCGCCTGCCTGTCACGACTGGGCATGTGGGATCCACTGACTGTCCACGGGGCGCCGCAGCAGCTCCTCCACGTGCCTCGCCACATCCATCGTGTCTTCCAGGTCAAAATCACCCTCGGGGTCCAGCACAGGGTCGGGGCTGTGGGAGGCAGGCGGTGAGGGGCGGACCAGCTGCAGCAGTACAGGGATAGGGGTGTGATACTTACTTCTGGGTGTACATGTTGTAATGAGGCTGGGAGCAGACAGCAGGCGAGGGTGCCTGGTCCATGTAGGTGGCCCCTCCAGGGGCAGAATCTCCTGATGCATTGACAAACCTGTGGGGATGGGTCTCATGAGCACTGGCACGGGACAGGATGGGTGCCCCGTGGGTGAGGTCACCAAGATGTCTCACAAGGCTCAGCACCAATGTGGCCATTGGTGGCGGACCGGAGCTCCTCAGGGCCCTGGGCTGCCACCCAACCCAGCCAATTCAATGCTGGGAACCCATGGCAACCACTGCCCAGGATCTGCCTTCGGGGTCACACTTACTCTGGCACCACTTGCTTGATCTGTGGCTTCACGTATCCATCCACAGCTTTAGCTAGAGAGAAGGAGGCAGCACTGAGAACCCAAAGCTCCAGCAAACGCCACGACCCCAGGGAGTGCTGGGGGCTCACATGTGGCCAGACGCAGAACCCCAGAGGGGCCCTGGGGCAGGGGGAGGCTGAGAACACCAGCTCCAATGCACAAAGGAGGGGACACGCGTGGGGGTGAAGGGACAGCGCTACCTGGCGTGGACTCACAGAGAACCGGCGTGTAATACTTGGAGAACACCTCGTCCTTGGGCCGGTCGGGGAACACGTAGATAAGGTAACTGAGATCCCCGAGGCGGTCAGCCAAGGACCGGATGGAGAAGTCCCTGGTGGTGAAAGGCATCAGGTTCCAGAACATCCTCTCAGCTGCAAGACAAGGGTGAGGATCATGGTGACTCCCAGAGTTTGCAGCAGCTCCTGGCGATGCTCTGGACATGGGCTGCGAGGTCACATCAAGCAGCAAACAGCATGTCCCATACATTATCCCTCCCCCAGCAACAGTTGAGGATAAAGCACAGGTTGCCAGAAAATGGGATAAGGTAGGAGGCATAGCGAAGCCAAGGCAGGTCTGGCCACATCCTGACACGTGGGGGGCTGATTTCCAAACCATGGGGCTCCGTGGTGCTTCTCAGCCATGTGACCCTCCAAAGGGCACTCCTGTGAATGGCAACAGACTCCTGCATGGGGTCAGGCCACCCCTAACAGCCCCTGCACTGGGGAGCACCACCGAGTAACTGGATTTCATACAGTCCACATCAGTCCCCCCCAGGGCTGGGTTGGAGGGTTCAGCCTGGTCTCTCCTCCCCACTGCTGCCAGTGTTCAGGCCTGACACAGCCACGGCTGCAGTGAGCACGGGCAGCGCCTCTCCCCATGGGACAGCCAAGGCACTCTGGGAGCTCTGGCGCCCGCCTCTTTGCTGAGGATGGCTCCAGCACGCCTGCTGTGGCAGTGCCAGTACCCCACGGGCATGAGATGGCCTGGCTGGAGCCAGGGATACTCAGTCCAGCGATGCCAGCACCAGGCACACACTCACAGGAGTCGAACTTCCAGGCAATGGTGATGCCACCGATCTCTGAGTCGCTGAAGCGCAGAAGGAAAGTCCCGTCGGGCTTGTTGATGAGCAGGTCGTGCGCCTGCTGCTTGTTGACGAAGCCCAGGATGGCCCTAGGCAGAGCAGGGCGTCAGGGCTTGGGGCTCGGGCCAGGCAGCACAGGGCAGGACGGCTCTTACCCGTCATTCCAGTGCGGCTTCAAATGCTTCTTCAGCACCTCCATGACCCCATCAAACCACTGCCAGAAGGTGTAGTTCCTCCCAGGCAGGTTTTCCTGTTGAAATCCCCAGAAAATGAGCACTCCTGTCACCAGCCTCTGAGCCTCTGTTACACAAAACAGACACTGGGAGCAGCAGCAGAGACTCAGGGACCCCCAGGTGGGTACGCCCCATCCAGCCCCACAAGCATAAGCACTTGGGGGGCTCTGAACAGAGCCCATGCCCCTTACTCGGTTGAACTGGGACCAGGACACTGTGGTGCTGCTGTAGTCCTCCAGGTGGGAGCTGGTGCTGTTGAAGAGCTTTTGTGCCAGGAACACCAGGTTCTCCTTGGTCAGCCCACGGTTGCTCTGCACCTCTGCCTTGAACTTCATGTTGAGCGCCTCGCAGAGCTGTGGCCATTGCACCTTGTCGGGCACAGCAAAGGGCACACGGCCCTGGGGGCAGAGAGCACGGTCAGCACCAGGCACGTCCAACCCGGAGGATAAGCCCTACTCCCCCAGCCACTCAGGGCAGAAGGGGCTTGTCCTGCCCCTCATGGCACTGGCACTCACGGGCTCAGCAAAGGCATTGTCCCAAAGCACGGTGGCCGTGGCATTGTTGTCCTGGCTCCCATGCACAATCACCACCACAGGCAGGGACAGTGTCTGCCGAGAGGAAGGAGACCGGAATGGGCTGTGGGGCACCAAGGGAGCATCACCCGCGGGCACCCATGTGGCCCCAGCCCAGCCCCACTCCTGTAAGCATAGTGCCCATGGCTTGCCTAGGGCCTCCAGAAGGGACATAGTGGCTTTACCTTCACCTGGAAGACCAGCTCATTCCCACCGACACTGAACTGTGACTCAAAGAGGATGGTGAATTTCTCCTCTGTCACTGACTCAGCCCCGCGGCGATCCGAGCGCTTGATCCGCTTCAGGGACTGCAGGGACATGAGGGGTGAGCACGGAGGAATAGATGGGGACACCGGGGTGAGCACAGGGGGACACAAGGGGACAGGACAGGGAACAAGGGGCACTCACCATGTTGCGGAAGTGGGCGCTGAGTGTCCCAGTGGCCTGGTGATACTCCATCACACAGCAGTTGTTGAGGATCTCCCCGCTACTCTCACTGCCACGGGAATGCACGGAGTCAGGAGACCACCAGAACTGGGAGCTGTGCAAAGTGCAGCCCCCACCCCCCTGCCACCCCCTGCTCCTTGGCAGCCCCAGTCACACACACCCAGCCCCCGGCATTACTTGCGGGTGCTCTCATTCTTCAGCAGGGCCTTGGCTTGCTGCTCACTGATGATGGTGGCCTTCACTTGGGGGGGATTCATGTGCACATTCAGCTTCCCCCCCACCAGGAGCCGCACGGTGGCTGCAAACTTGGTCTGTGTCTTCAGCACTTGGGGAGGCTGCTTCTCGATGATGAAGGTGCTGTAGGGGGTGGGGGGATCAGGGGGGCTGGGAAGGGGGCAGGGCCAACCTGGCCCCCCACCCAGCTGGGCCCAACTTGTACCTGGTGACCAGAGCAGAGATGATGTCAGTGATGGTGCTGTTCAGTTCTGACAGCATCTCCTCCACTGGGCCTGGGATTGGCAGCTGCTGACACAGGTGCTCGGCACGGCGGATCTGCTGTCGGTTCTGCCAGATGATCTCTGCCAGCTTCTCACACCTGGGAGGAGCAGGGCTCAGCACACACTGGGGCTCAGCACCCTGTCCCATCCCACCCCACCAGGCACTCACCAAGTTTGCAGCACATCCAAGGTGCCTTCGGCTGGGCCCCCATTCCCTGCCAGCTGCTGCCGACGCTTCCACTGGATCAGCTCATCATCCAGGATGGTTGTTTGCTGCTTGCGCAGCAGCTGCAGCGTTTTCTGGTGCTTCTCAGCCAGGTCCTGTGAGATGGGACAACATCAAGGATGCAGGGACAGGGCATCACAGAGACAGCATCACGGGGAGCCAGGCAGCATCACTCACCACACGGTACTGCTGTAGTGTCTGGGCCTCACGGTGCAGCCAGGCCTCCAGCGATGCCTTTTTCTGCTGCAGCGTTGTCTCCCGTGACATGCGTTCCTGGGGGCCCAGCTGGGAGAGCTGGGAGAACTGGGCTGGGGGACAGGCCATGGTGTTAGGGCTGACCCTGCCAGCACCCCAGACCCATGCCCCTCGGCCCCCCACTCACCTTGGAGTCGCATGTTCTCCTGGTACTGGATGATGAAGTATTCCTGTGTCTGCTGCAGCTTTTTGAGCTCGTTCTCCGAGTCCTGCGTGATGAGCCGCAGCTCCTCGAAGGTCTGGTTGATCTGCAGGTGCTTCTGAGACATGGCGTCCACCAGGGAGCCGGATGGGGAAGGGCTCTGCACGGGGCACAGGATGGGCTCAGCACAGTGAGGAGACCCTCCCCATTCCCTGCCTCAGGGCTGCTCCCATCATCATGGAGAGGAGCCCCTGAGCATCCCCCCGGCCCTGCGGAACGCTCTCCCTCCCCGCTCCCAGCCCACACTCACATTGTTCGCCTCCCGCACCAGCCGCTGCTCGTGGTAGAGGATGTGCCGGATGCAGCGCACCAGCTCCATGGGGCATCGGTCATACGTGTTCTGTGGGGAGAGCATTGCCTGAGCCAGGCACAGGGCAGGGACCCCCCCCTGGCCTTGCAGCCCTGCCCACAGCCCCCCCACTCGCCTGCAGCTGCGTGGCGTAGTGCCCCAGCTTGATCTTCAGCAGGAAGCCGTCCTCACCCACTTGGTGGTCTGCCTTCTTCTGCAGCTCCTGGATCAGCCCCTCCAGAAGCTGTGTCGCCTTCACATTCTCCTGGGGGTTGTCAAGGTCGATGGAGTCCCTGTGTGTGGAGCAGAGCGGTGTCAGGGCAGTGGGGAGCACCCACCTGTACCCCTGGGGCAGCACCTGCCAGGCCCAGCACCCCCTGGGAATGGGACCCCCCTGACCTACCATGCCTGGCTCTCGATCCACTGCGACAGGTAGTGCCGCACCTCGATGGGGAAGTGCTGCCCGTAGAGCGCCTGCATCTGCCGCAGGGCTTCGCCCTGGAGCTGCTGGGCCTGGATCCACACCGCCATGGTTCAGCACCTGTGGGAGATGCATTGTAAGGACACCAGCAGAGACAGGCAGGCACTGTGCTGCAAGGCGTCTGGCCCTGGCTGTCCCCACACCTTCGGCAGGAGTACCCGAGTCCCTGGTGCTGCCAGCGCTGCCTCCAGCTGCTGAAAGAAAGGACATGCGGGGGCAGGGGACCGTGGCTCTGAGTCACCCCCTCTTTTCTAGGAACAGCCCTGGGGGTGCCCAGGGCCAGGGACGCGCCTCTGCATGGCCTCTCCACATGGTTCTCATTTCCCCTCACTGCACCACGGGATCGCAGCCATTGCTGGCCACGCGAATGAGGAAACAGGCCAGGGGGAGGAAGGGCTGGCCAGAAATCCAGGGTGACGCAGAGCAGAGGCCCCCCCTGCGCTCACCCCGCTCCTGCCCACACCCTGGCAGCGCCAGCAGGCAGGAGCAGCCCCAGCCCCAAGAGCCCACGTGGCACCACAGCCCCTGACGAGTCCCCAGTGCCACTGTGTACCCCATGTCCTGGTGGAGACACATGGGCCTTCCCAAAGCAGTTTTGGGGGTAGCTCTGGCTCCATGCAGGGATTCCACCCACCACACAGCCTTGGCTCCCCCGGGGGCAGGCAGGGATGAGATGGTGGCGACAGTGCCTCTACTAAAATCCAGTGTGTCCCCTGAGTCACCTGTGGCTCGAGGGGGCTGGAGAAACAACCTGCAGCTGAGTGTGTGAGGGTGAAATGATGGTGAGTGACATAGGATGGCCTGGAGGGGCTCAAGGTGAGAGCTCACTCTCCTGAGTAAGGAGACAACAGTAAACAGGATTTAGATACACACAAACCACCTGGGATTTGGCACCACACAGAGGGGCCAGGCAGGGGTGCAAGGCTTTGGACGTGTCCCAAGGCTGGGTGACCAGGCCAGGACCTGATCACTGCACTAGGTGGTGACAAGCAGAGGGATTGAGCCAGTGGGGGCTGTGCCTCCCCCTCTTCCCAAAGCATTTTGTTCAGCCTCAGGAACACACAGTGGCCCACAGAGCTCCAAAAGAGCTGGTGCTGTCATATGGTCAGGGGCACATGCTGGGGGACAGTGGCAGTGGGGCCAAGCAGAGCAGCCACAGCTGGAGCCCCCGAGCCAGGCACGCCCGCCCCTGAGCAGGAAGAGGAACAATAACCCAGAGTTGGCTAAAAATGAATTTTTCCCCTATAAAAAGGGAGGAACGTTTCCACATTCACAGAAATCACCAAGCTGGAAATGCTGCTGGCAAGGAGGGGCCTGGGGAGGCAGAAGAACACTGGCAAGGAGGAAAGGGAAGGTGGGATGGCCGACAGCAGGACATGCTGCTGTTGGAAACTGTGGACACTTGATAAGGGGCAGAGCCAAGAACAGCCATGCCAGTGCCACTGCACCACAAAGTGACCGAAGTCCCCAGTACTGTGGGGACATCTGCATGGACACAGAGCAAACAGACACTGCACTGCCTGTTGATAAAATGGTGATCTCTTCCCATCTCACAGTGACAAGACATTTCCTACTCCACTCCAGCATGTTGTTAAGCAACGAGTCTCTGGCTGCTCTGTGGTGAGCTGGCAGGCTCTGCATTTGGTCAGTGCCAGCCTGGGAGCAGGAGCACCAGCATCACATCTGCCTCTACAAGGGGCCATGCAGTGGCTGACGGTGGCAAAGCTCACCTGGTGTGAGCCCCAAAACACCATGTGCACCAGGCTTGAACACAACCTCCACAGACACTGTCAATGCAGTAGGACATGTGATTTCTCCTGAGGGAAATATGTCTCATTTTTGTCTCTGTGTCTCACCCGTGGACAAACCAAAACTCCCTATGGGCTGCGGGGAACCCTGACCACCCCAGCACAAGCAACCAGTGCCACCTGCCATGGGCAGACTTTTGGCCCTGAGACTCAGCATGGCTGGGGCAGCAACTCTGTTTCAGCATAAGCTGCAGCACCACGATCCTACTGTGCAGCTGGAGCTGCCACTGCCAGCCTTTCCAAGCAGCCCTGCCTCCTGCACCTGGCTGCTGCTGGCAGCCACTGCCCTGGCTTGGACCATGCCTAACATCACTTTCCAGCACCACACTCCTCCGTGGCACCACCAGCTGCCCGAGGGACCCGAGCCCAGGGATGGATTCACCCCCACACCCAGGGACAGTCACCCACCCCAGTGCCACCTCCACGCCACCAGCCCCATCAGGGCCACTGCAGCCTCAAGCACTGCCATGGGTCAGCCAGGCACGGCAGCCACCGGCCCCATGCACACTCCAACAACTGCAAGAGGCAGATAATTGTGGTGGTTTAGGCTACTTTGCATTTACTCGCCGGCAGCGAGCTGGAACCCACTCATCACTGCAGCTCGGTTAACCAGCAGCACTCGACCACAGCGACGTGCTCACCGGAGACTCAGTGCCTGTGAAGCGGGTATTGCCCAGCTTCCCGGGGTAGGAGCACTGCTGAGGACACGGAGGGACCCCAGCACCACAGTGACTGAGCAGAGAGATGGAGATGCCAGCAGTCAGAATTTCTGCCTCTTACAGACTCACTGCCCACTGCTGATGGGGAAGCACTGCCAAACCCAATGCAAAACAGGAGAAACCCACTCAGAAAGGGCACTCAGAAGGCCAGAGGCAGCAGCAAGGAGAGGGGAAGATGGGGAAAGTGGAAGGTCTGCTGGGGCTGGGGGCAACCAGGGGACTGATGTGACCACTGTGGAAGGGTCATAGGCACAGTGGCAGTAGGCACCAACAAGTCCCAAGCTGCAGGAGTGCCAGAGCACATCCGTGGGCAGACAAAAGGAGGGAAATGCATCACAGGGTGAGGCTGGCAGTAGCAGCTTCCCACGTGCCATGGGAAACCCAAACACAGACAGCAACTACCCCGGGGCCGGAGCACATTGTGCACGGGATGCTCACTGCAATCTGCCGCGGGACGCTCCCTGCACAGAGGCAGCTCCTCGTGAGCAGGACACCCCTGCCCTGGTGCTGGCACAGCCCCCGACAGCAGCCACTTGCCCAGACCACGCCGTGAAGGGACAGGCAGGGGCCAAGGGCTAGGCAAACACCTGGAGAGACCACAGCGAAGGGCTCTGGCTGTAACCCCCCGCCCCACTCCCTGACCCACACAATCCCTCCGCCGCGGCTTCCCGCACTGCCCTGGTGCTCTCCCAGCCCGGGGGTCTCCGGAGCGGTGTCTTCCCGGGGCAGGGGCGCGGCGCTGGGCTCCGGCGGCGGCGGCCCTGCGCCCGCTGCGCCTCCCGCCGCAGTAAACACGGACACGTGGTTTCTCGGCACCTCCGGGAGACCGCGATCGCTTCCAGGTCAGAGCCGGCCTCGCCTGTGGCCGCAGGGCCGGACTCTACCGTGGTGCCGCCCAGGGGCTCTGGTGCTGCCCCAGCGGGCGCTGCCCCTGCCCCGGCAGGCCCGGCGGGAAGGTGTCCCGCAGCCCTCCAATGTGGGCGGCCCCAAAGCTCCCTCCAGGGCAAGATCCGGCCCCCAGACGGGCCCCGGGCACAGGGGAGGTGACAGCCGGGAGCGGCCGCTCGGCACAGCCAAGGGCTCCGGTTACCCCCACACACACAGCCGCCCCTCCGCCCACGGCGGCCTCCTGTCCGCACCAGCGCACCGCAGGGCCCCGCTGGAGCCGAGTGTGGAGTGTCCCGTCCTGCAGCCGCACTCACCGCGCTCAGGGCCCCCTCTGCTCTGGCGTCCGGCCCCAGGACAGCCCGGCTACGGCTCTGGGCGGGCGCAGCCGGCACAGCCGGGCTCCCGGGCGGCCGTTTCGCTGGCTGCGCACTACAGGAAGGAGCAGAGAGCAGCTATTTCCTTCCAAAATGTCAGCTGCCTGCGCGGGACAGCCTGCCCCCGACTGCTGGCAGCCACCTCTGCCACGGCTGCCCGCGGGGCGCCCGGCGGGCAGCGGGGCCGGCAGAGTCTCCCCCTCGGCCCCTCACTCCTCCCCGGTGCCAGAGCAGGCACAGCCTCTGTCCTCAGCAGGTCAGTGGCACTGAGCCCCCGTGGCTGGCTGAGAGCCAGGGATGGGACCCCAGGGACCCATGTAGGAGGGCATGGGGGGGAGACAGGACCCACACACCTGCACCCCCCAGCTTCACTCACAGTCCCAGCACACGGCCCTGGAGCAGAGCCCGCAGCAGGAACACCCGGGTGCTGGTGAGCAGCCCCCAGCCCTGCTCAGAGGGGCTGTGACACCGGCACACCGTGGAGCTGGCACAGAGGGCAGAGGGCTGCTCTCGTGTTTTACATCGGCCTGTGGTTTCCAGCTCTGGCTGGGAGGCGGCAGCGCCCACCGGCATGGGAGCGAGCTCCTTCTAGAAGCTCAGTGCTTTGATGGGGTTTGTTTGTCTCCCACAGAAAGTGGCAGCAAACTGATGGCTTCGCCCTGGTGGCATCGGGGAGGAGGCAGCTGAACCACTCAGCCCACACTGGAAACATCTAGGGCCAGGTACTATGACACTCATGAAAGAGGCATGGCTGGCTCTGGTACTCCAACGTGCCACCCAAGAGCAGAGGTGACAGGCCCCACAGCCAGTAGGCAGAGCTAGAACTAGTAGCACCAGGACTGTCCAGGTGTCCCAGCAACTCTGGGAGCCAAAAGCAGAGAATTCACACCATTACAGGAACAAGGAAATCACATGCTTGACCTGGTGCTGCCCAGAGGGGACACCAGGCCCACACAGGCAGAGACGTGTCCTCAGCACCAGCTGAGGACTGCTGCCAGGGGCATCAGTACTGGAGCTGCCAACAGCTCATCTCATACCATGGCCAAGGCTCTCTGCCTGCCAGCACTTGCCACCCGTGGGAAAGGTTTTCCTCCTCACTTCAGATTTCTTCCAATCAGAGAAGCCCAGAAAACTGCGTCAAACCAAAACCACCAAAATACCCACCAAAATCCCAGCAAATTCTCTTGAATCCAACGGCTATGACCTCAACAAAACCTCGGTGCACCAAGAGCCACTCTGGGGCAGCCACAGCCACATACTGGCGCTGGCCCTGGCACCAGTGGGATTCCTTCAGACACTGAGCATGTAGCAGGACCAGCAGTGGTGGGCAGGGCACATGGTGCAGCCACATCAGCAGAGCCAGAGATACGAGTCCAATGTGCCTCCTGCAGGACATCTGCCGTGGGGAGCTCAGTCCCTGCCAGCACTGGTGCTGCCCCCACCATAAACCCCCAGACAGGATTAGTGAGGCTGGGCAGAGCTTTAATTACTGCTGGCTCCCTGGGGCCAAGCAGCTGAATTAACTAGCTTTGGGGCTGGCACAGCAGGGAGTTGCCAGCTCAGGGTTCTGGAGATTCCCTGGCTTGGTGGGGAAATCCCAGGGCAGGCACAAAACCACTGACCACTTGCAGCATCCAGCTTGGGCAGACTCTGGCCCTTGCCTGGGCAGGGATGTGCAGCTGCCCCATGCCAGGACACTCAAGGGAGGGATTTTCCCTCCATGCTAATAATGACCGACCCCAAGTCCCTGTAATGCCACGCTGTGGGCATAGCCCTGGGGTCCCACAGGTTCTGTGCCAGCCTCCTGCACCAAGGCCAAATCCATCACAGCTCCTGGCTCGGTGCTAATCCCTGCTCAGACCCGCACCAGCCCAGGAGGGACAGGCTGGGCGAAGGACCTGAGGATTAAGCTCATTTCAGCATCGAATTAGTCCCGATTGGGGTCTGGAGACACAATTTCATTTTCTCTGCCATGCTCCAGTGAGCGCACACAATGGCACTAATCCTGCCACAGCCAGACTGGATTTGCTGGGCAGGACCCAGGTGGGCTGGGGAAGATGTGGGCAGCACAGGCACGAACAGCGCTGCTCTGGCCACATCCATCCCCTCAGACTGATGCCATGCCCCAGCTCTCCTCGAGGCTGGGGACATGATGCAGGAGCCTCCTCACCCCTGGCATGGCTGTCCTGCAGAGCCAGCCCAGCTGGCACGGCACAGGCTTTTGGATGTCTGGTGAGCAAGGAGAGCCAGAGGGACACCAGAGCAGCTCCTGCATGCCCCCACTGCACTCCCAGAGCTCATCCCCAGCAGCTGCAGCAGCTCTGCACACAGAGATGCTTTCACACCAAGTCAGCAAAGCAGGATGGAGAGGGGTAAAGCCTTGCCTTTGAAATAGGGGATACACAGACATCCAGGGATGCTGGCAGGAGCAGGGACTAGTCAGACAGAGAATATACAACAAAAACACCAGTGGTTTGTCCAACAAAATTCTCAAACTCAGAGAGAGGTAGAGCACGGCATGCACACACGTACACACAAACATGTTCCAGGTGGGTTTTGGCTTTCCTAGCCCTGGTATGCAGCCCCTGAAGCAGCAGCAGAGCCTCTGCCCCTGAGCTGCACTATAAGCCTCACCACAGCATCTCACAAGCAGGGCCAGAAAAGCTGCACCCCTGGGCCCACAGCCCAACAGCAGCAGGGTCGGGTGTTCACACCAGAGAGGACAAAGATCATTTTACAGAGGTTCCAGCTAGTGCAAGGGGCCAGAACTGGCAGCAAGAGTGGCCTCTTCCTCTGCTGAAGGATTTGCAGGGCCATTGAATGATAGAGATGAGAGGCCAGACAGAATGAGGGCCCAGCACGTGGTGGGCAGAGCTGGGTGGACACAGCTCTTGGCTCTTTAAGGCAGTGACTCTCCAGCAGCACCAGCCTTTTCCCCAGTTCCCTCCCCAGCACAGCTGTGCTATAAACCAGCTCATAACACAAAGATATGCTAAAAGTGGAGATTGCAAAACTCACCAGTGCCTGTTTGAACCGGGAATGGGCTGTGACTGTGCTGTGGTTCGACTATGCTGCTGTGGCTGTCCCAGCCCGGTGGCACATCATTCCTGACACAGTGGGAAGCAGGACCCAGCACTCGGGGAAGCGCTGGGCGTGAAGCGCCTGTGAGTAGCCCGTGTTTCTGGCCCCTCTGGTGCAGCCAGATGGGTGGATTCTGCTTTATCAGCAAGTCAGCTCAGCCCTATCGGCCAGGAAGCCGTGTTCACAGTGTGCCTCCCCCTCGACGTTTCCCAACGCGGCGGGAGCAGCGGCGTGCAGCAGCCTACCTTTTATCAGCCAGCAGATGTTGCTAGAACTGTTGCTGCATGTGAAATTCAGGCATGCCCAGCACCACTTGGATCCCTGCACCAGCCATGCGGTGCCAGGGTAAACACCCCCGCCCCCTTCCTCCCGGGATCAAAACACTTGGGGGTTGCAAAATAGACACCCCATGAAAGGAAAGGCATGCCACAGAAACATTACAGCTGTCGAGGCTACTTCTCCTGGAGCGTGCCGGAGCCCCGGAGCCAGCACAGCCTCCCAGGCTGGAGCTGCCTGCATGGCCACAGAGCTGAGCCCTGACCCATCCTGGCAATGTGGGGATCCTAATCCTAACCCTAACCCCAGGCATGCCCTGGCTTCCCTGCAGTGGCTGCTTCAAGGGCAGCACTCACAATGTGGGACACCAGGAATCACCACAGGCGGGCAGCCAGAGGGACATGCCCTCCAGTGCAGGTACTCAGGGGATGCTGATGGCAGGGAGGTCCCATTCCCCTCACCTGTCATCCCACTGTGCCTGGGCTCCTGCCAGCTCCCCAGGGCTGCTGTGAAACCTGTCGAGTCCAGCCCAATTTACAGTCATTTCTTGCAAACTAGAAAGTAATTTCCCAGCTGATGAGGCTGCTTCACTGTATTTGGCCCAATACAGTCACCACGCGCCGCCTACAACATAGAGTAGTACAGGGAGCAGGGATTTTTTGCAAGCAGGGTATCTGAGTTTTGCTATCACTCGAGAAAGAGCTGGGAAACCCCATGGCAAAGCCTTCACAGTCAACTGGAGTCAGCACTTCCCCTCCAGTGACAGGGGAAGGTCCNAGCCCAGCCCTCTCCAGCCCCAGGGATGAGCAGCTCCCCAGGAACAGTTATAAAATCCAGAGAGATAGTCTCCATCCTCACATCCAGCACCTTGGAACCACATCAGGTCAGGCTGCAATCCTGATGCCTCCAGGAGCACAAGGACCTGGGCCAGGAGTCAGGACCCAGAGGGGAGAGCTCCCACGGTGGAGCGCTGGTTCCCGATGCCCAGGGCAGTGGTCAGGCTCTGCGGAGCAGCTCATTGTGCCAGCACTAAGTGTCCCCCTGGCATGCCACTGCTGGGGCTCACACTGCTCTGGGCACAGGCACGGGCACTGCAGGGATGAGAGCTGGCTGCAGGCAGCCAGCACAGTGAGCCAGCTCAGAACCAGGAATGTCCTGCTCTAATCAAGCGCCCCGCACCACAGGGACATCGTGTGCTATGCCCCTGCTGTGGGCAAACCACGCGGAGCTAGCCTGAGCCCGGGTCCCCCTCCGCAACACACACTGACACTGTCATCAAACTGCTGCTGGTCACCGCCTGTCCCCGGCCCTGTGCCACGGGGTGCCCAGCACGGCGCACGGAGAATTGAACGAGCCAACAACAATCCCGGCCCATCGGTGGTGCCACCGCAGCTCAGGGCGCGCTCAGCAGGGCCGGTGCGAACTGAGCGCTGGAGCCCCGGAGTCGCTCGGCAGGAGCTGCCCGGGGCCGGCCTGGCACCAGCCCGGGGCTGGCCGGGCACGGCGCCCTGACAGCTCCGTAACCCGCTGGACAGGTGGCCGCGGTTCCCGCGGGCTCCCAGTCACCGGCCGCGGCCGAGCTGGGTGAAAGGCCACTGAGCGCTGCGGTCCCCGCCGTGCCGCCGCTCCCGCCGGGGAACGATCCCCCCCGCCCGGCGGCGCGGAGCCGCGTGTCCCACCGACAGCAACGGGGCTCGCACTCCCGCCATCCTGGTCCGGTGTGCTGCCTGCGGCGGGACCCCCCCGTCACTGCACGGGACGCCTCGCGTTGTCCCGGATCCTCCCCTCGGCCCGGGACTGGGACTCGGAGCCGCCCTCCGCTCCGGCGGGGGCCGCGTGCGAAAACTGGCCCCGCTCCGCCAGGCGAGGAGCGCCCCCGCCCCGGGATGCGCCGCGGCACCAGGACGGGCCCGGGACGTACCCACCGCCCCCTCCGAGCGGCCCTACTCGGCGCCTCCGCCCGCCCAGGAGCCCGCGGGCCCAGCCGGGCCCCCGCCGAGCCCCGCGCCCGTCCCAGCTGCACCCGCCCGGGGTTACGAAACACCCACAGCGCGGACCGGACCGGACCGGACCGGACAGGACCGAGCCCCGACCCCGGCTCCGACCCCGCCGCACCCCGCCCGGCCCTGCTGCGGAAGGCGGACAGGGTCCGGGCCCGCTCGGTCCGGTCCGTTCCGGTCCCGGCGGCGATGGCGGCCCCGCGCCTGCCCCCACCTGCGGCCGCGGCGGCGGCTGCGGCTCCGCTGCTCCGGCGGCTCCCGGCGCTCGGCTCCGCCGCCGCTCTGCCCCCGCCGCGCCCCGGCCCGGCCCGCGCGGCCCCGCCTCCCCACGGCTCCGCCCCCGCCTGCCCCCGCCAGCACCGGGAACGGCACCGGCTAACGGGAGCGGTACCAGTTACTGGGCAACAGCAGCAGGTAATGGCACTGAGTGACGGCGCTGGGCATCGGGCACCGGGTATCGGGCGCCGGGTAACAGTGCCGGTACCGGGCACGGGATAATGGCATCAGGCAGTGGCACTGGGGGACGGTGCCGGGCACCAGCACAGGTTATCACGACCAGTACTTGTACCAGCACAAGGTAATAGCACAGGGTGTCATAAGTGAGTAGGGGCACTAGCATCAGGTACGAGCAGAATCCAAAACAGTTTCAGGCATCAACACCAGCAGCTCTGGCAGGACATAAACCAGCACCAGAATTTGGCAGTAAGTACCGGGGAAACCCAAAGCAGTACCAAGCCTTGGTTCTGGGAGCAGGAATGACCAAATCAGTACCTGGTGGCCACAGATGTAGCTGCAGGGCTGCCTTGTGCTGACACTGGGCCCTCTGCGTGAAGCAGCTGTGGCTGCATGGTGCTCGTTCCCACTGCAGGCCTGAGCTGACACTTTGCAGCCATGTGCACGGCCAAGATCCCAGCACTGCCACAGCCTCAGGCACCTGCTGGGACAAGACACTGCATCCCCTTCTTCCAAGCTGCCACATCCCCTGCAAGCTGTGAGGAGACCCAAGGCACTACCAGCTCCTCTGCAGTTGCTCGAACAGGGGAAAGTTGACAGCGGCCATAAGAAAACCATCCTGAGGAGCTCTTGCACAGCTGCCACGCACAGCAGAATCCTCCTTGCAGCACTGGCACCCCAGGGCAGTCGGGTACCCCGGGTGATGGGCACCCCGGGGTGCGGCTGCTGTGTGGTGATGGGCAGAGGCGGTGGCAGGAAGCAATACTGGGTGTGCTCGGTTCTGCCCCAGCACTCGCACCCACCGCATGGGATCTCCTGGGCTTTCACTTTCGTTACCAGCTCATTTTCTGTGACCTGAAAAAACTCTGGAGGGAAATACAGCAAACTCTCCTACGCTGGGATGGTAGAAGCAGGTGACTCTTCCCCGGTGGGAATCCAGGAAGGAGGGGCTCGTCTCTCCTTGTGCCAGGGCTGGAACAAGATCACTCTCAGACAGCTGATGCATCAGCAATTGCAAATCACTTGGTCACTGTGTCAGCACAGCTCCAAGTTCCCACCTCTCTGCTGTTTTTATCTCGTGCTCTTGTACTAAAGTGCTGCAGCTCCAGCTTGGGCTCCTCACTGCCTCATCCAGCTCCACACTTCCAAGAGATAAATACCTGTGGCCTGGGCAGGCACCAGCCCAGCACCTGCTCCATGCAAACGCCAGCCACAAAACGGTGCTTTCCAACTTGCCAGCCCCACTCTGTGCCTGCAGCAGCCCCGGTGAATGACTGGATGAGTGACTCCAGCCCGAACAGCTCCCAGCTCCCACCAAATGTTTTGCCGCCTGTGCTCACCCGCTCGGGAGAATCTCACGCACAGAGGCTGACACATCGCTGCTGAGCTGCTGCCAGCAGAGCCCTGGATGTGCTTCCCAGTGCTCCTGGGGCACTCCAGACCTCACAGAGAGGTGAGCTGGGACCTTGGCAAGCAGGGACAGGCACCTAGTGTGAAGCCAGCAGGTCTCACACTGTCTGTATTCAATGAGACAAAAGAAAAGGAATGGAGAATGCAGCGCAGGGCCCTCATGCCTGCCCACCCTGCTTGGCCGGGACGCTCTTGCTCTGGTGTGTTGCATCACGCAGACACGCAGCTTTCACAATCCCTGGCCCACATAACCCATTGGCACAGTCAGCCAGGCGGGCACTGGCTGCTCAGGCCAGAGAATCAAGGTCACGCACAATGTCTGTGGCTGCTGGGGCTCTGTCCGGGCACCACAGATCCAGGGGTACCTGGAGGATCCCAGGGACACAGCGCTCCCTGTGCCAGAGACCTGCACAGCTACATGTGCTTGGGAGAGCTGGAAGATGTACACAAAACAGCATCCATTCCCTCTCACTTCCCTCCTTTCTCCCTCCCCTTTCTGGTATGAAGGGGGAAAAAAGGAAAAATAAATTACTGGTGGGAGAGAAAGTTGAGAGTGATCCATGCTGAGAGGGCAAAAGGAATCCAATAAAATCCAATCCAATCCAAATTTCTTTTCACCAGGTCTCAAGGAAAACTCAGAGCTGGCTGGTGGGGATGTTACCCAGGAGATGTTACTTTTCCTCTTCCTTTCCAGAGGAAAAAAACAGCAACAGCGACTGCAGCAGTAACCGATAGAGAGGCTGCCCCTGGATCTGCCCTGGAACTGCCCCAGCTCTACCCCAGCGATGCCCCAAAGTGGCCCTAGCTCTGCCCTGGCTCTCTTTGGTCCTCAGAAAGTCTCGGGAAGCCTGTGGGAAGGTGAGCACTATCCAGGCTGAGCCGCAGCCAGACACATGGTCACCTCACATGAGCTCAGCAGGATGCCGGATGACGCCGTGCATTCCGGGGACAGAGGGAGCCTGGAGCTTCGTAATGGATTTCCGAGAAAATTGCCTCTGTGTTTGGAGCAGGAGCGCAAAGAGTGCAGGCAGAACAGCCTTCCTCTCTAAGTGGCATCTCAAGGGTCTTAATTATTTCTCAAGAGTGGAAACATTTATTTAGGCGGCTCTGGAGAGGTCCCGACGCTTCTGGCTACTGCCCTCCGGGCACATCCTGTATGCGAGGCTCCTCTGCAATCCTCCTCGCTGCTCCGGAGATGTGCAGGGTGCTGGGCTTTGGGAAAGCACAAACACCCAACCACGTCACCTGCGGGCAGGACACAGCCTCAGCTCCATCCCCTCCTGCTTACTGGGAATCAGGATGTCTCATGGGGGAGCCCAGCCCCATCCCATCCTTGCTTGGCATCCCTCACACTCCCAGGTCTGTGCTGAGGCCACAAAACCCTGTTGTGATAATCCAGCCCAGCTAATGCGAACCAGATGAATCCCCACATTAGTCACAGATTCGTGTTTTCCCACAAATGTCCCATTGGAAAACCAGTCTGGATGGGCCCTGTGGGGTTCCAGCCCTGGTGCTGGTGGAAGAGGCAGCCTGTGGAGAGTGAGGCCAGCAGCCAAGGGGACAGGGCAGCAGCAAAGACCTGCCAGAACCCAGCCAGCCCATGAGCAGCACACGACTTGAAGCCATGGGCACGGGGAGGTGGGGCACCAGAGAAGCTTGTCACTGGCACAGGCTCAGCCTGGTGCTGCCTAGTGCCAGTAGGAGGGGATGATCTGCTCCAGCAAAAAACGGAAATGACAATTTATCCAAGGGGGAATTTCCACAGGAAGCCTCTGCTTCCAGCCACTCGGACATGGCTGAGAACAACCCACCAAACCCTTGGCCTCAGCAGCCAAGCAGTGCCATTGCTTGGGCAAAGACTCTTTGTTTCCTCCATAGTTCCTCCAGCTAGGAAAGAACATCCAGCTTCTGCTACTGAAACACCCAGAACAGTGAGAGCCCAAGTGGGTCTGCAGAGGGCACCAGAACCTCCCATCAGCTCAGTATCTCCACACCTGAGGGGGCACAGGGAAGGGGGGCTGCAACACCCACAGCCCAACTGGGACCAAGGACACAACCATCTCAGTGCTGGGGCTGGCTGGGGGCATCAGGAGCACGTGCACCGGGGCTGCACTTGGCCCCCACCCCACACTGGTGCATCCTGACATCCCTGTACATCCCCATGCATCCCTGCTCCATCCCTGCATCCCTGTCCTCTCCCTGCATCCCTGCCCTCTGCCTGCATCCCTGCTCTCCCTTGCAGAGCTCAGGTTGCCACAGTAACCACTCAGTCCCAGCCGCTCCTGCCACAAACATGCTGCCACAGGTCAGCCCAGTCCAGCGGCTGCACCAGGGCCAGGGCCCTTCACCCCATGTCGGGGTGAGTGGAGCCCTCGGTGCTGGCGCCACCACAGCCAAATGCTGCATTCTGAGCCAGGATGGGACACCTCTAGGGAAACAGGCAGGCTATGTCCTCCTGGAATGGCTGGGAGGTGGTGTTTTTGGACATCCCATTGTGCTGGAGCTCTGAGTCCGACCTCTGCCACATGTGGCAGTGGAAGCCACCACTGCTTGGCTCTGCTCTGCTGTATATTAATCTGAGTGTGATGCAATATTTGACTGTTGTGTTCCGAGCACTGGAAGCAGGGACTGGGATGCCTCTTGGCTCGGGCAGCAGTGGCATGTGCTCTGCAGCTCAGCATGTGTTGCTGTGGGAAGATCCTACCCAGCACCCGGGAGGGCAGAGGAGATGCCCAGGCTGGTCCTTGGGCAGAGGGCAGCTGAGTCCCGGGGGTCTCTGCCTCCCACCCCTCACTGTAGCCTTGCTCATTCAGTTGCTTGGCCCTGGGGATGGGGCTGGAACTGGAGATAAACTGTGGCCTCTCTCATCCCTGTCTGCTGCTTTATTCCCAAGGGACTGACAATATTGCACAGCTCAGACACCCCAGGTACCAGTGGGACCCTACACAAGCTCTGCACTGCCCCTGGTCCAGGGCTGCCCTGGCAGGTGGCTGCCCATCCCCACAGAGCGGCCCTGTGCCCGTCACGCAAGTGTCCGCATCCCAAGCGGATTATCTGCATTTGGAAACCCCTAATCCGTTTGCACGCTTGGCTCAGACACCGTCCCCACTCCTCCCCACTGCGCTATGGCCCTGGGAAAGGAGCAAAGCCACCCTGTGACCTCCTTTTGGAGCCACAAACAACCTTATGCCCCAGCACAGGCAGAAAGCAAGGGCTGCATCCCCGCAGGGCTGGCTGGGGCAGAAGGAAGGGGACAGGATGTTGGCGAGCATCCCTGGCCCCAGTTGCCACTGAGGTTTTACCAACCCAGCCCAGGGACCTTCCCTAGGCACTTTCTCCTGCTGCACATCAGGCTCCAGGGCTTCCCTGAGCATTGACAGCAGGAACCCCGAGCTGGGAGTAGTGGTCCCTTGACCCCGTTACTCAGGGCTGGCCCCTGGCAAAGGGGGGCAGGTTCCAACAGGGATGCACTAGGCCCAGGGAGATAAGAAACCCCTGATCCACAGGAATATGGAATGGGACACCATGTTCCTGACACCACAGGCTTGTGGCAACCCTAGGGGTTGCAGATGGGTAAGAAAATTCCTTAGTTCTCAACTTCATCCTGCAGCTGCCAGAGAGGAGCTG
The DNA here is from genome assembly GCA_008694505.1 of Cyanoderma ruficeps. Taxonomy (NCBI): domain Eukaryota; kingdom Metazoa; phylum Chordata; class Aves; order Passeriformes; family Timaliidae; genus Cyanoderma; species Cyanoderma ruficeps. The sequence goes on along the minus strand of VZDJ01001173.1, from coordinate 462,730 downwards.
GTACCTGCCAGGGCAGGAGAAGGGGGTCCCTGCTGACAGGCTGGGCCTCATTCCTTTGTGAACTGCCCCACACCTGCAGCACCCTGGGCTGCACCACTGAGGCAGGTTATGATCCAACACAGGGATCCTGGGAGCAAGAATGAGTTTGTGGGGTCTGGGCAGAGCCTTGGTTTGGTTTGACAGTGAAATGGAGGGGTCCTGGAATGGGACTGGTTTCCAAAGCAGGGACATGGCCAACTCAGACCTACACAGGATGCTCCAGGGCACAGAGAGGGCAGAGAGGGCTCCAGGGCACCTCCAGTGCCTCAAACTGTCCAGCACAGCTAGTTCCACATGACCCGCATGAACAATCCTGCTAATCCTGCTCTGACAGAGAAATAATCTCTCCCTCTTGGCCTCACCAGAGCACAAACCCTGGAATGATCCTGCTCTCCATAGTATTCCAGAGGCCTTGGGGGTACAAGTGCTGGGGTGGGATCCACCAGGGCACAGCATGTCACTGTCACCAGCCAGTGCTCCCAGCTGGTGACACCCATCCAACCCTTTCCTTGCAGAGCCTGGGACCTGCTGCCCCCCGCCTCAGCTCCAGCCCAGTCACCTCCACCCAGAGCCCGTGGACCCCCAGGGCAGAAGCACTTGCAGGGGCCCCACTGCAGCCCCAGACACCCTGCGCTGAGAGCAGCCAGAGCAGGGCCCCAGTGCAGCCGTGTCCTCCCACGCTGGCACCGGCATTTCCTTTACACAAGTGGAGGAGACCCAGGCACGGCTCTGAGGCACAGAAAAGCAACCACGGGGGCTGGGACATGGTTCTTGCCCCCCGCATGCCCTGGGAAGGGCCCTGCAGGCCCCGATAAGGGGCAGCAGCCCACGCGTGCCGGGCAGGTGCCGGCAGTGCCGGGGCTGGTTCACAGCGAGCAAACCGCAGCTGCGGCACCGGGGCCGTGCTGGGCTGTGCTGAAGGAGGCCCCAGTTCCCGGAGCGGGGTCAGGGGGGTGCCGCAGGCAGAGCCAAGCTCACACCCCAGAGCATGTCGCTTCAGGGCCTTTATTTCGGAGAAAGTTAAAGCCTGTAGATACAGCAATAAAATATACAAAAAAATAAAATTTTTTACAGTATTGAAGGCTGCCCTGGGCTCCAGGGACTGCAGCTGGAGGCAGCTGTGGTGAGCGAGCAGAGGGGCAAAGGGCCCTCATCGCCCCTGAGCATCCACAGGACCAGCCACAGACCCCCCATCCTGCTCCCACACAGCTTGGAGAGGGGCTTGCCCAGACCCCACAGCCATGGGGATCCTTCCCCCTGCCCTCTGGTTCCCTTCCCACCAGCTGTGATGAAACTTGGAGGGAGCAGCTCTCCCACTGCGTCCCTCACCCCTCCACTGCTCATCCGTGTTTGCCCACTGCATGGAAAGGGCAGGAGGGCTCCCCCAATTCCGGTAAATGCAGGACCACAACCATCAACCCCCCAGAAGTCAGGACATCACAACACCCATGTCACTGACCTGCACTGCCCCACAGCAGGTTCCTCTCCTCACATCCACCTGCTCCCTTCAACTCTTGCTCCTTCCCACCTTAACTGTGAGGACCAACCTCCAGCAGAAATGCCACATGAAGCCCCCAAGAAGCTGCAGACCCCATGCTTGGCCCCTCACAACCCAGAGAGAAAGGGACAGGCCAGGTGCCCCACTGTCAGCCATGCTGGTTCCCCCAATTCACCAGGGTTCAATTGGTCTAGCTGAGCACACTGCTGGAAGCAAGACCGTGCTCCCAGCACCAGCCTGGCCACGGGGAATCCAGGGCAGCCCCTGTGGCTACACCCAGCTCCCAAAACGGGCCACAGCTGCAAATGCTGGTTACACACAGGTGCCATCACTGGGTATCAGCACTGCCCTACCTCAGGGATACCAGCCATCCTGAAAGGAGCCCAGGCTGCTGGCATTGGCCAGACCACTGTGCCCGAAGCAGGAAGCTGGGGATAAGCACAAGCAGCTCCCAAACCTCTGGGCTCCCAGCAAACCCAGGCTGAGTCCAGCAGGGACAGTGCCTGCTGAGTCCAGGGTGGGAGCACCTGGATACATCCACCTGCAGCTCCGAGCCCTGTACTGGTAATCCTGGCCAAAAGCAGGGCCAGATGGGTGCAGAGAGAGGACTCACCCCAGCACCCTGCAAGCTCTAGGAGGTGCTGGGAGCAGCAGGGCAGACCCTGCCACATGGCCAATCCCCTCTGCAATTCCAGACTTGTAGGGTCTTGTGGGTTTGGGTGCAGGCAGTCAGGGCAGCAGCTTCCAGCAGCGGGACCGGGGCTGTGGAAGCGTTTTTAGGAACTGTGGCTGCAATTGGAGGCAAATAGGCACTTGAATGAGCAAAAATAATAGAAAACTGTTATGGAAGGAAATAGAAAAAGGTTCACCCCCCTCCCCCAGAGATGAGCGGCACCACCCCAGAGAAGGGCTGCTCTGTTGGGTCAGGTGAGGACCTGACCCATTCAGGGGCCCCGGCCCCCAGCTGTTCCCGAGGGCAGGCCCGGAGCAGCTGCAGCCGAGTGGGACAAATCCAGGGGAGCACTCTGGAGGTGCGAAGGCTGAGCCCAGGGCGGGCCCCGCGTGCCGGCGCAGCCCCTCACATGGGCGAGGACGCACACTCTGGGGTCAGCTCCATGTCGAAGGTCAGCGACTCTGCGGGCAGACACAGCCAGGGTTACGGGGCCCGCGCGTGGTCGCGGCCAGGGCCCCCTGGAGCCCCCCCCGACTCACCGAACTGCCCACCCGCGTTGTTCTCGGCGCCCTCGCTGCTGTTGCCGAACTGCATGAGCGAGTCCAGGGTGCGCGGGGACATGGGCAGGTCGATGGTGTTGCTGAAGGAGGTGCTGTCCGAGGGAGAAGAAGCACAGAAACCTCCAGAGTCAGGGCCTGGCCAGAGCTCTCTAACACCCCCTCTACCCGCTGAGGGGCCCCCGGGCACAGCCCAGCGGCCCCCAGAGCTCTCCAGAGGAAAGGGGCCCCGGAGGGGAAGAACGGGCTGTGGTTTGGGCAGCAGCCGGAGCCTGGCTCAGCCCCCACCGTCACCCCAGGCTGCGAACCCCACAGTAACCAAGCAAAGCTCAGACAGAGGTGGAAAGAAAGGAAGGAAATCTCTCCCTCAAGCAAGGCTGAGCACACAAACACCCCCCCAAGCACTGACAGACAACCCCCAGGAACACTCACGGGGTGACACAGATGAATTTAGTCTTCAGGTACGGAGCAGCACCTGCAAGGAGGGAGAAGCTTTGTCAACAGCCACCCAAGGACGAATCCTTCTCTCTGCCCCCGGAACACAGGCAGTGCCCACCCTCTGCCCATACCCAGTGGGACCCCATGGCTGGTTCCACACTGTGGCTGTGCCCTCCAGGGATGGCACAGGGTCCTGGCTGGTGACAACCAGTGCTATCCCCAGAGCTTCCCTGTGACAAAGGAGCCACAGAAAGTCAACGACTACCTGAGTCCGTCGCTTCCGAGTGTTCCTGGCTCTCGGAGCGGCAGTACTTTCCAAACGCCTCCTCCTTGGGGATGTCTGGGTACAGGTACACCAGTGGGGACACCAGGATGTTGGTGGCATCCATGATTTTGTAGCCCATGATGATCTCCGCAAACGACATGTTGTTCAGCTGCTGCTTGGTGTAAGGCTCCACCGACTGGATCTGCGTCTTCCCTGTGCCAGAAAGGAGAATTGTGGCACAGAACAAAGGCAGGGCTGCCTTCAGATACCCCCAGAGCAGCAGGGACAAGACGGGCCTGGGGTCGTGTTAAGCTCTACCAGGCACACAGCAAACCAGGGGCAGGACTGGGACCTGACTGTGTTCAGTGCCATAGAAAACTGTGGCCATGGGCAGCACATGGGCACAAACACCCAGAAGGCAAAGACCAGCAAAGGGCAGCCAGAAGTTAACCCATGCAGACAGCTTGTTGGGACAAGGACAAAGGACAAGTGCTTATCAGGGCATCCAAGCCCCTTGTGGAACCTGGAATGTCAAGGCAGGCACCCAGGGTAGCGAGGGTAGAGCTCGTACCACTGATGTCCTTCTCCACCCATGTGAAGGTGATGCCACCCTCCTTGCTGCTCTCACTGAAGCGCAGCAGAAAGGTCCCTGGGGGCTTGGTGCTCAGGATGGCTCGTTCACGCTCCTTGCTGATGAACCCCATGATGTACCTGGGCAGGAGGAAGCAAGAACAACAAACGTGGGTCAGGGCACAGGAGCAGCTCCTCCAGGATGTAAGCTCTGCCAGTTCTGCTCAACAGCAGAACTCAGCCTGGCCACTGACATTTTATGGATTGCCAGGTGAGTTTTCACTCTGAATCAGCAGAAAGTATCCCAGGACAGCACACCTGCACATGGACAAGCCACCCCACACCTGTGGGACCCCTTCCAAGGCCCAGCCTATCAACAGGCTCTGGGCTGATGCTCACCCTTCATTCCACAGGGCCAGGATGTACTTCTTCACTAAGTCAATGATGTTGTCCAGCCAGACCCAGAAAGAGAAGCCTTTGCCAGCCATGTTCTCCTGAAGAAAAGGCAGAGAGGCTGCTAGCACAGCTTGGAAGAAGGGAACAGCCAAGGGAAGGTGCTCAGGGAAGAGAGGAAATTATACCTTGCAGAACTTGGCCCAGGTGATCTGACAGCCAGAGTAATTCACACCTGGTCCTAGCAGAGAAAAAAGAACACAACCATTTAAATAGAGTTGTCCTTCCAAAGACACCATTTCCAGGATTTGTGCCATTTGGAAGAAAACCAAGCAAACTGAAAATTACTCCAGCCAAAAGATCTCAGGCCAAACACAGGACCTCACTCTTGGATGACACGTGCAGGTGGGGAATCACCCCAGGGGACAACAGGGACAGGCAGGACACCATACCACATCACCCCACACTTACCCAGCAGTTTTTCTGCCAGAGTGGTCAGCTGCTCGATGCTGAGACCGCGCTTTGTGGTGGAGGAGAACTGCCAGCTCAGCACCTCTGCCACCTGGTCCCAGGTCCCAATGGGTGGCTTAGTGAAGAAGTTCACGTTCTGCACAAGGGAACACACAGCCCTGAGTGGGACATGGGTCAGGAGCAGGGCCAGGTACTGCCTCAGCCTCACCCCCCAGCCTCAGTTTCCCTCTCTCACCGTGACACCCCCATCCTGATATCTGCCCTGCTGCCTTCCCACACCAGCCCTACCTTGGGGTTGTTGGTCAGCATGTTGTACCACAGGATGGATGCCCAGGCATTAGGCATCTGGCAGATGTTGGAGATGACCACCACAGGCAGCGAGTGGGTCTGCAAAGAGAGGACGTGACCATGGGTTGAGACAAGTTCCAGGGCTCCACCCAGGCCTGTAGTGGTGGAAGGCAGTGACCCATGCCTCACCTCCAGGTCAATCTTCAGGCCCTGGTGATACACCTCTGTCTCAAAAGTGATGAGGTGCAGCTCCTCGGTGACTATCAGCGAGGCCTGGGGCAGAAGGGGACACCATGAGCACCACAAGACACCCACCCTCAGCCCAACACACGACCACCAGACCCAGCACAGCTGCTCAGGGCTGGCCTGGCAAGCTCCCAATGTGCCAATCAGTGCTGGTGGACCCCCAGCCTCAGGGCAGGGCTCCTGCATCCCCTCCCAGCTCAGCTGCCCCTGTTAATGGCCAGTCCCCCTCACAGGGCCCCCAGCACTCACATCACAGTTGGCTCGGCCTCCATTCCCACACCGCTGCTCCCGCAGGGTCTGCAGAGAGAGGGACAGGCTGCAGCAGCACCACAATGACACGTGGCCACACAGGAGCAGCCCAGGAGCTCATGGTACCCACCAGGTGTTTGAACTCTGCTGAGAGGCTGCCATTGTTCGACTCCTCCATGTTCATGACCTTGGTGTTGGTCCCCAGGATGTTAAACTTCCGCGACCTGGGAAGAGGAAAGAGTGTGGCTGACAGGGCTGTCTTGGAGTGAATGTGTGGTAGGTTGTTTGCCAGGAATAAAAGCAGAAATGAGAAAAAAAAAGACCAAAGCAAACAGAGCACTTACCCCCGAAGTGCTGCAACATCTCCAGAGTCCCTAGAAAAGGGGAGAGACACAAGGTCATGGCAGTGGCCTTCCTACCCTGATGTACAGAAGCTGGTGTGTGGTGCTACCTGCATCCCAGCACAAGTCCCATGAGCCCCACAGGCCTTCCCCCACATGGGAGTGAATCTTCAAGATTCAATGCCATCCTGCACCCTCCCCTTCAACCAGGGGCCACAATGGCCCTCATTGTGGAGACTGAGCCCAATCCAAGGGCAGCAGGAATCAGTCCCATCCCATTAAGCCCACCCAGTGCCACTGGAAGGGAAGCACAGGACTCACTTGTCAATGCAGACTTTGATTTTCAGCTGATAGTTCAGCTCTGGAAACTTGACCAACAACCTGCAAGAGTCAGCAGACACAGAACATGAACATCCTGTGCACAGAAACTGCTCCTGTTCCACAGGGCACCTGGCACAGCCAGCAGTATGGACCAGCTCCTCCGGCAGCTCTGGGCACATCACACATGGGCCTGGGACATGTTAGCCATGCCACCTGTCCCCAGAACCAGGGAGGTGCTGATGCTCCCCTGAGCATCCTGAGAAGCTCGTCTGTGCTGCTGACTGCCCACAAGCAAGCTCTGAAAAAACACCCTCCACACTACTCTGGGCCAGAGACTGCCATGAAGGCACAGTCGGAAAAGGGCAAAGAAGCTCCCAGCAAAGCCTGGTGTCAGAACAGCCTCCCTCCATGGAGGATGGCAGGGAACACAGCCCAGCTGAGCAGCAGCTGGCCAGGGATGTGCTGATGCTTCCCACTCCCACAATGGGATTTACCAGAACCCAGCTGCCTCCAGGAAGATGGAGGATCCCCAGCCAGCCCTGCACTGAGTCATGTGGGCAGCACTCCAGCCCACTGGGATCATCCCCCTGGGATCCATCCTGCTGGAATCCATCCCTTCCCAGCATCAGTGCTCCCCAGGTAAGCTGGGGGCTCCATCTGCAGCAGCACCTTCACAGAGCGATCCCACACTGCCCTCCCTGCTCAGCTCCCCTCCCTCACCTGCAGGGGAGGTGACCCACCTGACTTTGGTGGTGAACTGCACGCCTGTCTTGATGACGAGGGGCCGGTCGGGGTGCATGGGCATGCAGGGCTGCCTCTCCACAACGAAAGCACTGCAGGAACAGCACAGAGACCACAGTGAGACCTCACTGCCCACCCACCACCCATGGCCATGACTGGGACTGCCTGCGGCTCCTGCCTGCCTTCAGCACCTTTTCATCAGGTTCCTGAACAGTTCCACAATCCGCTCCTCCAGCATGGGCCGGTGCTGGACGATTGGGTCACCCTTATAGGAAACTTTTTGCTGCAATTCTTCCAACTTCTTGATCTGCTGTCGGGTCTGTAGCTGCGATTCGGCAAGAGAGGTTATCCTAGGGGAGCAGGGAGAACCAGCATTAGCTCTGGCTGCCAAGCCCACATTGTCCAGCCTGCAGAGCCCTCCTTTTCCCATGCAAGAAAACACTCTCCATGCCAAACCAGCCAAGAGCTGAGTGTATCTGTGGCTCCAAGCCCAGAGCATTTTTCTAAGCCATGCATTACAAACAAAACCTACACATGCCCAGGTGACTCCAGGGCCAGAAACGTTTCAGCAGCCTCAGAATCCCTCCAGGCACAGAGCTGGGGATAGTGGGACACCTTTCCAGCACTGTGCCCACCACTGTGGCTCAGTCTAAGCTGCAGGCCACATTCACATGTGCAAGCATCAGAAACCATTTTGCAAAGACATTTCCAGAGACCAAGAGCTCATTTCCACAGCAGGTGTATGAGTGCCACTGCTCTGGGGACTGGCACAGTCCCACACAGCTCTCACCAGTTCTCGAGCCGGTCAAGGCAGATATTGGGTGGGCCACCAATGCAGGCAATCTGCTGCCGCCTCTTCCAGTCCGCCAGCTCCTCATCTGCCAGCATCTTCTGCACATATTCCATGGCTGACAGCAGCCCAGCCAGCTCGCTCACTATGCCCTGCCAAGAGAGAAAGCAGAACCTTCAGCACTCCGTGACTTCCCCCACGGACCCACAAGTTTCACATTCACAGGCAAGGAAGAAGTCACTCAGGGCTCTGTTTGCTGCACTACTCCCGGTACTGGTCATGCAGGAACTACCAAACTCTGACCCTGAAGAAGGGGGATCTGCACACGGGGGGAATCTGGAGGGCCAGTTGTCCCACTTTACCCTGCGCATCTGGTCCAGCGCCGTCAGCATTTGCTCCAGCTGCTGCATCTTCTGCCGGGTCACTGACTGGTTGTTCCCGTTCAGGTCCTGCATGTCTGTGCAGAGGTGACAAACTTCAGCCACACACATGGACTCTTCCCACCTTCTCAAGTGCCACAACAACACAACACTTCCACAGCAAAGTGCAGGCACCCTATAGCCAAGCAGGAATCTGGCACAGCCTCCAAGCGCCTCCTTGGCTCTCCCGCACTCACAGAGGCCAATCCCTCCCATCCCACTGCTGTGCCTACAGCAAAGTTCAGTTCAGCTCCCTCAAGGGCAGCATCAGTGGCAAAAACAGAACACCAGGTTTCTCCAATTGCCATGCAAATGGCCTGAGCCTGAGCATATTCCCGCTGGGAGTGGAGGTTGGAACACCTCTCCAGCAAGTTTCCTTGCAGGAACACACTGTGGTTTGCAGACGCTAATGAGCTGTCATTACCTCCTTGGCTTTTCAAAGTCTTGTAGTTAAAATCAAAGTCATCCTGGAGATTCTCCACCACTTTCATCTTCTGCTCCAAATCCTGCAAAGCAAGAGATGTGATTCCACTCAAAGTACTCAAGAACTGTGCTAGGGAGACCAGAAGGTGCCCAGGCAGACACATACCTGCACCCTCTTCCTGACATCCTGCAGGTGCTGCTCCAGCATCTGCTGCTTCTCTGTCACCACAGCTGCTGTTGGATGTGTTGCCTGTCCCCCTTGCTGCAGAGGGGACAACAAGGGCATGAGGACAGGGCTGTAACCTGGGGAAGCTCCCTCCCAGCCTGAAGAGGCTCTGCAGGGTCTTCAGCCCATCCCTAACACACACTGGCAGCTGGCTGCTCACTTCAGCATTAGCTCCAGGGTGGCACAGGGTCAGGGAGAGGAGAGATGGGGCCACCCAGCTCACCACACCCAGGCTGTGTCCTGGCTGTCAGGAATCAGGATGGAGGCCCTGGGATACCTGGCCACTGACCTGGGCTGCAGTGGCAGCTGTCTGGAGGAGCCGGGACTCTTCCCAGAGGCAGCGAGCCACGATGCGGGCTATTTCCATCGGCTTCTCCAAGTATCTGCTCTGTAAAGGATCAAACACCCCACGGTCAGCAGGCACAGGACAGCCCCTGGGATCTCCACATCCTTGAGGGCTGTGGATGGTGAACTGTGCCAAGGAATCGCTTGGATTCTCACCTACCCACCATGCCTACCCCTGCCAAGCTGGCACTTCCCACCTCACCTGCAGGAACTGCTTGATGCGGCGCAGGTTGTGCTGGTACAGGACGTTGGACTCCTGCAGGAAGCGGCTGTACTGCTGGTCGATCTCCCCCAGCAGGTTGTGGAACACCAGCGTGGCGTGTGACTCCTTGCTGGCAGCATATGCCCTGTACAAGGGAGGGAGAGCCCTGAGTGCCTGGCATGGGGCAAAGCAGGGGACCATGCAGGGGGGCTCTGCTCACACCCACCATCCCTTGTGCAAATTACAGAATCATATAATCATTTAGGTAGGAAAAGACCTCTAAGATGGAGTCCAGCTTGTGACTAATCACCATCTGGTCAAGTAGACCAGAGCACCAGGCAGACAGTGCACACCAGCACCTGATGTCTGTGAGCACGTCCCACACGCTCATGGACAAGATCCAGGGATCAGTGCTCTGTGTCAGCCCCCTTTACAAGAGGTCAGTGTTAGGCAGCCCTGGATGAGGACATCCCCCTGCTTCAGAGCTACTTCTTCTCCTGGTCCAGGGTCTAACACAGTGCACAAAGTCCCACTCCATGCATACTCCTGCCTCCCTCGATGCCACATGAGCCCCAGGGAGAGAGACCAGTCCCACCCCACGAGGGGCTCAGGGAAAGTGACAGAACTCCTCCAGCCCACTTGAGCCCCTGCGGGTGGGTGTTATGAGCAAAGTCCCCTCACTGGCATTTCAAAAGGTCTTACCAGTCCTGGCTTTCAATCCACGGGGCCAGGAACTGCCGGAGCTCCATGGGGAAGCTGTCACTGTAGAGCTGGTGGAGCTGCTCCAGGTACCGCGTGTCGAGCTGCTGTAGCTGGTTCCACTGCGCCATCCTGGCCAGCTCCGGAGACCTGAGGGATGGGCACACAGGGGGCTCAGTGCTGGCTACCAGTGGGCTCCTGGCTCCCTCCTGCCAGGACCCAGCTGTGACTACTGCAACACTGTGAAAAGGGTTCTCTCTGGACAGAACCAGAGACAGCTAGGGCAAGAGCCCAAGGCACAGCACTCCAGGACAGCTGGCACGGGCAGGCTGGTCACTGGCAACAGGTAGGAATGAGGCTTTAATTTGGTCTCGAAGGCACCCCTGGTCGGCCCTGCTGGGAGGCAGGGAAGTGGCTGTGGAGCTTACAGTAAGCACGGAAGGCGGAGACTGCCAGGAAACTACAGAAACAAGGAAGGAGCAATTTTCAAGTTCACGACTTGTATCAATGGAAATCAAACTGACGCTAATGCGGGGACTCCAGCTGTGCTGGCAAATGAAGGCAGAGCTCCACATGACACCAGCAGTCACTTCCCTGCAGAAAGGAGTTTGCTTTTCCCAAAGGTCCCTGGTGCTGAGTGATGCAGCATCACTGCATGGCCCTGCTCTCCCAAGGGATTCCTTCCCCCTTTGTCTGGGTGTGAAGAAGGAAAGGGGAAACATCCTCTGTGGGATGAGGCATCAGGAGAGGACATTGGCACTGACATAGGAGTTAGAGAGGTTTTTAGTACTTCACAGCACTGAACAGCCCCAAAAGCAGGAGCAGCCTCCACAGGACATTAACCTTGAACTACAACCCTCTGGTGCAATCCTCAGAGAAGTCCACATGAACCAAACCTACTTTCAGTGGAGCAACAAGTGAACACAAAAGGAGAGAACCAGTGGCCATGCAAGGTCCTGCAGACAACAGACTCCTACAGCCATGGAGTCAGACCTGGCTGATGTGACACAGCCTCTGTGATGCTGCAGACCAAGGGCTGGGCTGTGAGCTGTGGGCCAGGGCTGTGTGTGGGGCAGCACAGCAGAGTCCCCATCCCACAAGGGCTTCAGCCCTTTGTGGCCAGTTCTCAGCTTCAGCAGCTCGGGGAATGCTCCTTCTGCCCCAGCAGCTGCAGGGCTCCAGCCCTTCCACTCAATCCTGGAGTCCACTCCTGCAACATGAGTGGTGCAGGAGTTCCCCATGGAGCTGCTGGGGGGAAAACCCAAGAAATGCACAGGCCAGGCAAGAGTGAAAGCCCACCAGCCTGGCAGGGATTGCCCGGCCTGGACGGCGAGCTCAGCCGCCTCACTTCCTATTGCGCCATGCACGGGGCGGGGAGGGGGGGCTGCACCAGCCCCCCCGGAAACAGCAGCAGCAGCGGCTGCCCCAGCCCAGATCCTGCCAGAGCCGTGTTTCCAGCTCTGAGGAGGACAGTGCTGCAGCAGCATGGCACAGAAGGCAGCTACCTGGGCAGCCCCAGGTGCCAAGTGGCTCACAGGCAGACCTTCCCATCAGGCTGCAAAAACTGAACCAGATGCCACATCCGGACCCATGATCCAAGCAGATAATCCACATGAAAGCCACAATCTCGGCACTTCAGAGCACTGCTGGAGCCCCAGTCTGAGAGCACCAAAGCTCCCAGGCTGCCACGCAGCAGTGGCACTTGGACGGGACTCAGCCACTTCCCACAGCCACAAACAGCTGTGGGACAAGCCAGCTTGCAGCACCAAACTCCAGCTCCGCCTAGCATCCACACAAGGCACTCTGGCATTCCTGAAGGAAAAGGGTCCCTTAGACACTCTGTACAGCAGCAACTACCACTATCAGGGAAGTTTTGACCCTGCCAGCCCTGGAACCCCACACAGGAGCCTCTACCTGGCCGGCCCCACCAATGGGAAGCCACCTTTGCCTGGGTTAAAGATCTGAGGGTTGAACTTTTCTGATTCTGCTGGGCTTGCCCATCTCTGTGGTTTGCCTCTCCTCCCTCTCTGGAATGGAGCCAGAAAGCAGCCGACATGGCCAGGACCAACACAGCATGATGCAAGCTCGGAGGTAAACATGCTGTCCAGAGCTCAGAGCAGAGCTGCTAAAAGTAGATCAAGAGCTAAAGTTCATCTTTCTTTATCTCCCTGCAAGGGCAGAGCACAAGAGTCAGGCCCAGCTGCACAATGTCACCTGCAGTCTCTGGGACAGCTCTGCACACTCCAATCACGCCACTCAAAATGGGGCTGCCCTGGAAGCAACCCTGCAACTGCTGTTTTCCTTCTCATCTCTGGGACACATCTGGAAACACCCTGCATGTGTGCCCCCACAACAAGCAATGAGCCCTAAGGCAACATGTATGGAGGAGTCACTGGAAAGGGCCTTGGAAGGACCCCAGGACTCCATGTCCCCTGCAGTGACATGAGTACGATGAAGGCATTGCACAAGCCACATCATCACGGTGCTGTCACAGGGTCATGACAGGTGCCATCATCAACATTTCACAGAGTTCCTGCACCAGGCACTCTGCACCAGCACCAGGCACCTCGCTGCCCCCTCTTCCACACAACCATCAACAGCCCGACAGAAAACTGTTCGACACAGCAGCCAGTTGCTTTGGCAGCACAAGAGCCAGTTTGGAAAGGCTGCTAGAAGAATTTGGCTCTGCTCCTCTGGAATGATTTCAAAGCCAGCCTCGGAGGTGGAAAACAGTGATGCAGAGATTTGCAACAGGAGGAGGGAGAAGGCTCTGGGCAACCTCACAGCCACAGCAGGAGTTCCGGTCACCCCACATGCCACGGCCTGCTGTTCCTCATCACAGCTCTCCAAAGTCCATCCCAGTGGAACTCCCACTGCAGCAGCTGCGAGTGACACTGTCACCATCCACCCCAGGGCACCGGACACCCAGCCCACACTCCTTCTGTCCTCCGCCCCCGCTGCTCCAGCAGCTCCAAGAGATCCACAGGAAGCAGAAGACTGGGGGAGTGACAGTGACAGCGATCGCCGTCGGGGCGGAAGCGGGGTCTACTCCCCGATGTGCACACAGGGCAGGGCCGGTCCCTGCAGGTGCAAAGGGGGCGGGCCCAGGCCAGCCAACCCTCCCAGTTCCACCCGCAGTGCCAGTCCCGTGGCTGCGTCCCCCCGACAGGAGTGCGGGGCTGTCCCATGGCCCGTGGGACAGGAGCCACCCACACACGCGCAGCGCAGCGCCGGGAGCCGGGGGGCAGCAGCGGTGGGTCAGCCCCACAGAACGCTCCGGCGGCTCGTTCTCCCGAGCTGCAGAACCCGACTGCTCTGTTCGTCACACCCCGCACCTACGGGGACAGTAACCGAGGCAAGGCCCGGTCCAGGCAGGAGGCCCCGAGCCGCTGCTGCAGTCCAAGAGGCATGTGACAGCCCTGAGCTCGCAGCTCCACAGATCCCAGCCGGCTGTGCCCGGGCCACCCTTTCGGCTCCCAGTCCTGGTTCTGAGTCCCGCCATCAACATAATGCTACTCGCTCTGGGACAAGCCGCACCAGCCCGTGCCTCGTTCCGCACGGGAACCCCGAAGCCGTGTCAGCCTCGGCCCAGCCCCAGCTGGACCCGGGCGGGCCGCACCTCCTCTGGCCCCGCCGGTCCCGACGCTTCTCGCTCTCCGAGAAGCCGGTTCGGGCTCTGCCCCTGTGCCGGACCGTGTGCTGTGCCAGCCCGGAAGATCGCCCCGGGCCGCACTGACTGACCCCGCTCTGCACCGGGGCTCGGCCCTCCAGTGACGGGGGAGCCGAGACAGGCCCCCCCCGGGTTATTCCGCGATGCCGACCCCGCTCCCGCCCCGGCCCCAAACCGGCCCGGGAGACACCGGCTCCCGGCGACGAGCGGCGCCCGCGCGCCTCCCAGGCTCACCGGCGGTCCCGGCGGGCGGGGCGGCGGCTCCCGGTGACGGCGGCGATCGCGTCCGGCTGCGCCGAGGGACCGGACCTCCCGCGACCCGGCCCCACCCCGCCGCGACGTCACCATCCTACTGCCAATGGCGACTCGGTGCTGCCGAGGCCCCACCCCGGCCAGCCGGCTACAGCCAATCAGCGCAGCCGTGGTGTGGCGCGTCACGGCGCGCAGCGAGGGGGCTGCCCCCCCAGCTATTCCCGGATGACACCGCCTCCCGCCGGAGGCTTCGCTAGGCAGAGGCGGTGCAGGGGGGCGGGGGGGACGGCTGCCGGGAACAGCCGTGCGGGAAACCCAGCTGAGTTCCGGGCAGCGACGTGACGTCACGCGGTCGCCGCCGCCGCAGCCTCTTAAAGGGGCCGCGCCGCCCCGGGCGCGCCCGTGCGCCGCCCTGAGAGCAGCGCCCCCACGTGGGGAAAGGGGGATCGGCCCCGTGGGACGAACGGGGATGGATCCCTATGGGGGCTGTGGGGATCAACCCCTAGGGCTGTGGGGATCGATCCATACGACTGCGGGGATTGATCCCATAGGACTGTGGGGATCGATCCCTGTGGGGCTGTGGGGATGGATCCCTATGGGGCTGTGTGGATGGATCCCTATGGGGCTCTGGGGAATCAACCCCTGGGGCTGTGGGGATCAACCCCTAGGGTTGTGGGGATCGATCTCTGTGGGGCTGTGGTGATTGATGCCTGTGGGGCTGTGGGGATCAATCCCATACAACTGCAGGGATTGATCCCATAGGACTATGGGGATCGATCTCTGTGGGGCTGTGGGGATTGATCCCATAGGGCTGTGGGGATCAATCTCTGTGGGGCTTTGGGGATGGATCCCTATGGGGCTGTGGGGATCAATCCCATAGGACTGTGGGGATCAGTCCCTGTTGGGCTGTGGGGATCGGTCTCTGTTGGGCTGTGGGGATTGATCCTATAGAACTGTGGGGATCAGTCTCTGTGGGCTGTGGGGATCGATCCCCTTGAAGCTCTGGGGATGCATCTCTGTGGGGCTCTGAGTGTCAGCCCCATGCAGGGCTGTGGGGATCAGTCCCTGGGTGGCCCTCCCCAGCGCCCATTGCCATGGACAGGCCGCACACTGGTGGTTTACAAAAGAGACTTTATTGCTGCACTGCTGCCTGGGCACAGCCAGGGACAGGTGAGGAACACCCGGGCTTTGCTGCCCTGGCCCTGCTGTCCCGGCCCTGCTGCTCAGAGAAAACCCACGTGAAAACTGCCTGTGGGCCTGCAGACTCCATGAGGGCAGGTGACCTGCGGGCTGGGGCCCACACTGGGCTGGGAACCACCAGCAGCCAAGACCCGGTGCCCAGTGCCTCCCCACACCGGGAGCCTCGGAGCCACCGGTGTCTCAGGGCTGCCTGCAGCCGGCACACGGAACCGACCGGTCACACCTTCTGTGGGGAGGGAAGCTGTGGCAGGACCCCGAGGCCAGGACAGCACTGGACAATTTGAAGGAAAATAATTCTTAAAGGAAAAGCAAGTTTATATATTGGGTTATGTGAACAGCAGCAGCCTTGTGCTGGGGGAGCAGGATGAGGAATGCAGGGCTGTGTCTTGCAGCAGGGGCTGAGTACGTAAGAGCCAAGTGGGGCTGAGCCAGGCAGAGCCCCCAAGCCACCGTGTGCTGCCTTCGTGCTGCCTCACTCAGGGCATGGAGCGAAGCTGCAGAAAGCAGAACACAGGGAGGAAAGCACAGGACATGGGTATGGTTATGAGCCTGAGACCCCTGCAGAAAGCAGACCCTCAGAAGTGCTCAAGGTCCGGTGCTGGACAGGTGTCAAGGCCTCTTTCTGATGGTCTAGAGCCTCACATGGCAGCAGCGCATCCCATATCCCTCCGGAAACAAGTCCCTAGCTGTGGCGGCTGCTCCAGCATCACTGACTGGGTGTACCCCTCTCCCAGGGCAGCAAGTGTGGACCTCACTGCCTGGTGCCACCACCTCGGTGGGTGTGGAGGGAGCAGATCCAGCACCCTACCTCCGTGCTGCTCCCTGCCCCTGGGACTCACCATGGACCCTGGATCTCTGGCAGCCAGATCTGTGACCTGGGCAGGAAACCTGCAGCTTGCGCTGCTCCTGCCACGGCCCAGGGGCACAGCAGGGAGGAGCAGTGGGCCCCAGCTGTGTGACACCCTGCAGGCACCCATGGCAGGCCCAGCTGCAGGGTGGCTTCATGCAAAGGTCACCCGGTCCTTGGGAGGGCAGAGAGGAGCAGCCCCACCTGTCCCATGCCAGCTCAGCTTTGCCATGCGCTGCCCATCAACAGGACTTGCTCAGCTCTTCCCTCCCGTGCACCGGCTGCATCCCAGTTCCTCTGGTCCCCCGAAGGAGCAGCCGGTTTGGGTGCTGGGAGTCTTCTTGCCTGCAGGGTGGCTGTGCAGCCTGGCACAGGGGGGCGGGTGGTGTGGGCTGGTGGGCTACTTGCAGGAAGTATTCTTGACACCAGGTTTTTCTTATGGAGGACTCTTGAACTTTCAGCTCTACAGCCATTGTCTTGGGATCAGCACTCTCCAGCTGGGTCAGGGCCCTGTCACTCAAAACCCATCTTCAGGCGTGGGGCAAGAAGGCTGCAGCAGGAATGGTCTCCGAGGGTGATTTAGTAGTGTAAGAAAAACAGTTCCGTGTTCCTAATGTTTATGTGCTAAAACTAAAATATAAAATACACCTTGTACAAGCAGGCAGGGGATCGGCGTCGGCTCTGCAGGGTAAGAAGAATGCATTGTGTACACTTCCCTGGGGCTCCAGGGCAGGGAGAGCTCGAAATGTGAGTGATAATGTGTTCAGCTGTCGTCCACCACCCTTGTGCTCTACAGCCTGTCCTACTCGCTGTCACTCTTGTCCACCAGTACCGCGTCAGTCTCCTCCGTGATCTCCAGCAGTGTGTGCACGTCGGGGCTCTCCCCACGCATCAGATCTGAATTTTCTCCTTCCTCTCCACCGACCTCCACCAGCTCTGTGGCTTTCACCTCCACCTCGCCCTCTCTTATTTTCTTGACATGGAAAGTGAAGGGTGGCACTTTGTAGACGGCTGTCTTGGACCTGGCATAGATGGTGTGGTCAGGGGTGAAAGACTTCCTCAGTTTGTCCCGAGAGCTCTTCATCTTCTCTCTCCTTTCGTTAGTCACAATTTTAGTGCCCAGTTTGTTCATCCTCTTCTCCAGGTTGTGGCGGGTCTTCTCCAAGTTGTGGCGGGTCTTCTCCAGATTTTCCTTGGTCTTTAGCTTAGTCTTTTCCATCTTCTCCTTTGAGAATGCCTTCTTAAAGTCGTCCACCCTTTTCATGCCACTCCTTTTGATGCGTTCTGCCCGTGACTCTTCAATAATCTCCTCAATCTCCACCTCCTCATCTGAGGAGAGCTGGATGTGGTCCTCCTCCGCATGGTCCTCACCAACAGGGACCTCCTCACCCTCACCTTCCTTCTCCAGCTTTTCACCTTCCTTTAGGGACTTGCTGATGCTCAGTTTAGACGGGAGCTTCACTTCATCCTGCAAGACACAGAGCGGAGCCAGTGAGACACACAGACACCGGCAACCCTGGAGCCAGCCCGTCCTCCCTCCCACAGTGCCACGGAGACATCAGCCTCCACCCAGCTAAACACACCCAGGTACCTCAGGCCTGGGCTCATCCTCCCTTACTGCAGCTAATAAGTTATTGTGAAGAGCATCTTCTTAGGTTTCTCCCATATCAGCACTCTGCTCACTCTAGGCTGGCTCCAAACTCATTTGTGATGTCAGAAGTACGAGAAAGGCAGCCCAGCACTGAAACTGGAGCCTCTTCCCTTCTTTCTCTGCCTGTGTCACAGTCCTGTGCTCTCCAGTTTCATCTTTATTCCAGGAGCTGGCCACTGCAGCCCCTCACTCCTGGCTGCAGGACAGTGGTCTTCAGGTCTCCGGCCTGGCCAGGTCCAGCTGCAGCCCCACAGGGCTGCAGAGGCACGACCAGAGCTGAGAGTCTGGCCACAGCACCAGTGTGCACATGCTGCCCTGGCTGCTCCCAGGCTACACTCAGACTTTCCCAAGGCCTCAGGATCCAGATGCAGGGCTGGGACATCTCTTGGGATGCAGCAGGCTGCCCTGTTTTTCCTATTTCTCCACTGGGGAATAAGTTAGAGAATTTGCCCGAGTCCCTATCTGGAGACAGTGGTTTCAACTCACAGAGCCTGGTCTGCAAGGATACACAGCTCTACTTGGGACAGGGGCAGATTCATTCAGCTTCTCCACGAGCCTGAGCCAGCCAAGTTTCTGATCCCAGTGGCAGAGGACAAGCATGTGCCTGGGAGAGGGGCACAGATCTGGAATGGGATTGGTTTTCATTTGAGCAGCACATAGCATGCGTCCCTGCTGCAGTGATTCACCTCTCTGTTCCCAGGACAGGCTGGAAATAGCCCATCACTGTACAGAGAGTCACAGCTGCAGGGCTGCAGCTCACGCTCAGAAATATATTGCCCAAGGAGTTTTAATCTACAGAGCTGCGTGGGAGGGGTGGGAGCTGCCAGGGCAGCGCTGTCAGAAATCCAGCAGCAGCCAAAGGGCAATGTGTGGAACGGGCACACAGCATGTGGAGCTGCTGGGCTAAGGTTTGGACAAGAGCCTGAGCAGCAGGACAGCCAGGTGCCATTCTGAGCCCTGGGGCAGGCAGCAGCAGAACGGAGCAAGGATGGGATTCCAGTCCTGCACTGGAAAGAACCAGGCCCAGGGAAATCAAGGGGCAGTCCTTGGTGTACCCCAAGTGCTGGAAGTGCACAGCAAACCCTGGAACATCAGCAGTGATTTGCCTGTCCCCGGCTTGGGGCGGTGCCCTGGGACTCAGGAGAGTGACTTTGCTGCGGCACCTCCCATGCTCTGTGTGTCACAGCAGCTGCCACTGCTCCACTGAAGCCTTGCACGAACGAGCTGCACAGGTGCCAAGAGCCAGGACACCAGGGATGGTCATTCCATCAGGAATGAGGAGGGGCGTTCCTGGCACTGCCATGGGACAGAACATCCCAGTCCCTGCTCAGCACCAGAAGGGATGGCGTGTGTGCCCACCCTCACCCCGAGTGCTGTCCCAGTGCACGCCATGGCCCTGGCTGACCAAGGTCACTGCCACTCTGTGGCTCTGGCCTGAGCTCCTGGACAGAGGCAGGAGGAGTTGCCCTCCCTGCAGACATGGGTGCTGTCCCCAGCCCTGTCTTCCCTTGCACCCCTGGAGAAGTGACACAACTCATTGAATATGTGACTCCAGCACAGCTTCACCTGGGTGAAATCCAGATTCTCTCAGCTGCTTTCTCATTTTTTCCCAAGCATAGGTACTGTTCATTGGGCCAGCTGAAGTTCTGGAAGTACAAGGGCATCTGGAGAAACCTTTGTGAGCAGTGAAAAGCCAGCTCCATGGAGCACTGGGCTCAGTGAGGATGGCACAGGCTGCAGTGTCTGTGGTGAAAACACAGAACCTGCTGGAGTAGAGCTTTCATTCTGGGTTTTCTTCAGAGCAGACAACTGTGCTGGGTGAAGCTCTTCACCCTCCAGATCACATGTCAGGTCTCACATACTTTGTGGAGATTAAGGTGAAGTGGCCAACATGTGTTTTCTTCATTTGATGAGCAACTTCATCAGAAAACAATACACGTGTTCTCCAGAGGGCCAGGTCAGTCCAGGGCAAACCCACATCACAGGGAAGGCAGGGATCCTGTTCTCCACAACAACACCTGCCAGAGCAATCCCAGAAACTTCCAGGGACCCTGCCCAGCCAGCAGAACATCAGGAACTCCAGCCACTTCCTTCCCTCTGAGGCAACACAATGAGCCAGAACAAAGGCATCCCCCTCTCGACTGGCACGGCTGTCCCTGGAAATGGGCCATATCCTGCAAACCCTGATCCTATCAGCCCCTTGTGAGCTCCAAAATATGTGTTTGCAGAAAGAAACACCACCTCAATAACTCCACGTCTGTCACATAAATAACAACCTTTCCTCGTGCTACACCAGTGTATCCAGCTCCTGACTGAATTTTCTGATGTGATGTGATGGGCTGTGCCAGCAATGCTCCCATCCAGCTTCAGCAGCATCCTGCAGCTCTTCCCTGACAGCCACAAAAACATGGCCAGCAGCAGCTTTGCATGCATGGGACAGTGGAAGCAAACCCTCTTGGGGTGCCTAATCCTGCACTGCACCTGGAGAGCAGCAGCTGCCCAGCTCTGTGATGCCACGGGCTGCACTCAGGCACTTCTCCCACTCCTGCTGGTCCTGCTCCATCCCCACAGCCCAACCCAGCCCCGCAGCTCTCACAGCTCTGCTCTTGCCTCTGTGGGGAGGATCAAACTCAGTGGCACAGAGGGAGCACAGCCCTTCCCATACGTGAGGATCCCAGACTCCCCCCTTGGGACTGTTTCCAAGAGCTTTTCTCCAGCTGTGTTTGGGAAACCCTTCACGTCCTGCTCCCAGGCTCTTTCTCCCTGCTAGGCATGGTATAATTCCTGCACTTCCCACCCCCAGCCCACCTCTTCCTCACTGATTGCTGATCTGACCAGTAGATAACCAGCTGAGGGACCACTGAAGGATTTCCAGCAGTGTGCTCAGAGACAGTACCTGGAGTCCAAGCTCACCTGCATTCAGGGACCATTCCTGTGGGTTCAGGCACAGCACACCTGGTGTGAGAACATCCACAGCTCTGGCACATCTTAATGGGGATGGGCACGTTCTGCTGAGTATCCCTTGCATTTACCTTCCCCCTGCACCCAGACACTGACCAAAAGCCACCAAGAGTGTCCTCCTCCCTGCCTGGGAGGTTTCTCCAGTGGGGAAGGGGAACTGCCTGGTATAGGCAGGACATGCCTGCAGACACAGGCATGGAGGATAATGGGACGTGACTGGAACAATCAAGAACCATCCCAGGCCCACGGGTGGCTGCTGCACAAATCCCTGCTCCAAGCAAAGCACTATGCTCTCTGCACTTCATTTCACGCATGACTCATCTAGTTGAGCCACATTTTTAACACCAAGCATTCTATTTTTACTTGAAAAACACTGATCCTGAAGTGGGCGAGTCCAAAATCCTGGGTCTTGGCATCCCTGCCTGTTGGGGTGTTCAAAACCTGGCTCCCAATCAGCAAAGGCAAACCAATTCTGTCCTCTCTGCTTGGATCCAACTGGCACAAGGACAGCGGGTAAACAACATTTTTCAGAAGATTTTGGTACCAGCAGCAGCAAACTCTGGCTCTGCTCTGTGTACAGTGCAGAGACAGGACAGGGGCAGGGAGCATGTGTTATCCCTGCAGCACAGACCTCCCGGGATGAGCTGTGCTTTGGGAAGCTCCCTGGCACTGGGCCGGTCCATCTGTGGACTTTGTGGGCACCCAGAGGGGCCCCAGTGCCCACAGCCAGCCCCAAAGGCAGCTGGCTGCCAGCTGCCCTGTGTCCTCCTACTTCAAACAATTCCGAGCTGTTGGATCCGCAGCAGTCTCTCCCCGGCTCCCCTGAGTGGGCTTTTATCTGACATTGTTTTCGAGTTCTCTGGCAGTGAGTCACCCGCAGCCCACGGCCATGGACACCCGCCTGGTTGCTACAACACAAGTAAACACTTCCTCTGGCGTATAAAAGGCCAAGGAGACTCAGAGCTGAGCTGCATTCCCAGTCAGTGTGTAAGGAACAGTCCCAGCACTCCCAGCCACTCCGGGTCTCCAGTTGGAAGGTTTAATGGAAGGTTCTCACATGCACATGCAAATCACATCTGCAATTCATTTCACTCCATTATTTTTACACAACTGCAAGAGCACAAACAGTGAGTTTGGTTGGCATTTGCAGCCATAACATGCAGAAAATGACCAGCTCGCTTTCCTGGGCTTACACTCTGACCAAATCGGGCTGGTCCCAATGCCGGGTGAGCTGGAGCCTGTAGCCCCTCCTGCAGCCCAGCCCTCCCTCTGCCCACCCCGGGCAGCACAGCCTGGCCCCGGCCTCGGGGAGGCCGGGGGAGGATTAGGAGGAGCTTGGGCAGCAAAGCCCCGCAGGTCAGGTCAAACTGTGCCAGAGGAGAACAAGTTCTGCTCTCCCGTTGCCATGATAACTGCTCTGCTCTGCCAGGCCTCACAGGACACTGTTTTGTGCTGACCTTCCAGCAGTGTCATGGGAAGGAGGATTCAGCTATTCCTGAGTAACAGCAGCTTGCCTGAGAAGCACCCTGAGCCTAGCAGGGCTCAGGAGCGTCCTGACACCCTGCACAGAGGGGGCTGAGCTCTCCTCTCCAGTGCCTTGGTGGAACAGACCTTTTCTGTGGACACTAATTGCTAGATCACACAAAACAAAAAAACAAACAAACAAAAAAAAAAGGCTTTTTTTTACATCTGACACTCTCCTTGAAAAGCAGTAGTTTTCCCTGGCAGCTTTGCCCAGAGACCACTGTTCCTGGACTTGCTTCACCCTCACCTGGCTCTTGGAATAGTCCTGTCCACCCAGGTGACCATTCCCACTGGACAGTGCTGCACACGCTGCTGGGTGACCCCCAAAGGGCAGCTTGGGATGTTTTATCCAGTGGCTGCACAATGGCAGGAAGGCAATAGGGCACTGTGGCCTCTGTGGCCTCAATGTTATATGAACAGCAGTTAAAGTCACCACTCCAGTGTGTGCAGGGCCTGACTCCAAGCAAGCAGCACCAGGGGCTGTGGCCAGACAGAAATGACAGATGCTGCAGGGGCTGCCCGAAGCATTGGAAGTTTATGTCACAGTTTGTGCTCTCTGCCTGTTTTACCTGTTTACAATGACAACTTCAAACCATTTCACAATCACAAACTAATGCTCACAAGAAGCCTGAGGAGATGGATATTCCAGGGCTGTGTTTCTGGGGGAGAAATGGCAGCTCAAAGAACAGGTGGGATTTGCCCAGTCACAGCAGAGCCAGCTGCCCCTGGCCACTTGCCCTTCATGCAAGCCACACAGCAACTCCTCCCTCCCAGATCGCCTGAGGGAAAATCCCAGTTCCTCACACCCACGCTCATGCAGCAAGCACATTAGTCAGCAGCAGGATCAGCCTTGGCGGTCTGAGAGCCTGAGGCAGCCCCAAGCAGGCAAGAAGCAAAGGCTCGGAATCAGCAGCTCCCAGAGCTTCGGAAGAGGTTCAGAGAGATCTTCGGGGGGTGCCGCTGACGAGGCCCTAAACTGCTGCCTCCTCGTGTGTCTTCTGCTGCCCTGGGCCTGTCTCCACGGGGTGGGCTCAGAGGGCAGTCCCTGGCGAAGACTCAAGGCACACGCGCGGCATCTTCTCGGGCTAAGATGAGGAAAACTGCGTTTCAATGGCCGGGGAAAGGAAGCACAATGGAAACACTTACCCGTTCCTGCCGGGAATCTGATTAAGAACACACTAACAGCGATCCAGGTTAGCATGAGAACAGGCAGAGAGAAAAAGCACAGGGGTACATTTTAGTAAAGGGAGAAGCTAGGAAGCAGAATTTGACAGAAAAGAGAATCACCAAAGATCTGTGAGATGGAAGTGTCTGTCCCTGATTCAGAAGGTCCCAGGAGGCACAGGATTCCTTCTGTGGGTTCAGGCACATTCCCACTGACACTGCCACAGGGCCAGACTCTGCTCACAGTCACAGGGATCCAGTGTCACCTGTTGGGGACATGTCTCCCTTTGCTGTGGTATAGCTGAACTCAGAGTTGCTTTTAAGTGTAAGACCATGAAAAAAAGGGTGGTGATTTTAAACCCCTGTGTTTATTGATTCAAGTGCAGAGGCTGCAGAGATTGAAACAGGCGAGTGCAACTCCAGAACTCTATCTGCTGGTTTTGTCACGTACTGACCTTACCCTAAACCAGCGCCGGATAATTCCCAGCAGCTCCCAGATCTCTGCACCCAGTGACACAGCAAAGTCAGGCATGGCCTTGACTCTGGGCTCCAAGGGTTGGACAAAGTTTGTCTCCAATAGTGCCAACAGGTTCATGAAAAGAGAAGCCTCAAGCCTTAGGGATGAGACTTTTGAGTTCGGCAGTAAGAAGTCACCAAGTAATACAGCTGAGAGAAAAAGATCTAAAATATGAGGGGAGAAAGCAAATCATGTTTAGGTTTATGATTAGGTGAATGTTAGAGGGATAGATAGTTCATTCTTCAGTAGTATCTCCGTGACTAGCAGAGTCCTCCCAGCCTCTGTAATTCTGGGTGTTGTGCAATCTGCCTGGCACTTCTTTCCATCAGGCACATCCAGTCGCCCTGTGTCCTGGACGCTGTGTCTGAAAAGCTGGATCTGCTTCATGAGCTGTGAGAAACAGCAGCCTGGTACAGGCACCAGAGCTGGTGCAAAGGAAGGGAGGGAGGATGGGGAGAGGAGGAGGCTGTGCTTGGAAAAATGCTTTTGCCTTTAGTGAGTCAGAAGACAGGCAGGGCTGTAGGAAACAGAGAAGTAAATAGATTGAGAGTGAAAAGGAGCTTTTTTCCCCGCCTCTGACAGCATTAAAAAGTTTTGATGCTGTGATCAGTCTGTTTGTATCACTGGCTTTGCTCTCAGATCTACTCCTCCCGGATAAATCTGTCTGAGCTGATAGATGACTCCGGAGCTGCTCCTGAACAGCAAAGCAGCAAAGATGGAGTTTGTATTACAGATGATTTGCAGACACTGACATTTGCATCCTCACATAAAGCTGGAGACTAAACATCCTGAGACTTTTTATTCTAAATATTTGATCTTGCTTTACTGATACTGCACATTTTGTTTCTGCTCTTTGTCTATCTCACAGCTGGACAGTGGACCCACAATTCTTCAGGTGCCCTGTAAGTTATAGGAGATCTTGCAGAATCAAGAGGACAATCCCAAATGGAATAAAAGAGGGCTAAGCCTGTTGCTGAATAGTTTATGAGTCATCACTGTGCCTTCTGGCACATGAGAGGCCTGAGGGAGGAATATGTGATCAGGAGGGATGTTACCTTGGGTTTGATCTCATGAGCCACTACTCATCCAATCTAACCCTATCCCAATGGCTGGGCAGCCTCTGGCCCTTTGCTCTGAGACAATTTCTGGCTACACAGCTCAGTCTGGAACTATAACTGTGAAAGGATTTTAGCAAAGCAAACAGTTCTGGCACCAACTGCTTATAAATAATAGCTGAGCAATTAAATATTAATGCAGTTGATACTAGACTGCAACAGAGAAATCCATGCTCCAGAGTTGTCTACTGGTAGACTGGTAATCTGCACTAAAAAAAAATCCTAAGAGTCAGAGCTATTAACATCCTAACTTTTTTTAGAGGGTCTGTCTCCTCTAAATTATTATCTTGAGACTCTTATAATTCCATAATATGCAGAGAATATGAAGATTTTTGTGCATCAGGATATTCATGTGGTCCCCCTGCAATGGAGGCAGCACTGACAGGAGCTGCTTTGGACTGGATTTGCAGTGAAAGTGAAACCTGCTTTTTTATTTTAAAGTATTATCAGAAAATAAATACAGTGGCTGCTGCAATGCAAATCCCTGCTGTGACCCACCGGGAAGAGGGATGGATGTTCCAACAGAGAGGTCTCAGCCATGTGGAGCCAGCTGTTCTTGCAGGAAAAGCACCCCATGGGTATCTGGTGCCTGTGCCTATCCCAGTGCTGTCACCCAAATTGCTTTGGAAATTCCTATTTACTTTTCAATGCTGGTGGCTGGGCAAGCTCCACTGAACTGCAGGCACGTCACCCGCCCAGGCTGTCCCTCAGGCCTGCAGATCTTGCTGGCTCTTGTCAATGCTCCACTGCCATTAAACTCATCATGAATGAGTTTCTGAATGATTAATTTGAAACAAAACCATAGCTCAGGGCAGCTGCCATTCTGTTTGGGCAGTGGAGAAAGGCTGTAGCCTGGGGGCAGTGGGTTTGTATGCCCTGGGGTCCCTGCCCTGTGCTTCTCCTCAGCCCCCTGAGTTCATGTACTTTTCCACACTCTCTTTTGAGGAGCACAGACTCAAAACCGAGGCAGTTCAGTTTCTGGCCTCTGAATCTGTCCCATTAATGTGTGGGTTTGAAACCTACCCCTCCTTCTCTCGATGTACAGCCTCGCTGCTCCCGTCCGTATAAGGCCCACGCGAGCACAAAGCCAGGCTGGGCTATTTATATTCCATTGCCCAGCCCTACCCACCCAACGCTGCATGGCTGGGATCCAGGTCCCACCCTGATCTCCCAACAGCACAGCCCTTCCCACGGAAACTCACATCTCACACAGCTCAGAGCGGCCACCAAAGCCCCCTGAAGAGCAGATGAGCCCCACTGGAGCCTCCAAACAGGACAGAGTGGGGAGCACACCCTCACTCTCCTCGGACAAAGGCTGCTCTTCCCAACAAAAACACGAGCCAGAGCTGCCAGAGCTCGGCACCCACACGAGCCTCAAAATAAAGGACCGGCACCCTTTAGAAACTCAATACTCCATGTGCAGGCCGAGTGCTGCAAGGGTTTGTCCGGTTGTAACAAAATCAGCCTCTGGCATTTGCAGGAATAAGTTTAATTGTCAAAAACCGCTTGGAGGAAAATGCCAAGCTTACATAAACTGCCACGTGCCACTCTCCAGCTGAACACGGCACAAAGTCTGGCTTCAGAGCAGAAGCTGCTTGCACAGGACATCCATTATTTAACCATGAACTGCAGTAACCAGCCCAGGTTCAGGATCCTAAAACCAGGAGATTTGGGATGAAGTCACTTTAGTTTGTTTTTATTAGCAACCACTCTCACGGAATTTTTTGGTGTCCTGATTTCTCTGAAAGACAGGAGCCCGGGACAGAGGCACAAAGGAAGCTCTCAGCTCTGTTCCCAGGGGCTGCTAAACACTGAAGGCACTCACTGACATCAGACTTTTTAGGAAGGTAAGTTTTGCACTGAACAACTGCACACACAGTGGCCTGTCGAAGCTGTCACCTCTGCTTTGGCTCAGCAAGTTTTCAAAAGAGAACGATGGGGCAATTTGGAGGGATACAGTTATTTTTGAGTTTTATTCTAAAGAATTGATCTAATTCCCTATATCAAGTCTATACAAAAACTCTTAACTTGGAGAAATCAGACCAGCTCCTGGCAAAATCAGCTCAAAGAAGGTAAACAAGTGAGAAAACGAAAGCATGGACAGAACTGAGAGTGATGCCTGTAAATGTTCTGCTCAATACTTCCCTCAGCCAGGACGTGGGAGTGATATCCAGCCCTGCACTTTCTCCTGCAAATTTTGAAACTAACCCAGCAGATGTGCTCAGGATCATGCCACAGGTCACGCTTTCCCCGACAAAAATTTGGTTTTCATCTCCTCCTAATCAACACCAAGCAAAACACAATTCTCACAGGCAGTCTGACTTCCCTCCAAGGTGCAAAAGGGTTTATTTGCAGTCCTGAAATAACCCCTCCACAACGCCTGAAGCCTCAGGACTCAATGCTGAGAGAATAATCAAACATCAAGAACCAGCAAAGAGCTCATTTATCTTCACCTCCTTTATTTCTTCCAACTGCAGAACTGTGCAATATTGAACCCTATAGAGCATGACTTCTTGCTCTGCTCAGATCTCTCACTCAAAAACAGCCACTGCTGGGATTATGGAATTTTTTATGGCTCTTAGGATGAGTTTATCTCTTGTTCACCAAAAGAATAGACTAATAAATCTTTGAACTTTTTGCCACAGCAACTGAAAACACACAGGAGTCACCCCCAGCTTGGGAAAGTAGCTTTCCCTGAGTCAGAGAGGAGCAATAATGTGCTCAGCACTGCAGAATTAATTACATGACCAGTAACCTACACAACAGACACTTCGGTGGGGGGATCAGAGAAGTGAGACACTGAATTAGATGAGCGTTATTTTGTAATTATTTGCTTTTAATTGTAGACACTTAGGAAAGCACAGTGAATTCCTCAGTTAACCCCCAGGGTGGATCCCAGTGCTGGATGCTTTCCCGCTGGGGCTGGGTCTCTGACTCCCATGGAAGTGACAGCACGTCCACGAGGGCACAAACAGCTCCATTTCACATGGTGCAAACCTGGAGAATTCCTTACCCGTGCTCTGTGACATTGAAATCACACTAAATTTCACGCTGGGAAATCATCCCAAATCCCAAATAATTTCTTTCCCTAATACCTCCATGATTCCTCAAATCCCTGGAACAGCCCCTGGCCAAACGACTCTCTCTGTCCTCACCACAGCAGCGAGGTCGGGCCCCAAGCTTTTAGAAGCAGGATTGTTTTTTCATATTCAAAAAGAAACTCTGCTCAATATCAATATGCCACAGCAAACCAAGACAAACTGCTCATGAAACACTAACCTGCAGATGTTTGGGATGCTTCCCAAGGACCTTGAACCTTGCCAGCTTCCTACCTATTTCCGTAACCGACATGGAATGTTGTGTTTAAACAATTCCCTTCACTCCCCTCATTTTGCAGTGGTTGTTGATTCTATTTTATTTTTCCACGGATAGATTGATACAAAGAGCTTGTAATAAATCCATACAGATATATCTGGATATAACTGGTTGTTTAGTTTCCTGTATGATCTGAACAGGATCAAGTATTTCAGCCTTTCAGCCGTGATAAAACAACAAATGCCCAAGCTCTGAACCAGGGAGTCCCACAGGCCCTATACATGTGTGATCCCTGAGCCTGTCACGAGCCACTCGCCCTCAAACCTCACAGTAAGGACCATTCTCCCTTTTATTCTGCTTTTCTTCTCTCTCTTCCCACGATCAGCATTCGAACCTTCTCCATTTGTTCCTAGAGCGGGCTATTATTAACCCAGAGGCTTTCAACTGTAGCATTAACTGTTTCACTCACTTTTCTCCCCTGGCCCAATAGAAGAGTTTGCTCTGAGGCGGAAAACTAACTCCAAGCAGGAAACCTGACAGAATCATGTTCCTCTCTTCCTCCTTGTTTAACGTTAAGTGAAAACTCCCAACACATAGTGCAGGGGGTGAAGATCAAATAAACCAAAGCTGTTATTGAGACCAAACGACAAGGAGGTTCAAGGCTTGCAGGATGCAGAAGAAAGAAGATGGGAATTGTACAAGCCCTCAGCGAAGGCCGCCCCGAGCATTGCCAAGCTCAGGGGGCTGGGCTGGATTTTCTCTGACAGCTCTATCTGCCCTGGCTGGACAGATTAACCCTGAGGCTGGGGTTACTATCACTTGTTACCAGATGCATGTCACAAATCTGAAATATTATCGGTCTCCACGTAGCCATACACATGGTGTCTCTTGGTAGAAGAGACGTTGGCAGATGGATTTACAACACCCCCTTCCAGATCCCAGAGCACTATTGCTCCTTGTTGAGATAAGCAGTAAAATCGGGGTTTTTTGATACTTCTGGCCTATTGCAGTGAGTTCTTAGGGCCTCGTTCCCTATCTGCATTAAAATTCCTGTTAAATGGGACAACTCTGTCAAACTTTGTCCTAGGACACACAGAAAATGTTAAACCACAAACGAGAGTGACGGAGGACCCGCCTCAGTTCGGACTTCCAGGCAATCTGAGGAGTTTGGGAGAGGGCTGGGCCGAACATGCAGCGTGACAGGACCCTCAGCAAACAAAACACCCACTAGCAAGATGTAAAGACATAGTGAAACAGTTCCTTACCTGATAGATCATGACTTTGAAGTTCCTGCGTTTCAGGAGCTCCGCTTCGTTGGCCTCCAGCTTCTTGATCTGCCCGGCTTGCTTCTCCAGGTTCTGCCGCACTGTTTTCACGTTGACGCTCACCTTGCGCACCTTCTCCAGCATTTTGTTGACAGTGTTGCTGGTGGTGGTGTGTGCCTTGGTCAGCTTGGTCAGCTCTCCCTGGATGCTGGTCACTGCGCTATCCATCTCTTGCTGTCTCTCCTCCAGCTGCGTTTGGGTCAGCTGGATCTGATCCACCGCCCCGATGATCTTGTCCAGAAGGGTCAGCACCATCACACCGTTGATCTGGTCTGGTTTGATGGGCTCGTCGGGCGCCTGCTCCTCCGAGGTCTCAGAAACGGTGGGTGGCTCGATGATTTGCAAGGTGGTGTCCTCCATGGTGGCTCGGGAGTCCTGGCTCACGGAGCCCGGGGAAGCTGTCACTGCAGGGAGAGAGCCGGGAAAACTGAGCCCGAGCCTCAGCTAAACTCCGCACTGGGAGACACGCCAGGAATGGGGAGCGCAGTGAGTGAGTGTCTGTGCTGAAATTCAAATGGCACAGCTCCGCACAGCCGTCCAGTGGAACTGCCCTGCAAAATTTTCCAGGCTTGCAGGTCATTGGCTGACTCCACCTCAGCTATAGAAAAGGAGCCGCTGCCAAATGCCTGCTGACCCACCCTTTTGAAATGATTAAAATAGTTGGAGGGGAGACGATGGCTCTGCATGCAAACATTAGCACGGCTCAGCCAGGAATGCAAAGCTCTGGAACTGCAGCCTCCCCTTCTGTACCCTCAGTCTAAAGGCACTGAAGTAACAGGAGGAAAAAACAAAACCCTTTAGTAAACGGCTCTGGAAGCTGCTGGGAAGAGAGTGGGAAGCAGGCAGCCCCATCTGGGCACAGCTGTGTGCACTGAAGGCTGGTTTAAAAACAACTGCACATGCTTCAGTTCAGCTGGAAGTTCAGACTTTTTGCCAATACTTAGGTTTGGGGTTTTTTTTCCAGGACTATGAGAGCCTGATTTCCAGTATTTTAAAGAAATGTTACAATTTGAATTCAGTAGTTACAGCATGAAAACGTCTGTTTCTCAGGAATGCCTCCTCCCATGTATGTGAATGGACAAGAGGCACACACAGTACATGCAGGGTGCAACACGTCTCCACACAGATTTAACACAGAGAAGGACAATTCACTCCTGACGTGAGGCAGCAAGGCACTCCCCCTAAAGGAGCTCTCCCAGCCCCGCAGTCCTTGAGCCCTCTACCGATCCAGTCACCAGACTTTAAATGTGGGAGACACTGCAGTGTACTCTGTTTGTAAACAGCCCAAATTCAGTGGGTTACTTGTGGATTTAATGGTAAAACCCCTTAATGATTCAAAACAGGGAGACACGTGGGAGGCGCCACCACAGACTTTGCAACAAGCCAGCTGGAACATGCCAGGAATGTGGAGAAGGAAAATTCAGATCTTGGGAGTGACCCTGGGCCAGACCTCGGCCAGACCCTTCACTATTTCTGAGGTTGGCTCAGCCAGAGGGAACCAAGTGCCCATGGACAGAGCTGCCACTTGGGAAGGCTGTGGGCACACTGGGAATGTGGCAGCTTACCCTCATTTTATAGCTTTGACAGCAGTTATCCATCCTCGGCACCTCCTGCCAGGCCAAGTCTGCTCTAACCCCAACCCTTTGCCACTGGCTGGCAAATGCCAGGGAGAGCCCTGGGCTCCTCCCAGCTCAGCTGCCTCAGGGCAAACTGGGAGAAATGATCCATCCCAGCTACAAACTGGGCATCCCACAGATGCAGAGGGACATTGTTCATTCACAATGCTCACAGCAGTCAGCACTTTCCCTGCAGTGTCCCTGCCCCGTGACCGCTCACTGTCCCCACTGACCTGGTGGCTCTGTCACATAGTGAAAACAGGCTGCTTTCTGTACAACTGTTCTTTCCTGGAGGGACCTTTTTCCAGAGCATTTATTTCCAGTGTTTACTGCAGCTGAGAGTTCCATGAAAATAACTGTAGGCAGCCAGCTCAAGGCCCCAGAGCTGTTTGTCCCTGGGGTCATCTGCTCCAGGGAGGACTTCCACAGATAAATGCATAGGGATTCAGGTACAGGACAGGACACACATGGAGCAGAGCTCCTTGGATTTCTCTTCAGAAATAATGAATTTCTGAATTCAGCCTTTAAAGTGTTATGTGGACATTCATCAGGGTCATAATACAAATTCCACTGAAGTAATTAATTAATTAATTGAGCTCTTTATCAAAGCCTGAAGCTTTCAGAGGTCAGATGTGGAGAAAAGCTGATGTTTAAAGTCTTCAACATCCATTCCATGTGTGACTCCAATGCATCCCTGTGCCTTTGGATGTCCATTTGGGAACAATAAACCAAACCAAACCAAAACAAACAACAAAAAAAACCTGCCTGGGTAGGTCAGTCTGGATAGAACCAGATAAACCAACAGGATGGAGATGTACATCTGTTCCTGGGGCTCACTGAGATGAAATGCCCCACTCGGTGCCTCTGTGCCCACACCAACTGCCCTGGAATGCCAAAAGTCATTTTGTGTGTCTGTGTTTACTTCAGTTCAGCCTCTTTTCTGCTGCGGACATTCACCAGGAACAATCAATGGAATTTGCAGCCTCCCCTCTGGAGCCTCAGTCTGGAGTCGATCGGCTCCAGTGGGAACGAGTGCTGGATCTGGGGCTGCTCCTGGCTCACACTGTGCCTCGGGCCGTACATGGGGCCGCACCCGCGGCCTCACGGAGCCCAACCCGGGCCGGCGGGGACAGCCCGCCACTTCGCGCCTGGGACAAACTCGCAGTGACGTCACATCTGCGTCACCATACAGATCATGACGTCATCGACCGCGGCGCGCGCGGTGCTTCCCCTTTTCATCACTTCCGGGGCGGGGCCGTGCGCGGTCGCCAGGAGACGTGCGCGTGACACCGCCCCGCGCGGACGGTGACGCCGCGGACGGGAGCCGGCTCGGGTCAGGCGGCGGCGGCGACACCAGCAATAACAACAGCAGCGGCGGCGGCGGCAGGTAATGGCGGGGGACGGACCGGAGCGGAACGGGGCTGGATATGATGGGGACGGGATGGGGTGGGGTGGGGGCGCCGCGCCGGGCCAGGTTGGGATGGGGTCCCGGTGCAGCCGGGCTGTGAGAGGGCGGCGGAGGCGGGAAGGCCTCGGTCTCGGCCCGGTTCTCACGGCCCTTCTCCGCAGAGGCCGCAGCGGGAGCGGCGCCGCCATGGGGGAGCTGTTCCGCAGTGAGGAGATGACCCTGGCCCAGCTCTTTCTGCAGTCCGAGGCCGCGTACTGCTGTGTCAGCGAGCTGGGCGAGCTGGGCAAGGTCCAGTTCCGCGACGTGAGTGTCCCCTGCGCACCCCGCGGCACCGGCGCGATCGCGGGATGGGGAGCCCCGCGAGCACCGGGAGCCCCGCGGGACCGGGAGCCCCGGCCGGCCCCGCCCCCGTGCCCGCCGCGGCGCGGGGCCGGGGATTTGCTGAGTCTCATGTCTCTCCCTGCAGCTGAACCCCGATGTGAACGTGTTCCACCGTAAATTCGTCAATGAAGTCCGGAGGTGCGAGGAGATGGACCGAAAGCTCCGTACGTTCCCGCTGGGGTTGATGTGGCTCTGACTCTGCAGCTTTTACTTAAAAATAAAACCCAGTCAAGGCAGGCTGAAGCTGCAGGGCAGCATTTGGAACAGAGCAGAGGGGTGAGGGCACAGGCACGGATCGCTGCCTCCAGGTATTCACCTCCCCCTTGAAAGATAACTTTGGCCAAGTCAGACAGTTTTGGAATAGGAGGTGAAGGAATCAGCTGCTGCTGGGGCCAGGTGCAGGTTGGGGTAACTGTTTGGCACTGAAGTGTCAAAAATTAACACTTTTAATGCTCTCTCTGCAGGGTTTGTGGAGAAGGAGATTAAAAAGGCAAATATTCCTATCATGGACACTGGTGAAAACCCGGAGGTGCCTTTTCCACGTGACATGATTGACCTGGAGGTAATGATGTGTTAGGACTTAAACTAGTGTTTGACTGTGGATGGAAACAGAGAAAATTGTCTCTGTTGGTCGATGGTTGCAGAATTTAGTGGCAGGGGGGCATTAGCTCAGTCTGCAGCTGTCTCTGGAAGCAGCTCTGCCAGCTCACATTGGGTGGTGTTTGTCCAAATACAGAAGTGAGAGTACTCAATAGGAATTTCACCCCTGAAATGAGCCAAAACCTGCTGGAACCGCATGATTTAAGGTGGTGGGTCATAAAGTTTACCACAGTTTCACTGATTTGAAGAAATTTTATCAATCCAGTCCATAAAAGTCCAGCTGAGTATGAGAAGTCTGCAGTTGCCTGCAGATGTGGCAGATCTGAATCTGTGCCACAGCAGGCTGGAGATGCACCTGTAAATCCATGCAAATTGGGTGAGGATGTGAAGCATCTCACTTGCCTCTATGTGTTGACTAACTGAAAAGCACTTAATTATGGAGTTGCTTCAAGTCCTTTTTCTTTCTCCTTCACATCTTCCAGGCAAACTTTGAGAAAATTGAAAACGAGCTTAAAGAAATCAACACCAACCAGGAGGCTCTGAAGAGAAACTTCTTGGAGCTGACAGAATTAAAATTTATACTGCGTAAAACTCAGCAGTTTTTTGATGAGGTCAGAATACCGGTGGGGTTTAACACTTGGGGAGCTGATTCTTCTCATAGAAATTACCATTTTTATTCTCAGATCTATTTTAGTTGCTGTTTTGGACAGCAGGGTCATTTTATGCTTTGTTGTAGAAAGCTGCACAAATTGTTTTCCATTTTTCATGCAGTACACATAGCTACCCATGATTTGCCTGCTACAATGCTGATTTGGGCTTGTTCTAGTTAATCAATGGTTTGTCTAAAAATTGTGTAAAATAATTAAGATGTGAGTAGTTTGGAAAGCGCATCAACAGCCCCAAAATTTGGTGCTACAGCGAGTGCTGTCCCCAGGGGGTAAGAGTTTGGTGCACATGCAGAGGATTTATGATCGAGCTGAATTTCTTTTCAGCCTTTAAAGTGTTATGTAGGGACTCATCAGGGTCACAATACAAATTCCACTGAAGTAATAGATTAATTAATTAATTGAGCCTTTGATCAAACCCTGAAGCTTCCAGAGGTCAATTGTGGAGCAAAGCTGACATTTGAAGTCTTCGACATTTTGTCAAATACCATCTGGGCCAGGAACTGGCAACTTTCTCTGGAGCTGAGAGCAGCTTCTCCAATGTCATTCATGGCACTGACATAAATCCTGCTTGGGAGAAGACATAACCCTTCCTTGTAAAGCTGAAGTTTCTTGAGAGTCTTGGCAGTTCTCTCAAAGAGCTCCTGTACGTTTTTCAGGACATGTTTTTGCTGAGTAGATGTCCTGTTTCCCCTATCTCAGGATTTGATCAAAGAATTCTTAACGGAAATGGCTCCTGGTATTTACAAGGGCTGTTGTCAAGGGGAGCTGGACTCCTGCACACTTCAGGCCGTTTATCTAACGGTTTGTTTTTTGTTGTTTTGGCACAAGGTATTGCCTGTTCAGGCACTAAGGTTGGTCCTGTGCCAGTCATAGTCACTGCTGACACAGATACTGCTGCTGGTGTGAGGGCTGCTGGGGTGTGGGGTTGATTTCAGCACAAAAACCCCTTGTCTTCGAGTGTTGAATGTTCACTTACAAGTGTCCCGTGGACAAACAGGATTAACCTGATAATCCATTACTTTGTTGTGTTAAAGTAGCACTGCCTGTTCTGAGTATCATGTAGAACCAAGTGCTGAGCACTTCTATATTGAGAATGAATCCCAGACTGGTTAGGGTTGGGAAGGACCTTAAAGCTCATGCCCATTCACCCCCTGCCATGGGCAGGGACACCTTCCACTGGATCAAGTGGCTCCAAGCCCTGTCCAACCTGGCCTTATTAGTTACTGTCCTCTCTTCCCACTGCTCTTCTTCAACTGCAGTGGGATCAAACCAAATTTAAAGATAAAAATCAATTTTCTAAACAGTTCACAGCAGGTCGCCCACAGCCTTACACAAACCAGCCACCGGAAGCTTAGATATGTTCTGCTTCTCTTTCATAAGTTTTCTGTAGTAGCAAAACAAAATACACCAAATAACATGTGCTGCCCTATGTAAAAGCAAATGAAACAGCTTACAAGTGATCTTCAGTAAAATGTAAGTGTGGACAGTTTAAACCTGTCTCAGCTTTCTGTGCTCAGCAAAGAGCTGGAGGGACCCTGAGCAGCCCAGAGCTGCCTCTGTTCACCATCCTGGAGTGGCCAACACTCCCTTCCTCCATGCACAGCGCTTTCAACACTTGAAGACTACAGTAATTTGTAATTAAGATTGTATTATTCATAGTAATGAGTTGCACAAGAAATGGCTGACTCTCCAATTCCTTCATGCTTGGCGTTTGCTCTCCAGAGTTTGAACATGGGGGGAGGGAGGGTGGCAAAACGTCCCCTTTTTCTTCCCGTGACCGTTCCAGCCCAAGCAGCCATTTCTTGTTCCAACACACCATGTTGATGATTATGCTCCTTTTCTCAGTCTTCTTGTCCTTGCTTGTGAAGAGCGATATGAGCTGGAGAGATTTCTCTGAGAGCTTTGCCTAGAGTGTGAGCGTAAAAGAAGACTGGAAAAGTAACGGTTAATGGCATGCAGTCCCCTCTTCCTCCCTCTGACTCTTCTGCCATCTGCTTTTCTCTATTTGCTTTGCATCTGTCACTTCTGTCTGGCTCTGGGTTAATAGATGGTGACATGAATCCTTTTTGTTTCTTGTGAACATTGATTTTTGTCCTGTTTGTGACCTGGAAGGGGCTTGAATTGTATGGGCTTGCACTGGGCATCCAGAACCGTCACAGGGCAGGGCTGGAATCATGAGTGGTGAAAATGAACCTTTTTTGAGATTAAAGGTGCTGATCTGGATGCTGATCAGGGGATCAATAAGCAATTTAAAATTTTTTAATAATGAAAGCTCTTGTATTATGCTTCTTGATTACTGTCATGTAAATGCTTGGAAGATTCCAAGAACAACCTTATCTAGTAAAAAATACTCCACAATAACTCTGAAATTTCACTCACTGCTGGCAAAAACTTGTATTTAAAGTAGATTTCCCAGAATCCTGTTTTCCTACACTGGAACTGGATAGCTCTTCCATTTCCACATAATCTCAATTTTTTTATTTCTATTAAATCCCCGAGCAGTCCTTAAATTATCCTTCCTGCTGCAGAGATGCTATAGCTGTGCCATTTCCCTTCTAGAAAAGGTGTGCTCATAAATTCAGGGTTGAGAAATGAATTTAAGGAACATGGAATTTGTAAAGCAAATAATCCTTGCAAAAGAACATTTTCTTTTAGTTAAACTTGTCTAATCCACATTTATTCTAAACGGTTTTGCTTTGTCATTTCACTCCCTCTAAGCAGGACTTGTCCTGAATAAAGGACACATAGCCCAAATGGGCCATGCTAATATTAAACATATATAACAAATTCTCTCTCAGGTGAGGCAAATCCAAAGGTGTCATATGTGCTGTCCTTCCTTTTTCATGAGTCATCTGCTAAAATGTGCTGCACGTCACGAGAAATTACTGCAAACAGTGTCTTGATTACTGGAAATACAATACAAGCCTCTAACAATTGTAACTTACTGTTCTTCAACATCCTGAATTCGAGATGTCAAACAGTTGCTGGGATATTTGGTCTGTGTGTTTCGTTTTCAGGTACCAAACTTTGTTATTTTAGTTGTGTTCTCTATAAACTGAATTTTCATTCAGTTTTTGATGTTGCAACAAGTCTCCTTAAAGTTGAAAGCATCAGGAATTCCCTGTGTTGCCTTTCCAAGCTGAAGGAAGGGCTCCCTCCCTCATGTAACATCCTAAGCTGCAGCAAGTGTGTGTACAAGCAGTTGAGCTGCATTTGGTGTCAGCCTTGCAAAAACTCTCTTGTATATGGCAAACACTTTCATTTGACAAGCAGGTAAAGTGTTGGAGAGAGATTCACTCTGGCACAGCTGTTGCCCAAATACAGAGGCTGGGGCTAAGTTACTGCACTTGGCACAGATTTTGCAAGGCTCTGCTCCGTGTGTGTGCGTGGATATGACATGTCCTTGGGTCAAACTCTTCCTTCCAGTGTGATTTAGCAAGTTCCCTTGATGGCTTTGTGGGAAAGACCTCCTGCATACCACGGGGGGTAGACTTTGGCCCTCTGGTTGTGCTCAGGAAGAGTAATCTTTGGCATGTCATTATATAAGCTGCAGAGGTAGAGCTAAGTGTGAGGCGGGGTTGAACAAGTGTGAAGATGGTGCACAAGAGGTTATGATCTGAGCATCCTTGACCTGGATTTCTGACACTTACAAGCCACATTCCTAAGAATTTTAGCCTGCAAATGAGTTGCAAAGAAGGACAGTGTAAAACTGTCCTGTTTTAGTGCCTGGCTGGCTAAGACATGAGCCATGTTGCCAGCCCGCTTTATGAAGAATTTATGTCTGATGGTGAATCATATGGGGAATAAGGATAAATTAATTTAATATTTGGAGAAATGCATGAGTCAAGTGTGTTTCTCTGGTTTGTGCCATTAAAAATGGTTCTTGGGAACATCACTTGTGTTTAAAACTTAATTTTTTTTTTTTAATTCTGCCTTTCTTCAGACTTATATATCTCCCAACCCCTTTGTTGCAACAATCCTCAAGCCTTTCTTGTATGGAAGCCCTGCTGAGCCATTCCATTTTTCCTCTTGTTTTTCTCCTTCCATGTGCAATTCTTGCTGTCTTTTCTGTCATCTCGTTCCTCTTTTTGCTGTCTTACGTTTGCTCTTCCCTTTCTTTTCTTTCCTTTCCTTCCTTCTTTTCTTTCTTTGTCTCCCACAACTATCTCCTGGCTCCTCATTCCCTGCATGCCACTAACTGGTTTCATTAGATATTAATTGATTTGTGAATTCAGGCTGAATTGCATCATCAGCAGATGGCGGATCCAGACCTGTTGGAGGAATCCTCTTCACTGCTGGAGCCGAGCGAGATGGGAAGAGGAGCCCCGCTCCGACTTGGGTAATTGCAGCTCAGGATTTCTGGATTAGGGATTATCAGCCTGTGGAAGCAGCAATGATTTGAGCACAGTTGTGGAACTTTCCACACCAAGCAGATGAAAACTGATGTAAAACCGGCTGTTGCTCTGTGCACTTCTCCTGCCCATATTAACTTCCCAGTTCATATTTGTGCTTCACCAAGTTTCTCTCTGCACCAAACAATTAACCCAGTTTGTTCCATGTAGGCGTGTCTGGTTGTTTTTCTCAGACATTATTATGTCTTAGAGCTTTGTTGAAAATTGTAACTACTGTGGGCACATAATGGTCTGAAATAACTGTATAGTTCTACATCCTCTTTATCAGCTGCTCCCAGGCTTCCTTGTGTGCCTGTAATACTTTATCTGGGCACGGAGGTTTGGTCCAGTGAGGTCTAAATATGAGCCCAGGACACTGTCACTGGCAGCCATGGCTTCTGTAACTCTTGCAGCCAATATACCAGGACTGTAGGGGAATGAAAGCTAGAAAGTGTCTATCTAAATGCATTTGTTTCTCCTATAAGTGGTGGTTTATATATTTTTAAATTATTAAATTATTATATATTTTTAAATTATATCTATTTAAATTATTTCATTCTGTTAAAAAACAGCCTGTGCTCTAGTGCAGTTGTTCTGTTGTGTGTTACCTCCATGTATTTAGAGAACCTTCCATTTTGCTTGAAGAACGAATGTTAAAACAAGGTTTGTATAGCTTTTGGTGCGGCACCAACTCTTGGGATTCCCAATACCTCTGAGGGTCCAGCCCTTGTAGAGAAGTGGCTAAAATCAATTAGCAAGATGGCGTGATTGAACGTGTCTTGAAAAATCAAAAAGGTTTTCATAAAAAAAGAAAATAATATAAACATAAAAGCAAAGCTGAACACAGTATAGAGGGAGATCTCATACTTGCTACAACACCTCAAAAAGCGTGGAGTTTCTTTGCTCTCTCTCTTTAGTACTTAATACTTCAGGTGGGCTATTTGGCTCTTGGCCCACTGAGATCAGCAACAGGCTTTGAATTACACTTTCCAAGCCCAATCCATGCCTCTGTGCTGGCACTGAACCAGTTACAATGAGAAAGGCACAAAACTTTCTAGTTCGACTTCCTAAAACACCTAAAGGCAAAACTAAAACTCTTTCCTTATACAGAGATGCCCACTTGGGGGTGGGGGATGCTTTACTACAGCCAACCCCTCAGGCCGTGGTGTGCTGGCTGGGAGGCTCTGGGGGGTGTCAGGGGCAGCCCCTCAGGCCGTGCTGTCCCCTTGCAGGTTCGTGGCTGGCGTCATCAACCGCGAGCGCATCCCCACCTTCGAGCGGATGCTGTGGCGCGTGTGCCGCGGGAACGTCTTCCTGCGCCAGGCCGAGATCGAGAACCCGCTGGAGGACCCCGTCACGGTAAAGGAGCTCTTGGGAAACAGCAGCAGGATCCCAGAGATGTGGATCTGTAGATAGAAGCCTCTGTCCCTCAGTGAG
Source organism: Cyanoderma ruficeps (assembly GCA_008694505.1). Taxonomy (NCBI): domain Eukaryota; kingdom Metazoa; phylum Chordata; class Aves; order Passeriformes; family Timaliidae; genus Cyanoderma; species Cyanoderma ruficeps. The sequence continues at coordinate 422,494 of VZDJ01001173.1, read as the reverse complement.
GTCCATGCAGTGAGGTCCATCCCAGCAGCTGCTGCTGCCGCCTCTGAGCTTCGTCAGCAAATGTTTTCCTGTTTAATGAAAATAAAAATAGGAGGCTGGATGGAGAGTGTTGTTGGAAGGGGAAAAAAGAACCTCAAAGTGGGGCAGGTCCTAGAGATTTCTCTGGCCCCAAACTGCAAGTGCAGGTCTGAATGAGCCGTGATCCTCTGTGGAAGATGCACTTTGGGACATGGGCGATGTGTAACATCTGAAGCTTATTTCTCTGAACTTGAACATTTCATTTTTTACTTCATTCACTAGTCAATAGTTTAAACATCCACTTTAGAATGGTTTGCGTTAGTATAGAAATAAATAATAAATGTTGTGATTGGGCCTGGTTTTACATCCAGTGTCTTTCTGTGCTCAGACCAGTGGGCACTGCCCAAACTTGGGGCCCCCTTGCTCTAACCTAGTAAAGGGCTGCCCTGGAACACAGACCCAGGAGGTGAAGCTCAGTAACAGCCTCTCTTTCACATGTGAGGCTGATATGTTCCCTTGTCCCACCAACCACTGGTAGCTGACCTGTGGAATCATCTGTCTGCTAGGAGAGACTTTGTTCTTATTGTGCAGAACTTCCTTAAATTGAGGTTACACCTAATGTAATTATGCTTGAAACATTATGTTAAAATTTCCTAAGTAAGGTAGAACAATAACTTGTCAACAAATGCAGGAAAGGGGCCCTGGCTGCCCCCACGGACGCAGCTGTGCAAGGAATGTGCCTCTGGCCTCCCTGGGAACCACACTGGTTAAACTCCACTTTTTTTATCTTCATTCACTCTTTTGGCTTGATTCTGTGCGTGAGCTGACTGCACTAAGTGCTTCATTGCATCTTCATTATTTTTGGAGATCTTACCAGGTTTTCCCATTTACTGTATTGTATAGAATCAATAATGGATAACCTGGGGCGTTTTGCTTTGGTAAACACAAATACAATGCAGGTATTCTGTGCTGAGGCTTAGAAAATTGCTCTCCTTGTGACTGTTCCACTGTTAGTCAGGTACATCCTTGACCTGCTGTGCATATCTGAGCTCTGATGGACAGACTCAGTGAAAGGAAAAGTGGAACTCTGATAATTATCTAATGTGAATTTCTACAATTTTTCCTTTGTTCTAGGGGGATTATGTGCACAAGTCTGTATTTATCATCTTCTTCCAAGGTGACCAGCTGAAGAACAGAGTCAAGAAGATTTGTGAAGGGTATGGAAGTCTGACAGCTGGGCTGCTCTCAGTTATTTGGAACACACTGACATGACTTAGTATTTCTCAACTCCCTGTTTGGCAGTGGCTGCAGGGGCACATTTTTAGACAGCAAATTAAATGTGCCATAAGTAACTGAAACACATTTTGCAGTCAGACTCACCACTCCCCATCCTGTAATGCTCAAGGTACACAAGTGCAGTGCTAGGGAATGCAGAATACCGAGGGAGTGTTGATTTCTGGGGCAGGCCTGATGGGGCATCCTTGGGATATTCTCACAGGGGAGACAACAGTGACTGTTTCTATCAGCAGTTGCATGACAGCACCCCCCTCAGCTGGGTGCCTGACCAGCCTCGTGACAGTGCCTGGAGACACTGGCAGCACAGGGAGCAGGGGATTCTCTCCCACTTCTGTTTTCTTTAGTACTCAGCTTCTGCTTTGGCCTAAAGCAAACTTCTGCATCCCTTTGTTGTATAGGCTGGAGCTCTGCTTGGCAGTCTCTGCTGATCAGAAACTTCTCTTAAGGTGCCTCTGGTTCAGCCCTGACTGATCTTTCCATCTCTGTCACTGAGGTGCTTCCCTGTCTTCCAGGTTCCGGGCCTCCCTCTACCCCTGCCCAGAAACGCCTCAGGAGCGGAAGGAAATGGCTTCTGGTGTCAATACCAGAATTGATGATCTTCAGATGGTAAAATAACTGGAGCCAATGACCTTTCTTTGTTACTTTTTATTTAATAATGTGGTTGAAAACTATATTTGGAAACTCTGAATCCTGTTAAAAAAGGAGGATATTTGCCCCTATTAGATCACCATGTTTTCAGCTTCAGGTAGCTTGAGACCAGCAGTGCAAGAGAGGTGTTTGGAGACTGCTCAGTTGTTTCTGTGTCAGGATTTGGGATGGATGGTTTGATCTTTCCAGAGGGCTAAGCAATTCATTCTATACAAATAAGTACAGAGAACTCCATACCAGGGAACAAAGAGAAAGTCGTGTAGGGAGATCCCATAGGTTCTGACTCTGAGAGCACGTTGTGTAACTGTCTGTTTCATCTGCAAGGACTTTGAAAACATTTAAACCTTTTTCCAAGCTGAGATAACAATGCTAACATTAACTTAGCTCTTCTTTTTTCTGCCTGTCTTTATATTTTCACGTTTTGCTGTCCTGAAGAGCTTCTGCTTTACAACTAATCTCTTGTGCAGCAGCCTGAGTGTTGGTAAAAAGTAATTAGCACCCAGATCTCGTGGGTGCCACTTCTGGGATACCTGGTGCTTGCTTCAAGGAAGAAAGGCAGTATGTGATAATGTAGAAAGATTTAAGGGATTTGAGACAAAAATTGAGAAAAGTTTCAGAAACTAGAAGGAAGAGGGGTTGAATTTGATCTGCTTATTTGATACAGAAACTGTCTCAAGCTGGGAGTTGTGCAGTGTAGCTCAAAAGATATTTTAAAGTAGACAGGAACTCAGAAGCAGTGTAACTGCTGTAAGCTCCATGTGCCTTGTGTCCTCACTTTCCCTGCAATCTAAGACTTTCCACTCTGGAAATCTGACTTGGCCTGAGTTTGATATGTTCCAGTTGGAAAACACCCTCAGTAGGAAACACTTTCTCCTTTTCCCTTCTGTAAACAAGTCTTCCAGGGTAATTTGTGTTTTCTCAAGGCAGCAAACCCTTCACTTGGAGAACTCTTCTCTGCTCTTTTAACCTGGGTGGAGGTAAAATTGCTTTCTGTGATCTTGGCACAGTTTGTTGTTTGAAACAACCACTGACCTTGGGGCTGGAGGAGGAAAGTAATCAGAAAGCATCCCTGGAAAAAGCCCTTAAGCCTTTCAGCAGAGCTAATTAATATGGGGGTACATCACAGGCTGCAGGCTTGGGGCAGTCTGTGTCTGGGGTGGGAGAGCAGGCTGGTCGTTCATCCTCTGTGGGAAAGGCTTGTTGGTGCACCTTGAACTTCAGTCCATGATTTGGCTTCATCTTCCTCCTGCTTCTCTGAAAGGTGCTGAACCAAACCGAGGACCATCGCCAGAGGGTTTTGCAGGCAGCTGCCAAAAACATCCGTGTCTGGTTCATCAAAGTGAGGAAGATGAAGGCGATTTACCACACCCTGAACCTGTGCAACATCGACGTGACACAGAAGTGCTTGATTGCTGAAGTGTGGTGTCCTGTTGCTGACCTCGATTCCATCCAGTTTGCTCTCAGGAGAGGCACTGTGAGTAGATGCTGTGCCAGTCAGCTGTGGCAGCACCACATGCATCCGCTGCCTTTTCTGTGTTGTGAGCCTCTGAACACCACCCCTTTGGGCTGTTGGAGTCAGCCCTCACAGAGGACAGCTTATTTAGCACGCAGGAATGATGACTTAGAGATAAAAGTAGTAACAAATACGTTGTGTGAAGCTTAAAGTTCAGGTGAATGCTGGAATGGTGAGGGTTTTAGCACTGTGGTATGCTTGGTTACCCTGGCTGGGCTCTGTAGTCCTGGTGTCTGGATAGAGGAGCTCTCCAGAATGTTGGCAAACTCGCCCTCTGCTCAGATAGTTAAGAGAGTTGAGTTTCTTGAAGTCCTTCCACTTGCTTTTTGTTTTCTTGTCTGTCCTGCGCAGACAGTGTTCACCTTTACTCTTGCTGCACAAAGTGGAGAGCAGTGGAATCCTGGCAGCCTTCCTCAGCTGCTCCAGTGTCTCACTGTGCAAACACAACTGCAAACACTCAAGCTTGCAGTTTTCTAAATGCCAGTGGGACAGCTGTGTTGGACTTTGTCCTCCAGTGCTCTGGGGGTGGGTTTGCTGATCTTCCCTTTGTTTTTCTCAAACAGGAGCACAGCGGATCCACTGTCCCATCTATTTTAAACAGGATGCAAACCAATCAGACCCCACCCACATACAACAAAACTAACAAGTTTACTTCTGGCTTTCAAAACATTGTTGATGCTTATGGCATTGGGACATATCGGGAAATAAATCCAGGTAAATTCAGACTTGGAAAAGTCCAAGACTTCGGTCTCAAATTTTTTGTATTGCCTGTCCTGTGTGGAAATCTCTAAGAGAATTCTAGTAGAGACTCATCAGCTTTCAGTAACAGAAGGGAAGCTGGGGAATTACATTTGCTAAATTGCCTGAACTGTACCATGGTGAATCTGGGCTGGGTAACACACAGTGCCCTGGGAATGTTGTCTTTTCCCTTACAGCACCCTATACCATCATCACTTTCCCCTTCCTGTTTGCTGTGATGTTTGGGGATTTTGGCCATGGAATCCTGATGACTCTGATTGCTGTCTGGATGGTGGTGAGGGAGAGCAGGATTCTGTCCCAGAAGAGTGACAATGAGGTAAAGTGGCAGATTGTGCTGAGCTTTGCATTTCAGACAAAGAGTTGCAGCTTGGTTTACTCCCATCCTTTTCCCCTTGAATTGGCAATGCCCATTACTCCTCCTTTGGAATTTTTGAATCACATGGACAAACTGAGAAGCCTGAAGAGCACACATCCACACTGAGTACTGTAATTTCATAATAGTATTGAATTCCCTTAGTTTTCCCTTTGTTTATTTGTAGGAAATCATTAATTTCAGTTGTCTGAAGGAAATTATCAAGTTGGCTTAAACAAATCACCCCAAATTTAGCTGGATCACAGTGGGGTTTAGCCACTGCAGAACTCCCAGTTCCTGTACATATATGTCCCATCCCTGGAATTTTTCCTATTTGCCGCTCAAAGTTGGTTTTGCTGGCTCAGGGCTGACAGGAGCTGAACCAGAGTTAAGATACAGTGGCAGAGCTGGAGGAGGCAGACAAGGTCTGTGCACACTGTTCCAATCTCATGCTGCCAGCTGGGAGTTGCATCAGGCTGTGCAGGGCTCTTTGTCCTCTCCAGCTACTCCTGGGTCCCCTGGGGAGCTCCACACTGCCCCTTCATCCTTGTTATCTGTGCTGCTGTGCTCCCTCTTGCACCCTTAATCCCTGCCAAGGGGAAATAGAGATTTTGGGCTCTCGGTTCGTGTGGCTGATGTTTGTCCTACAACAGACTGATTCCCCTGGTTTGGCTTTCGGAGGGACCTTCCCTGTTCTCATGGACTTTGTTCCTTTTGGGTTTTTACACCAGATGTTCAACATGGTGTTCAGTGGCCGGTACATCATCCTGCTGATGGGGCTGTTCTCCACGTACACGGGCCTCATCTACAACGACTGCTTCTCCAAGTCCCTCAACATGTTCGGTTCCTCCTGGAGCGTCCGGCCAATGTTCAACAAAGCCAACTGGTCGTGAGTAAACCCTTGGTAACTTTGTAGAGACAGTGAGAACCAGGTGACTTGTCCTTCCCCGTTGTCCTTCCGGCTCAGGAAAACAAAAATTTCTGACCTCTGTCTCAGGTAGATTTGGAAGAGGGGTGTAAATGGGATGATATGTGCCAAGGTTCAAAACGGCTTTTTTTTTCCCCAGAAAACTTAAAAAGATGCAGTTTCTCACCTATTTCCCCATAGACATTTCAAAATTCCTGTCCACTGCACCTGTCTTTCTTGTGACACTGAGTAAAAGGTCAAGAAACAGGGGTTTATTAATTTGAGAAAGTCTCTAGAACCATCCAGACTCTACAACCTTCAACTTCTCTCAGTTTAAGCTATTCCTTGCTCTGACAAGGCAGGAGTGTTGTTAGTTTTTACAGAATGAGGGTGGCATTGCAGTTGTTAATGTTTGTGTGATCATATTCCCAAACAGAGATGCTTTGCTGGAGACCACTCCCCTGCTGCAGCTGGATCCTGCTATCCCAGGGGTGTTCGGTGGGCCCTACCCGTTTGGCATTGACCCAGTAAGAGCTCATCCTTCCTCTGCAGTCTTTTGTGCAAAATCCTCTGTGTCAGCAGAAAGAAAAGTACCTGTCTGTTCACTGTTCTGGGAAAGATTCCCCACCCCAGCCATTCCTGTAGCAAGTCCATCAATGGTGGGAATACTGAACGATAGAATTCCTACTGAGATGTCAGATTTGGGATAGAAACCCTTGCTCTGAGGTCTGTTAAAGGCTGCTTTCTCACCCTTTCTAACCTGCAGTGCTTTAATCAAATCTGATTAGCCTTGAAAATCACTTTCTGAAGTTGCTTTTTTACTTTGGGGAAAGTTGTTAACCTCTTTTTTCAGTCACCCTTGGAAATGTACATTTCCCAGTAATCCTGTCACTTTGTACCTGCCTGCATCAACACCTCTGCTCTTAACTCTGCTTGTAATATGTGACAAACCTTGTGTGGGTTTCATGTAAAGAAGAAATGTGGGAAACCCCAGCTGTGTGTAATTGTTCCTTTAAAGGGATAATCATATTCTTTCTGTTAAGGATGCAGCCTCTTTTCTCCTGCACCTTTGAGGTACCATGAAAACAGGTTTGATTCATGCTCGGTGGTGGGCTCAGTTACTGTCAGGTTGTTCCCAGCTGAAAGCTTGTCTGCTCATTTCCCCAAAAGATATCTGTAGGACAAACACATCTTTAAAAACCTGCTTTTTCAGCCTCACACTTCCTGACTGGTTCATACTGTTTAGCTTAAAGGGAGTGTTTTCCTTCTCTTGTTTTCCTTTCCCTGGTATCTGACTGGGTGTTGTTTTTCACAGATCTGGAATATTGCCAGCAATAAGCTGGCCTTCCTCAATTCCTTTAAGATGAAGATGTCTGTGATTCTTGGCATTTTCCAGATGCTCTTTGGTGTCGCGTTGAGTCTCCTCAACCACATGTAAGTGCTTTGCTCTGGTTTTCTCCTGGTGGGAGGAATGGAATGTCTTTGGGTGTTTTGTGGTTTAAGAGGCCTGTCAGCCCTCACCTCCTGATAGAAGGTGCAGGGCAGTTATCTCTGACTGTGTGTGGAGCTGTGCCTGTCAGGCAGTTCCTGTGCTCCACGTCCAGCTCTTGTTGAGCTGCTGAGCCCCTGCACTGTCGTTCCAAAGACTCTTCACACTCTTCTTAAAAGCTTTTGCCCTAATTCTAACCAAATCTAATAAAAATTTCTTTTTTCTTTTTTTTCTTCCCTGTAGCTATTTTAAGAAGCCACTGAACATATACCTTGGATTTATCCCAGAAATGATTTTCATGTCCTCCCTCTTTGGATACCTTGTTATTCTCATCTTTTACAAGTGGACAGCCTATGATGCTCACACATCCAAGGAAGCACCAAGCCTCTTAATACACTTTATCAACATGTTCCTGTTCTCCTATGAGGACACCAGTAATAAGATGCTTTACAGTGGGCAGGTGCGTGCTCTTGCTAGAACAGAATCAGAGATGCTTCGTGATACTGGAGTTTCATTGACCTTGTCATAATTGTGAAATAAAGCATGAAACATCTTTCCACAGAGCATTTCTGGAGGCTGATACTATGTAATGTTGAAGAAGGAAGGAATAATCCCTATACCAGGAATTTTTATTTGTCTGACCATAAGTCAGCTGTGGCTTCAGAACGTGTGGAATCTAATTAATAGCAGAAAGCAATCAGGAATGTTGTCCCATGTCTGCATGTTTCCTCCCAGCAGAATCAGACATGTGCCAAATTCTCATTCCCTTCAGAATCTTGTGGATTTTTCCCCAGTCTAACCCAGTCTCAGCATTAAATGTTATGCTCAGTCAGAGGTGGCAGCTGCAGGCATTAAGTATTTAATTGTTCCTTAAAGAGAGAGAGATAGTGAAGCATCCACAGAGGGGAAATTCAGCCATTCTTGGTGGGTTCTGTGTGTGTTTGTGCAGGGGCTGCAGCTGAATTACCTGAGACTTGTTTCTTTTGCAGAAAGGGCTCCAGTGCTTCCTCGTGGTGGTGGCCTTGCTGTGTGTGCCGTGGATGCTGGTGGCCAAACCCCTGGTCCTTCGCCAGCAGTATTTAAGGAGAAAACACTTGGTGGGTGACTCCCTTTTATATTTTACATAGGAAAACTGGTTTATGGTTGAAAAACTATTTTCTCCATCCTGAGCTTGGATTCATGGGTTCACATTGCACTGAAACCTGTAAAGTGTTTTTGCATATTCCTGGGAATACCAGCAGGTGGGTGTTACTGGAGACAGAGTGTTGCCTGCCTGCTTCCCAGACCTGGATCCAGCATCAAACCTGCTTTTAAAAACCTATTATGTTGGTAATGATTGAGTGTCTCTGGCTTGGGCTTTGGTAGCTGGTTTAGGAACAGTCTCACTGCCTGCTGGATGCACTTCTGTGGCTGGGCTAGGCTGGCAGTGGGAAATAGAGATGGAATTGGCTGGCAGACTTCTCAGCTATCTTTGTTAACAGCTTGGAGGGTAAAAAAAAAAAGCAGTTAAAAGGAAAAAGAGACTTAGAGACTCGTGTGAGAGGTTGTCTGCTGGGGTGCTGTGTAGGTTTCCAGCTGCACTGTGCAGTACCTGCGTGTGAGATGCAGGAACGTGGCGCACGGGCACTGCGGAGACGTGCGAGCGCTCCCTGCATGTCTGGCAGCGCCGTGAGGATGTGCAGCGAGTCCAAGATCAGCTCAGTTACAGACACTCCCTCTCCCTTCTCTGACCACCTTTCATCCTCCCATGTCCCCTCCATTCGTCTCCCTTTCTCTTTTTGTTTTCTTCCTCCTCCCTCTCTCTTCTTCCGTCCACCCCCAGGAAGGGCAGCCCGAGGAGGCCCAGGGCAGCACGAACGCGCAGGCGCTCGAGGCAGCAGCGGCTGCAACAGTGAGTGCACTTCGAACTCGCCTGATGCATTACAGATGGGAGTTGGCTTTGTGTCTGGTTATCGAGGGAGCATGGAATGTATCTGAATCTCGTAAGGGAATGACAAGTGCACCTTTAGGGTGAAAAACACTTTCTCTTGGAAAGAGCAAAGTTTAGCCAAATTGATACATTCTGGATGAACACCCAGGCTGGAGGATGGTAGTTGTGTGTGTGCACAGAGACATTTCCTTGCAGGAATGCTGCTGAATCCAGCCTGCAGAGCAGCACAGGATTTCCTGCTACCACATCCCCCCATGTTAAATTCTCTTTTTTTCTTCTGCTTGTGTATTTGTTTAAGATAGATTAGGATTCTTCTCAGTGCAGCATTTCTGTTTGCATTACGTGTTCCCAAACACACGGTGATGTGATGGCCTCCAGCAACTCCATGTCAGTAATCATTGGATTTGTGACACATCTGTCCTGTACACACTTTGACCTGAAATTATGATAAAATGGTTGTGCACAAACAAGCTTCTTGGTAGTGGTTGTTTTGACTTTTGTGTTTCTAAGCCTACAGATGGCCCTTTGCTGCCAGAGCTTTCTGCTGAGGGTTGTGGCAGCCCCCAGAACTTAGTCCCTTCCCCAATGCTGCCTATTTCAGCTACATTTTAGTTCTGAATCTGCCTGGCTAGCTAGGAGGTGTGAATCTCACCGATTGTGTGAAGCACATCGTGCTGTCCAGCTGCCAGAGGTGCTGGAGGGGCATGTCAGCTGGTTCTCTCATGACATTTTAGTCTCCTCACAGAAATGTCAGAAATGAAAATGGATCTTTTGTGCAGGATCCGTCCAGCGTATGAAATGCGTCTCCACGGGGAAGCTGCGAGGGGAGGTCATGTGTGAAGTGTGCTTAGAAGGATCAAGTAAACAATTGGAGCTGTTGGAGCTGTGTTTAGGTTGGCTGGTTTACAGGGAATGGATATGAGTCGAGTGTGAGGGAAAGGCTGCTCAAGTGCGAGTTCACACAGGCTAGAAATACATAAATAGAATATTGACAAGAGTCATCAGTGACTTGTGGTGTTTCAGAGATGCTGAAAATCCTGATAAAAGCATTGTCTTAGTCGTTAATATGGAGGAGGTTTTTTGAATTTTATTTCTGTTTTCAGAGCATAAACGCCTACCTAATTTGTTTTTAGAAGCCTGACAAAATTCTAAGTCATATCTGGCATTTTAGGCGTATTTATAATTCAGCCTAAAATCTGAGCAGGCATCTAAGGACAAAGGAGGTAGAGGAACTCAAGAGCTGCTGGTCTGTGCAAGCACCGAGTCATGGGACCTTCAGCCTCTTTTGTCTACATGGCCATCCCTGGACTTTTGCAGTCTGGATATGGCAAGTCAGGTGACATCCTGTGTCACAGGTGACCCAAGACAGTGCTGAAGCTGGGCACAGGGTTTATTTCTGTTTATGGCATTATAGTTTGCCTCCCTAGGGGTCAGACTCAGGGGTCAGGTGGGAACTGCTCCCAGTTCAGCATTTCAGCTCAGTCTCTGTGTTGTTCTTTTCCCTTTGAAGTCCTGGAAGTGCAGCTGAGGGTCAGATGCTGAATGTCAGAACAAATGTCTCTAAAAGAACCTGCTTGCACAACGTAGAGTTTCCAAGCAGGGGAAGACGTGGTTTTCCGTGCAGTGTTGGTGTGCCTGAGGCTGATGGGGACAAGTGTGTGTGTGTTTTAGTGTGTTCAGCTCCATGACCTGCTCCAGTACCCAGCAGTGGTGTGTCCATGCCTGTCCAGCCGTGCTGGGCAGGACGTGGGGCCAGCAGATGTCCTCTGAGAGGTGTGCCTTTATTGTCCTCATGGTTGCAGTTACACTGTAGAAATGTACCAAGGATTCACTCAGACAGACTTTTTTTTTTTCCCCAGTCCCAGCAGGAATCAGCACCTTTCCCATCCAAGCTGGGAAATAGAATTGTACCTGCATTAATCTGGACCTTAATATTTAATATTTTGTTTCCCTCTGTGAGCTGCTGCTGCACATGGAGTCATGAGAAACCTGCACTTTTGCATTAAACCCAAACAACACTTTGCTCTTTCTTTTCTGCATGTGTCAGGGCACGCACAACTTTGGTGGGATCCGGGTGGGCAATGGCCCAACGGAGGAGGATGCTGAGATCATTCAACATGACCAGTTATCTACCCATTCTGAGGAGGGGGAAGAGGTAAGCACCTGAGCATCCTCGCTCTCAGGGCACTGCACTCGGCAGCAGGATGAGCTCACTGGGACTGTAGTTACTCATTTCCAGGCTGTTTGAACAGCAACATTCCCAGTGAAGTGTGTTCCTAGCAGTTTTCTCTTTGACTGTCTCTTGATCACTCCCAGGACTCCAGGAAAAGCAGCATAATTTGCATATCCTGGGAGATGTGGCTCCAAAGAGCCACCATCTCAGGGGTGCACAGCACTCCCAGGTGCCACACGTTATCTGCTTCTCCCATGCCAGTGGAAATTCGGGGGCTGTATTTCTGCAGCACTGAAATTTTGTTCATGTATTCATTTTGACTGCTGGGGGTAATATTAATTACTTCCCTTTCCTCTGGGAGAGGAGAAAAACAGTCAATCTCACGTAGTTGGGGAGTTTTCTGATGCCTCTGAAGGACTGCAGCAGATCCTGCCTCTGTAGTGCATGGGATGTGTTCCTGCTTTCCGTGGCGTGCGTAGGAGGGAATTGCTGAATGTGTTCATGATTAATGTGATCAAAACACTGCACTAAATATAAATTTATGTTTTCAAGCCTACAGAGGACGAGGTGGTAAGAGCACAGCAGCTTTGCCTTCATGTGTACCTGGGCCATTTCTCATCGGTGTAAAACGTGCTGAATGGGACTTGTTATGTCACAGCATCTTGTTTTCCAAAAGATCTCGCTGTTTTCATGTTACAGGCCATTTTTAGTTCATACACACATACATCAACAGACTTTTAATTACTTCATCTATACAGCTTGTCTGTCTGATCCCCTGTCTGCAGATTGTTCCCAGTTACCTGGGAAACTGTTCAGCTGGAGGTCTGAAACTGAAAAGTTTTCACTTCTGAGCTTCCACAGAAGTCTCAGGTTTTTTTATGTTGTGGCCTTCTTAATTTTGTGCTGCAGAAAACTCTTTAAAGATATTTCTTCCCACAAACCATCTGCCATGTTAAGGATGATGCTGGTTGACCCAGAGAGCAAATGCAGCACAGCCAGTCCAGTTTCATCTAGTTCAAGGACTGAACTAGCCAGAGGCTTTGTGTAAAAGAGAACCTCTGTTCTGAGAAACTGCTCATCCATAAGCACTTGTAAGAAGTATTAACAAAATGGGGGTGTTAATACTGATGCAGGCTTGAGTGTCAGTTTCAGCACAATCAGGTAACCAGTTTTACTACAAAAAAAAGTACAAATGGCATGAAATCAGAACAGCTTGACCGGGGCACTGCTGCTGAAAATTGTGCTGAGAGTGGTTTGCTCGGAGCTCTGCTGTGCACAGGCCTGTGTGGAATGGGAGGGAAGGGAAGGGGCACGGGGTTCCTGTTCTGGTGCACCTGATGTCTCACTGAACCTGGGGAAAATGTGTCAACCCACAAGGACTGTGCCACAGCAGTCCTGATGCTCCCACTCCTGGCTCAGTGGTCGTTCTCTCTGGCAGTTGAACTCAGCTTTGAAAGGTCGTTGTTTAAACATTTCCCACATTCCCTCCTGCTGGTCTGCTCGTGTGTCCGGAGCTGGAACTGTTGGCTAGGGCAGCCTTTAGTGAAAAACTTCACAGCTCATGTTCTGTAAAGAAAGGATTAGGATTTTGACAGCTAATTTAACTGAATTGCTTGAAATATTTATTGCCTTGGATATACTAGGGGAGAATTAAGAGTATAAATAACTTTGTGTGCATGCCTAGAGCATTAGTCACTGGATGTATTTAAAACATCATGTTCACTTAAATCTGAGCAGTTTCTGAAGCATGGATTAAATCCAAACTGCAGGGAATGCTTTCCCAAGCTGCAGGATAAGAAACTGCCCTACATGGCAGACTTCCTTGTAAGTTCTTCTTTTATTATTGCAGAAAATTACTGAGACGCAGAGATTTTGCCAGTGAATGGTGCACAGATGTGACCTTTTCAGGGTAGCTTGATGCATTATTTTTGCTTTCAAAAAGGGCAGGGTCATCTCTTGCAAAATGCTTGCAAAATGCTCCTGTTGCTCCTGTAGCAAAGGTACACACAGCACAGCTTGGGGCACTGCCTCCTTCCCGCAGGCAGCATCTCTGGGTCACCAGGGAGTGCACAGCAGCACCACCTTCTGCTGAACAGTCTTTTCCTGGCTAAGCTCATGGATGAATTTGGAATATCCGACTTCCACGTGCCAGAATAAGAAAACAATATTCACGTCGCAGCATCTGTCATTCCGCAAAACCTGTCGAGACGAGATTCATTTTTCGTTGGCGGCACTGGCGTGCTAAACCAGGAGAAGACGGTGTCAGTGTGCAGTGTCACACACAGTGTCCCTGGTGATAGCAGCTGTCCCCCTGCCCGTGTCCCTGCCCAGCCCATGCTGTTCTCCCAGTTCCCCTCATCCTGTGTTCCCTTTGCAGTTTGACTTTGGGGACACCGTGGTGTACCAGGCCATCCACACCATCGAGTACTGCCTGGGCTGCATCTCCAACACCGCGTCCTACCTGCGCCTCTGGGCCCTCAGCCTCGCCCATGCCCGTGAGTGTCCCCAGGGAGCTGAGCTGGGGGTCCCTGGGCCTGCTCAGCCCGGGAGGGTGGGAGGCAGCAGCAGCAGCACAGGAGGCCTCTCGGGGCTGAGCTGGCACAGGACAGTGCTGTGTGTGCATCACCTGGGAGCAGTGAGCTGCACACAGCAGGGTCTGCTCCCACAGCTCTGCCGAATGGGAGGAATGGGGTTAAAATCACTGAATAAAGCAAAGAGCTGTTGAGCAAGGACTCTGCCCTGTGTGACCTGTGGAGGCAATGTCCTGACACACTTGGCTGTGTAAGCTCTTGTCCCTCTTCAGTTTCCACCTCATTGTAGCAGGGGTTTGCTTGACTTTAGCTTTTACTTTACTAGTAAACAACCCTGTGTTCCTGCTGACATGAGTCTTCTCCCCTTTGTCTCGGCAGAGCTCTCAGAGGTGCTCTGGACCATGGTGATCCACATTGGCCTCAGTGTGAGGAGCCTGGGGGGAGGCTTGGGCCTCTTCTTCATCTTTGCTGCTTTTGCCACGCTGACAGTGGCCATTCTGCTGGTCATGGAGGGGCTTTCGGCCTTCCTCCACGCCCTGCGCTTGCACTGGTGAGTTACTGGAACATCAGAAACTCGGGGGGCTCTTCATAACAAGAAAATTGGTGTCACCTGGACTGTGCAGAAATGCCATCTTCTAGAAGGCAGAAAGTCTTGAAAGGGGTCAGAGATTTCAATCCTGTTTGTAGTAAAACACCTCCCCTCAGCTGTTGTTTAAAGTTGTGGAGCTCTGCTTAGAAACAAGCACTAAAAGACTAAAGTTATAGAACCAAAGCTTTGGGAGCAGGGGCTGGGGAGGCTGTGCTGGCTGGAGCAGAGTGCTTTGTGGCTTTCAGCAGAACTTTCTCGTTCCATCTCTTGGTCTTTTCCCTGATTCCTGTGTTTGATATCCTTTGTGTGCCATAGCCACTGACTGCAGGTTCGTTCTCAGGCTCTTGCCTTGGACAGGAGTGGCTTTGCCTTCTTTGCCCTTGGGGTGCTTTGGGATGGAAGTGAGTTTTTTCTAGTCTTGCTTTTGGAAGTTGCTTTTGCAGCCCCTTTCCTGTGATCATTAAGCTCCTGTGTAAGCAGCCAGCAAAGCAGAATGAATTACTCTGCTCTCAAGTATGGAAAATATTCAAGAGCTTTCTCTAATCCGTGTTGAAGAGAACTCACTGTTCCACTTCAGATTTCCTCATTAGTGCACTGGTGGGATCAGAGGAGCAGCTGGGTGTAGGATTTTCTCAGCCTGAAATGTAGGAGAGAGTCTGTGCCTCTCCGGGGTTCAGGCTGCTGCCACCTCCTCAGGCTGCTGATTTCCTGGGGGGTGAGGGGGTGTCTTGAGAGCAAAGGGAAGTCTCTGAAGATGACAAGACATACTCTGTCTTGCTTAAATGGGAAGAACAGTTTAGGAGCACTCTCTGAAAGTAGTTCTGTAAGTGCAACAGGAAGCAAGTGCCTCTAAAAAAAAACCCAAAAAGATCAGCCTTTTTGCACTTTTCCTCTGCTTGTGGGGAAGGAAAGCTCTGGCCTTTTGCCCCCTCCCTTGGCAGCTAGTGAGGTGCAGGCTGGGGGGTGCAGGCTGGGGTGTCCTGGCTCCTGGGGCTGCAGGCTGGATGTTCCTGGTCCACCTGTGTCTCTGCAGCCAAGCGAGCCAAGCTGATCCTGGGGCGAAGCCATCTTGTGCTGAGGGAGCCAGGGGGGCACTCCTGGAAATGGCTGCTGGATGGTGTCTCTGTTTTTCCTGGCATCCAGCCTGAACCCTGCATAGCAGTCAGTCCAGAGCTCCTTGCTGACTGGCCAGAGGTCCCTCAGCCTCGCCCTGCTGTCACCGTGCTGGGCCCCTGCAGGAGCCCCACAGACCTGCTGGGCACTGAGCACTCCAAGAGGAGCAGAGGGCAGCAGTGCTGTAACTCCACATGTGGTGGGTTTGCTCTGTAATTCCTTGAGGATTAGAGGATTTCCAGGGCTGTGGGCTCTCTGGGCTGTGGAGTTGCATGGCCATTTCTAAGCAGCACGTGGGGAACAGCTCTGAGGAGCTGCTCTAGACAGGCTCCATGGAGCAGAAAACACATTTTTGGGAGGTACCCGTCTTGTGTTAATCACAAACTGCACTTCCAGATATGGCTCAGACACGTGGAACAGGTGGGAGCTGGAAGTTATGGTTCACATTTCTAGGCTTTCTCTAAAGGTCCATTAAAAAACCATCTGTGTATGTGTCAGTGAAATGGCAAAACAGGCAAACCCAGGGGCAGCAGCAGTGAGAGCACAGATCACTCTGCCCCTGCAGACCAGTGCAGGGCAGCTGTGGAACTGGAGTTCTGAACAAAATCCTGTTTTCCCTAAACATGTGTTCCAAACCTGCAAGCCTTTCGTGCACAGGCTCTGAGAGAAAAATCTGTTCAGGCTCAGAGCCCAAAAAGCCAAGTTTAAGGTTCTATTTCAGACTGCAAGTGATCTGCTGAAATGATTTTGAGGTTGCTGGGTGTTGGTTATCACAGGGAGGCACCTGCAGTGGTTCCAAAGAGCACACTGTTCTCATTCCTTTTTGCTCCTGAACCAAAAACAGGCTGTTCCAATGGCAGGGGTTCCCTTTTTAGGAAGAGGAAGGGAGAGTGGAGGTCAGATACAGCTGTCCTGCTGGGAGGAGCAGATGGGATTTTCTGGCTATGGGAGAACCGTCACCTATGAGGAATTTGAGGTGTGGGTGGTTCAGCCTTCCTGGAAAGGAGGAGGAATTGAGCATGTGTTTTACTGGTCAGGGAATTCACAGGTTGTTCCATATGCCGTGCCTGGCAGTCCCAAATGAAGGAGGTTTGTTTTGTGCTTTTTCAGTGTGCATTCTTTGAGCAGGTTGGGCTTTTCAGGCCATTCTGGGGTGGAGGCAGCCCTCTGGATTGCTGCCAGGATTGCAGGGTGTGAACTGGTGTGAACTGGGGCTCCACTGCAGCCCTGTACGTGTCTGAGCTGTCGTGCTGTCAGCTTCTTTTGCTGTAAGTCTTCTCAAATGCTTCACCTTCCCATTTATTGCTTTTCAGTGATGTAGTTTGACGTGAACGTTCAGATTAAAGCAGCTTCCCCCGTTTTAAGCTAGTCACATCTTCTAATGTGAGCTGAAACAGACTGTGCTCAAAAGTAAAAGTTTATATTCAGGGTGCTGCTCCCCGAGTGGGTGTGTTGGAGCTGCATCCCACTCTCAGTGCAGTGAGTGGGGGTGGTGAAATCCAGCTGCTCATCCACCTGCCAGGATTTGATTTTCCTTTGTAAATGTCATGAGCCAGGACTCGCCTGCAGTGTGGCTGCAGGAGCCACTGCTCCAAGGGGCAGCTGCAGCCTCCTGTCAGGCGAGGTGGAATATCCCAGAGACAGATATGGTACCTCTGCTCTTTTTGGGAAGGAGTAACTGCAACAGTCTCTGCACAGACACCCCAGTGGGTTCTGTCTGGTGGGTGAGCCCCCCTGGAGGTGTGCCTGGTTTACACTCTGTCACTCAGGGACACACAGAGTGGGAATTTGCAGTTTTACTGAGTGACAGTCGGGGTTCCCATTGCATTTTTGCCTCCTACTCTTGGAACTGGAGCTGCCTGGTTTTCCAGTGTCAGTACCCTGACTCTGTGGGGTTGGAAAATCCACAGAACGACAGTCTGACAAACACTGACAGTAATTATTAATGCAAAAAGCTGCACAGTGGGTCTCCTGTAGCTCTGCTGCTGCCAGAGGACTCCTGGGCTGTTTGCTGATAATGCCACTGTCTGTAAATTCTCTGCAGAACTTGGTCACCCACGTGAGACACACGGAGAGTTTAGCAGTAAACTGGGAGACATAACGGGCAGTGAGCCTGGCAACAGCAGTGCTTCCTGCTGGGTTCTGGGTGTTCCTGGAGACCTGCAGAAAACCCTACTGACCATTTACACTGATTGTTTGGTTAAATACACTTTTCTGGCTAGTTCCCTAACCTTAGAGCAGCCTCTCTGCCAGTGTCAGGCCTCCAGTTGTGGCCAGTTGTAAGGGAATGTCCAAAGGGAGGGTTTGGATGCTGAGGGCAGCTGGAATTGTGAATCATCAGGGTTAACATGTCAGTCACAGTGAGCTTGGGTGACTCATACCCAACCCCCTGCCTCTCATTTCCCTTTGCTTACAGAACAGTTACTTAGTCACAGGATACTTGTGGAGATTATCAGGGTTCCTGAAAAACTGGAGCACATTGGCAAGGAGCCCTTCCTCCCACATGGAAAATCTTGCTCATCCTGGGGATCCCTTGGCGTGCGAGGTAGAAGAAGATACAGGCTAAAGCTGGTTTTCCTGAGCATTTCCCTCCTGGGCTCTGTGAGGAAATCACTTTTTGCTAGCTGAATCCAGCAGCTCTGGAGTTTGCCATGATTTCCCATTTGGGGAAAAATAATTCAAGTTTGTCTTTTTGTGCTGAAAAAACCCTTTCTCCTGAACTGTGTTAAAGGCTTCCCAGTTTGCTGTCACTTGCTGCCTGCAGAGATGTTGTTTTCCAGTGGATTGTGCAGTGGAAAGTGTCTGTGAAGCCTGGGCTTGTTTGTGCTGGGAATCAGGGGATTAGTTTTCCCTGTCCCTGTTTGGCTGTCGCTGACTATTGGGCAGTTCTCTAGAATAATTCTTTTTCACTCGAGTTTGTTAGGGACAGCAGCAAATGGGGCTGAGCTAACGCTGGGCTGGAGCTGGGGGGCATGTCCCTAATGTGCTGCAGGGAATTAACAGAAGTGGCTGGTGGGGAGTTCAAGCTCAGTGTCACGTGGCTGAGGCTTGTGCTAATGAAAAAGGGAACTTTAGCAGCTGGTGTAGAAAATGCTGTCTCTGCACCCTGTGCTTCCTGGGGCACTGCGGTCAGGGCCGGCCTTCTGCTCCTGTTGCCATTTTTTGTCCCTGAGAGTGGAATCAAAATCTCTGGACAGCTCTTTGCTCTACACAGAAGCATCACACAGATGGGGAGGGGTTGTGCCAAAAGATACATTATGTTATGACACCTCTTTTTCTCTTTAAATCTTTTTATCTTCAGTAATCCTACTTTTAACAGCATTCTCGCTAATTGTTCCTATTGAGAGCTGCCTTTTTAATGAGTAATCACTCTTCTATCTCT
This sequence comes from Cyanoderma ruficeps, assembly GCA_008694505.1. Lineage (NCBI taxonomy): Eukaryota > Metazoa > Chordata > Aves > Passeriformes > Timaliidae > Cyanoderma > Cyanoderma ruficeps. The sequence continues at coordinate 403,794 of VZDJ01001173.1, read as the reverse complement.
TGCAGGATTGAATTCCAGAACAAGTTCTACACTGGCACTGGGTTCAAGTTTCTCCCTTTCTCCTTTGACATCATCCGTGAGGGGAGGTTTGACGACTGAGGCCCCCTCACTCCAGCAGTGTTAAACATGGTGTGTGTTTGTGTGTGTGTGTGGCTGACCCTCCCCAACACCAAGGGCGTGGCTGACCCCTCCCCATGTGTCCGAGTGGTGTGTGTAGTGACAGTAACTTATTGCAGCACCCTTGAGCGTTACCGTGGCATCCTAAAGCCAAAAGCTTTGACGTTCTGGGGTAACGACACTGGATCACAGAAACTTTTCGTTCCTTAAGTTTACTCCCAAAGGTACCAAGTGCATGAGGTGTCTGTTTGGTGTGCAGTCGTGTGCTCCCTGTATTGTGCATTCCTTGGCAGCTGATCAGGGCAGAAAAGAAATGGCAGCTGTGCCGAGGGGACAAAACAGCCCATGGAGAAAAGGCCACACGACCTCAGCTCCAGAAGAGTGAGGGCTGTTTCCCCTCCTATTGCTGCAGGCAGTGGTGAGGAGTCCTCATGCACTGGGACTCAGCTGCTTGACTGTGGCCTGGGGCAGGATGGGGAGGGATGAGCCTTGGTGCAGACTGTCACTGCAGGTACTGCCACTGGCAGTGAAACTTCTGGGGTTTCTGGTGTGAAACCAAAGCCCTCGAGGCACATCAGCTAGTGCCTGTGTGGGCTTGGCATCGGTGGAAGCAGCTTTTGCACAGGTGGATGTACCAGTGACTCACATTGTCCTGTGCACTCAGGGTCTGAGGAGCCCTTTAAGGGAGAGCAGTGGCCCAGTCTTGCCAAAATAGCTCCGTGGCAGGGCAGGTCTCTGTGGTGTGTCCCTGCATTAGCTGTTGCTTTCTTTCCTGTCCCAGCTGTCAGTATTTCCTTGCACTCCTCAACTCGATGTAGCTGTAGCAGCAGTGGGGTGTGTGTTAGTGCTGTGTGTGACTGTCATGTTCACTTCTCGCAGTGGAAATGAGTATTTGTGTATGAACAGATTAGAACAATAATGAGAGACTCATTAACCTGGAAGCAAGGAAGAAATGCCTCGAGGTGCCAGGCTGCCTAAAATTAGGTGAGAAAGTTACGTGTACTTTGCACACTGCAATGTGCACGTGTGTGGGGCACAGGGACCTTTGTGCTGCTCCTGGGCAGGCCCTGGGCACTTGAGGTGATACAGGAGGGCGTGGTGGGTATTCACAGAGGTGTTTGCAGACTGAAGGGTGAGATCACAGCGTGGCTGCAGGTGGAGCTTTCACATGAGTCCTGGTATGTTCTGCTGCATGGGTGAAACATGTTGCTGACAGTTGCTGTATAAATTAAATGAACTCCACAACAAACACTGTGGCCTGTTTTCTGCTTCCCCAGGCATGAGGGGCAGCCCCCTCATGGCTGACCTACACTGAACACAGCCCCCAGAGCTGCTGGGGACTGCTGGGACCTCAGGGATTTCTGTCCAGAATCCTGTCAGCCCCGTGGCCTAAACCATGGGTGGGCTGGGCTGGTTTGTACAGCAAGGCCGGCGTGACCCTGCCTGGGCTGCGATGCCTCGGTGCTTATCGAGCCCCAGCGATATCCTGAGCTAAGGCCGGGCAGGGCTGTTTATCCCGGGGCCTCCTGCCCACCCTGATAGACCCTGTGTGGGTGGAACGGGGAGTTGTGCAGGGGGAAACGTTCCGGCTCGTTTAACCCGGGTGCTGCGGAGTACCCTTTGACGGGGAGAGGGACAACACGCTCTGCCTGCCCGGGGCTGTGTCCTGCTCCGGCTTTCCCCAGCCGCAGGGACCCTCGCTCCCCACGAGGGCTGTGTTTACTCAGGCCCTTCCTGCCGGACAAAGTATTCCCACATGTGCGGGAGCAGCGGAAGGGAGGGTTCTGCCGGGTTTGGGCGATTGGTGTTGCTGATGTCGGTGTGTTTCCCATCTCCTGATCTCTCCGGGAGGACGAGAAGCCGCGCTGAACTGCGGCCCCAGCCTCACGCCCCTCTTGGACGAGAAACCGGCTCCCTGCCGGTCCGGGGGATGCTTTTCCTGCAGCTCTAGGTACTAGCGGGCAGGGAGAATGTTCCCTCTCCTCTTTCACCATTCTCCCGTGCAAACACATTTCCGCCCGTTTCCATGGCCCTGGGGTCATAGGAGCACCCCTGATGCTGCCAGGAGACCCCGGCCCCCCATGGGCTGCACTGGGGGTGCGCGGGGAGCCCCGAGTTTCCCGTTCCTCCCCCGAATCCCCGCAGCCGGGTTCTGTCCTGGAAGTGTCTACGAATTCCCCCTGCAGCTAAGAGAGACCCGGGCAGCCCGAGCCCGCCCCGGCTCCGTTCCCCGGCGGGGTTCGCCTCGGCGGCAGGGCCGGGGCCGCTCCGGGTGCTGCCGGGGCTGCCCGGTCTCGCAGCGCCCCCGGCTGGCCGGAGCGGGTCCCGGTCAGTCCGGGAGTTCCCGGGCTGATGGATGGGCGGGGCCGCCGCCGCCCGGTTGCCTCGGTGGTGCAGAACCGTCACGGGTGGAAAACGCGAGACTGGAAATAGCCCGGAGCCCCGGGGGTCCCACTGCCCCGGGCAGGAGTTGCAAACCCGGTCCCTGCTCGGGCACCCGGAGCGGGCGGGGAAGGGGCCGCAGTGGCTCCGGGGCTCCGGGAGCGCTTGTCCCCAGCCGGCCCGGGACATCCCTGCTCCAAAGGGTCGAGACCCAGCCCCACTCCGCTTGGAAGCCGGTAAGAGATCAGGCCCGCCCCCGCCGCCGGGACCGCCCCGCGCCGCGGGGCCGTGAGAGGCGGGACCGGCGGCGGGCGGGACGGTACCGGGAGAGGCGGGGCCCGGCACAGGGGCAGGCAGCGGCGATGGCGATGCGGCGGGGGCCGGAATCGGCACCTGAACCGGGACTGGGACCGGGGCTGGCGCTCCCGTTGCTGCTGCTGCTGGCGGCGGTGGCGGCACTAGCGGGGGACGCGGGGCAGGAGGAGGCTGTGCGGGCGCTGGCGCGGCGCCTGCTCGGCTCACGGGCCGCCGCCGTGTCGCTGTCGGTGGACCCGGCGATGGCGGCCGGCGGGCCCGACATCTACCGGCTCTGGTCGCCTCCCGGCGCCGCCGTGGCCGTCGCCGTAACGGGCTCCAGCGGCGTGGCGGCGGCCACCGGCCTCTATCGCTACCTGCGAGACTTCTGCGGCTGCCACCTGTCCTGGTCCGGGGCGCAGCTCCGCCTGCCAGACCCGCTGCCGCGGCTGCGGGCCGAGATCCGCGCCGCCGCCCCCGGCAGGTAACGGGGACGCGGGGCCGGGCGCCGCTCACGCCTCGTTAGCGCGGGACAAGGCGCTGTTATGTAATGGGGGCCCGGGGGGCGCGGGGGGCCCGGACGCAGCCTCCGCCGCTCCCGCAGGTACCGGTACTACCAGAACGTCTGCACCCAGAGCTACTCCTTCGTCTGGTGGGACTGGGCGCGCTGGGAGCGGGAGATCGACTGGATGGCGCTGAGCGGCATCAATCTGGCACCGGCTTTCGCGGGGCAGGAGGCGGTCTGGCAGCGGGTGAGGACCGGGGCCGAGGGGCGGCGGGGATCGGGAGGGCGTCGGTGGCGGGACCTCTGGAACCGGGAGCCGATTGACCCCCGCTCCCGGTGCAGGTTTACCGTAACCTGGGGCTGAACCAGTCGGAGATCGACAAGTACTTCACGGGTCCCGCGTTCCTGGCCTGGAACAGGATGGGCAACCTCCGCCGCTGGGCCGGGCCGCTGCCGCCCACCTGGCACCTCAAGCAGCTCTACCTGCAGGTACCACGGGCGGCCCCGCCCACCCGGGGCAAACCCATGTCACCCCTTGGTCCTCCTGGCCGAGGCCGCCCTCAGGGAGTCTCGGGGATCCTCCCGCCCTGCCCCGAGCTGTAGCAGCTCCCGGGGTCCTCTCGCGGGAAGGTGAGGACTTCTTTCCTTCTTCTCCCTCCCTCCCTCGTTCTCTCTCCCAGTACCGGATCGTGCAGCGGATGCGCTCGCTGGGGATGACCACGGTGCTGCCGGCCTTCGCGGGCCACGTGCCGCAGGGGATCCTTCGGTAGGTGCAGTCCCTGCCCTGGGGACTCAGCCCTGGGCCCTTCCCAGGGTCTCACCTCCGGCAGCACCTCCCGCTGCAGCTTCCCCAGGAGGCTGCCCTGTCCCTGCACAGACACAGTGGTCCTGTTCTGTTCTTCTCCCGATCCCCATCTCCGTCCTCTGGTGCAGGGTCTTCCCACGTGTGAATGCCACTCGCCTGGGGCGCTGGAGCCACTTTGACTGCGCCTACTCATGCATCTACCTGCTGGACCCAGAGGACCCCATGTTCCAGGTGATCGGGACCCTCTTCCTGAAGGAGCTGATCAAGGAGTTTGGCACAGACCACGTCTATAGTGCAGACACCTTCAACGAGATGACCCCCCTCTCCTCTGACCCTGCCTACCTCTCCAGAGTCAGCAATGCCGTTTTCAGTTCAATGACAGGAGGTGGGTCCGTGTGTGGTGCTGGCCTGGCCACAGGGGTCCAGGTGGGATAGCAGAGCCTGGAGGAGGTGGCCATGGGCCCCATGCAGAACCCACTGGTGCCAGACCCCCAAAACCCCATTGAGGGGTGGTTGGTGGCCCCAGGGCCTCATGAGACACCTGTGGGCCCTGTCTGGAGAGGATCTCACTCAGTGCTCTTCTGTCCCCAGCTGACCCCAAGGCGCTGTGGCTGATGCAGGGCTGGCTCTTCCAGCACCAGCCTGACTTCTGGCAGCCAGCGCAGGTGCGAGCCCTGCTGCATGGAGTGCCCCTTGGCAGGATGATTGTTCTTGACCTCTTCGCTGAGTCCAAGCCCGTTTACCAGTGGACGGAGTCCTTCTATGGGCAGCCCTTCATCTGGTGCATGTTGCACAACTTTGGGGGCAACCACGGCCTCTTTGGCACCGTGGAGGCCATCAACCACGGCCCCTTCGCAGCTCGACGCTTCCCCAACTCCACCATGGTGGGCACGGGGCTGGTGCCCGAGGGCATCGAGCAGAACGACATGGTGTACGAGCTGATGAACGAGCTGGGCTGGCGTCAGGAGCCCCTCGACCTGCCCAGCTGGGTGACCTGCTACGCCGAGCGCCGCTACGGCGCCGCGAACGCCGCCGCAGCCAGCGCCTGGCGCCTGCTCCTCCGCAGCGTCTACAACTGCACCGGCGTCTGTGTCAACCACAACCGCAGCCCCCTGGTGCGCCGGCCCTCGCTGCGCATGGACACGGAGCTCTGGTACAACGCCAGCGATGTGTACGAAGCCTGGCGGCTGCTGCTGAGCGCTGGGGCCGAGCTGGGCTCCAGCCCCACCTTCCTGTACGACCTGGTGGATGTGACACGGCAGGCAGCCCAGCAGCTGGTCAGCGACTACTACCTGAGCATCCGCCAGGCCTTCCAGAGCCACGCGCTGCCAGAGCTGCTGACGGCCGGGGGCGTGCTGGTCTACGACCTGCTGCCAGAGCTGGACAGCCTCCTGTCCAGCCACAGCCTCTTCCTCCTCGGCCGCTGGCTGGAGAACGCCCGTGCCATGGCCACCAGTGACCGGGAGGCTGAGCAGTATGAGCTGAATGCCCGGAACCAGGTGACGCTCTGGGGGCCCAATGGGAACATCCTGGACTATGCCAACAAGCAGCTGGGGGGGCTGGTGCTGGACTACTACGCTGTGCGCTGGAGCCTCTTCGTCTCTGTGCTGGTGGAGAGCCTCAACTCAGGCCGGCCCTTCCACCAGGACCAGTTCAACCAGGCTGTCTTCCAAGTGGAGAGAGGCTTCATCTACAACAAGAAGCGCTACCCAGCTGTGCCAGCTGGGGATACGATGGAGATCTCCAGGAAGCTGTTCCTCAAATACTACCCCAGTGCCCTGCGGCGCAGCTTGGCTAGGCCCGCATGACTTTGGGTTCTGCCTCCAGAGCCTCCCCCAGAGAGGGTGGACAGAGCCCCTGCACCTTCTCCTATCTGGGCTCCTGGCCTGATGCCTGTGTCCTGACTGTACTGGAAGTGGGGCACAGAGCGCTGGTGGCCCTCAGCCAGACTGGATCCACCCCTTCCCATGCATGGGCAGGATGTGCCCCAAGAGGGGCTGGCACATGGACAAGGGGCTGGCAGATGGATGGGGGGGCAGGCTGTGCCCCAGGGTCCCATCCCACACCATGCTTTGTGCTCAGCTCTGCCCAGCTGCCCTGAGCCTGTTCCCAGGAAAGCTGGGCTACCCCAGTGCTCTCAGCTGGAAGCTTGGTGGGACACTGCAGAGGGACACAACAAATGTGTCCCTGCTGAGGGGCCTTGGCTGGCTAGCAGGGGCAGTGATGGGGGAGAAGCAGACAGGGAGGTGGCAGTGGGCAGGGCGGTAGAGCAGCGTTGGACCCCAGTGCCTGTGGGGACACGGCACTGCATGGCCCTGCCCACATTTGGTGCCTTTTGTATCATAAAAGACTTTGCAGCTTTGCCTGCGGTGTTGCTGGGGCTGCGCTCCCCAGGACGGAGTTTTTGAGGCCTTTTCCATAGCTGGGGCTTGGGCAGAGCCCAGCCATGGAGCAAATACAGACTCTTCTCCCATGTGTGTCCACCTCCTTTTGCTAGCACAGGACTGTGTGGAACATGGGGGCAGAGGAGCAGCTCAGCCCTGAGCCTGCAATAGCAGGAACACCCTGCCAGACATATCCTGGCAGCCGGGATGCCTGGCACAGCAAAGTACAGCTGGTGCCGACCCCCAGGGCTGCAGCTCCCCGTGTGCTCCAGAGCCTCCTCCAGCAGGGAGGTCCTGGCTCGATGGGGTCTTTATCACAGCACCTGCACGAGGATCAAGGCACAGGGAGCCCCAGGCATGCGCAGGGAGGTGGCTGGAGGGGCCTTGAGATAAGGCAGCAGACACAACATGGTGGCGTGGGGCGGGGGGACCCCCTTCCCAGCCCTCTTAAATGGCGTGGCCCCGTTGCACTGTCAGCCATGGAGAGAACCACGGTGCTGATCACAGGCTGCTCCTCAGGCATCGGCCTGGGGCTGGCTGCACGCCTGGCAGCCGATGCCGCTCGCCGGTTCAAAGGTAAAGGGTACCCCGGGTGGTCTCTGGGGTGAGCCAGGCAGTGCCTCACCAAGGAGGGACAGAGCCTGGGGGTGGGCTGGGGTTGGTGCTGGCCGTGCAGCTCGGTGGCACAGCCACGCTCTCTCCCCAGTTTATGCCACCATGCGTGACCTGGCCAAGGGTGAGCGGCTGCTGGAGCGCCTGGGGGGCTGCTGCCCCGACACGCTGGAGGTCCTGCAGCTTGATGTCACTGACCCATGCTCACTGGCAGCTGCTGCACAGCGGGTGCAGGGACAGCAGCTGGATGTGCTGGGTATGGCTCTTTCCGGTGCCCCCAGTGTCCCCAGGGTGGCTGAGGGGACCTCTCTGGGGTCACAACCCTCACGAGGGCACTGGGAGCAGGTGCCAAATCGTGAGGGGTGCAGGCAGTCCTGGGGCTGGGACAGGATGTGTTTAGGGGGGCAGAGGTGCAGTGGATGGATTTGGGGTTGCCAAGGGCCCATCAATAGGAAAGGCCCCCCATTTCTGCCTTCTGGCACTCGGTCGTGTGCAGGGCTATAAGTCACTGGCTGACTGCCCTGTGCCCAGCTGACTACACCATGCCTGGCAGTCTGCAATGCAGGGGTGGGACTGATGGGACCGCTGGAGACCTGCTCCGACCAGGCCATGAAAACTCTCTTCGATGTGAACCTCTTTGGGGCTGTTCGCACCATCCAGGCATTCCTGCCCGCCATGAAGAGCCGCAGGGCCGGGCGGATCATTGTCTCCAGCAGCATCGGGGGGCTGCAAGGTGGGATCCCCAGCACCCTGTGGCACAGGGAACCATGGTGAAGAGCTCTGGTGCTCAGGATGTGCCTCTGCCCCAGGGCTGCCCTTCAATGCTGTGTACTGTGCCAGCAAGTTTGCAGTGGAGGGGCTGTGCGAGAGTCTGGCCATCGTCCTGCGCCCCTTCAACATCCAGTGAGTGCCGGTGATGCCACGGGGCCTGGATCCTGCCCACCAGGATGGGGGGATTGCCAGGGTGGGGGAACGGTGGCAGCTCATGCTCTCCCTCCCGCAGCCTGACGCTGGTGGAGTGCGGGCCCGTCCACACCAGCTTCCTGGCCAACCTGCAGCGCCCCGACCCTGAGGGCAGCGAGATGCGGGGCCTGGACGCCGAGACACAGGGGCTGTACCGACGGTACCTGTGGCACTGTCAGAGCATCTTCCGCGACACGGCCCAGGAAGTGGAGGAGGTCCTGCCGGTCAGTCACCGCGGGGCGGGGGTGGCCGTGGGGCCGTGCCAGGGAGGGCTCTGACCCGTCTGCGGTGCCAGGTGTTCCTGGAGGCCATCGGCAGCCCCTGCCCGCCCCTCCGCTGCGCCAGCACCCAGCTCCTCGCCCCGCTGTGGCGCCTGCGGCTGAGCAGCCCCGACGGCTCCGCGTACGTCCGCGCCATGCACGACTTCGTGTTCGGCGGCAGCGAGGCCGGCGGGGACCAGCCCTGAGCGGAGCCACCGCAACACCGGAACCGCTGCCATGCGAACCCCAGCCCGGAGCCGGGCCCGATCGCGTGCTCGGTCCTGCCGTGACCCCAATAAAGCCCTTTGCAGCCGCACGGTCCTGGCTCCGTCCCCCTGACGCCGCGGTCCCGGGGATGCCCTGGGCTCGTTCCGCCCCGCGGGGCGGGCGGGGCTGCACTGGGGTCGGGCCCGCCGCTCTCCTCCCCCCGCGGGCGGAGCCGGGCGCACCTCCCGCCCGTGGCGGGGCTGGCCGGGAGGCGGTGCTGTTCCGGTCCCGTCTCCGTTCCGGTCGGCGGCGCTTCCGGCGGGGCGATGCCGCCTTTCGCCTCGGGGCTGCTGGTGCTGACGGCGCCGCTGCCCGCGCTGCCCCGGCGGGCGGCGGGGCTGGTGGCGGCGGCGGCGGGGCTGGTGGCGGGGCCGCTGTACGTGCATCTGCAGCCGGGGCTGCGGCTGGGCGGCCCCGCCGCCGGCCCCGCCGCTCCTCCCGCGGGCCCCGCGCTGCTGCGGGCTCTGGCCGCGCTGTACACGGCGGCGGCGGCGAGGCGGGGGCTGGACCTGCGCGTCCTGCTCGGCCCCGGCCGCCGCCTGGCACGGCAGCCCCGCGTCCTGCTGGCGGCCGCTGCCGAGGCGCCGGGGCCGCCGGAGCCGGTGCAGCTCGGGCTGCAGCGCCTGGCCGCGGCTGCCTACGGCTGCCCGCCGAGCCTGCCCGCGCTGCTGCTGGGCGAGGACACCGCGGGGGACGCCGGGGGCGACCCCGAGGGGGACCCCGAGCAGGGTCCTGACGCGACGCTCCCCGAATTCTTGGACGTGGCGGTTGGCGGCACCTTCGACCGGCTGCACGGTGCCCACCGGCTCCTGCTCAGCGCTTGCTGCCTCCTGGCCCGGCGGCGGCTCCTGGCCGGGCTGGCCGAAGGAGACCTGCTCCGCCGTGAGTCCGGGGCGGCCGTGGCACTGCGCGGGGACGAGGGGTGAGCCCGGTGCTCCCCGGGGCAGGGCAGTGGTCTGGGGGCCCAGTAACAAGTGAAGTGCTGGCAGCCACCCACCCAAGGCGGTGCCATCCAGGCAGAGCGTCAGTGGGGATCCACTGGGGACCTGGTGTCCTGCCCACAACCAGCAAGGTGTGCAGGTGCAGCGACGGCAGGGGGAGGGGAAGGCAGCGTTCAGAGTCCAGCCGGGTGTTTTCTCCCATCGCGTGGTCTTGCTTTTCCGTCACTCTTGTGCTTCTCCACTCTCCTGGCACCCGGCAGACAAGGTCCTGCCGGAGCTGATCGAGCCGTACGAGCTGCGGGCAGCGAAGCTGCGCGAGTTCTTGGAGGACGTGAAGCCCTCACTGTGCTACGACATCGTGCCTCTGGCTGACCCCTTCGGCCCCTCAGTCACAGACCCCAACCTGGAGTGCCTGGTGGTCAGCGAGGAGACCCGCCGGGGAGGGGAGGCTGTGAACAGGAAGAGACTTGAAAATGTAATTCCCATGCTCGACCCTGGTAGACTACCCCTGCCTACCCTCTCGCCCTCCCTGATACCGTCTGGGGCCAAATTTGGTCTCGATTTGCCCCTTCCCTCTGCTGCATTCTCATGGCTAATGGCCCTCAGGGCTTCCTTCTCTCATCAGGGGCTCCCCGAGCTGGCTCTCCATGAAATCCAATTGATGAAGGACCCCGACCACCGTCAGAACGAGGAGGAGAAGATCAGCTCCTCCAGCCTCCGGCAGAGGCTGCTGGGGACACTGCTGCAGCCCCCACGGGTGAGCAGGGCCTGCAGAGCCACAGCTGCAATGAGAGTGCCCAGGAGGAGGGGTGGGAGTCTCAGGAGTCGAAGAGTTTAGAAAGGTTGCCTGCTGCTCTGCAGGCCAGGGCCTTTCATGGCCATCTCCAGGCCGGGGTGTCAGGATCCTTCTGCAGCAAAGCCTGGTCTGCTGCCATGGCTTTCCTCTTTCCTTTAGCAAGACCCAGCTCTGCCGTTGCGCCCATACGTGATTGGCCTGACTGGGGGAACTGGGAGTGGGAAAACCTCCATCGCCAAACTCCTGGGGCACCTGGGCGCGTTTGTCATCGACGCCGACAAGCTGGGCCATGCCGTCTATGTCCCCGGTGGCCCGGCCTACGAGCCCGTGGTGGCAGCCTTTGGGGCAGGTAGAGTCAATGGAGGCTGCAGGGAGGAGGAAGGGGAGGGAGAGAAGGGTGTTCCAGCATCCCAGAGAGCCCTGGCCTGTGCCCCGCTGCTGCCCCATGAGTTTTGGGCTCCCCAAGTGGTGTGTGTCCCATGTCAGAGCTGTTTGCCTGGAAAAAGCTCTTCCCCGTCCTTTTCAGGAATCAGGTGAAGAGCTGCCAGGTTAGGTGTTACAGCCCTTTTCTGTGTGCTGTTGAGAGCCCTGTGCCAAAGCCCTTTACCCAACTCAGGCTTGCCACAGGGATGGGAGTTGTCCCTCCCAAACCTGTTGTGCTTCTGCCTTGCAGAGATCCTGAACGAAGATGGAACGATTAACAGGAGAGTCCTTGGGGCCAAAGTGTTTGGAAACCAGGTAAAAGCAGGTTTATTGTAAATACTTACTGTTGTGAGTGGGGGCCATTCTCCTCCTGTGCCAGGGGTTTTTAGTTTTCAGCCCTTTGAGATGATGACACCTTCCTGGCTGTATTTCCTGACAGTGGCATGGGGCCGGGGTGGGACAGATTGCATCTCTGCAGCTGAATCAGCAGCTCTGCTGGATACATTGCTCTTGCCCAGCAGCTGCTGCTGCCTCCCTGTTCCCATTCCTGTCCCCGTTGCCATCCCCATCTCCTCTATACCATGCTTTTCCTTCACCCAGCTCAGAGCAACAGACCTGACATAGACAACCAGTGGTGTCTGCCCCTTGTACCCAGGGGGCTCAGTGGCACCTGGCCTTTAGAGATGCTCAGCCTCTTGCTCTGCTGCTGCCCCAGACAGAGATGGAGGCAGCTCAAGAGGTTCCCTGGATGGACATGTCTTCTGTGGGACCTGCTGCATGGGGAGCCTGTTGTGCTGTGGAGCAAAGCACCTCTCACAGCAAAGACTGAGATCCCTGTTAATAGCAGGACAAGTAAAATAACAGGAAAAAGCATGCTGCTGACCCTGGCAGCAGGAATGGGAGCCTCTGGCCAGTGTGAAAGCTTTCCTTCCTTGTGCTTGGCGATGGGCTGGACCCACCTCCCCAGCTTCAGTGGGTCCTTCCTGGGTGTCCCCTGACTGCTTACACCCCCACTCTCCTGGCTGGCTACACAAGGGTTCTGAGGGTAAGGGACTGAATCTCAAATCCCACTGTGGTCCTTTCTAGGAGCGGCTGAAGAACCTGACTGACATTGTGTGGCCCAAAATAGCCCAGATGGCGAAGGACAAAGTCAGGGAGGCTGAAGCTCAAGGTAATGGGGGCGGCTTTGTGGCAGCCTCAGCTCAGCAGTGAAGCATCTGCACTGCAGGAAGGTGGGACTGAGCCCAGGCTGCTGCCACCCACGGCTGGGCACTGAGGAATGCCCTTGTTCCGTAGGGAAGGCCGTGTGTGTGCTGGACGCTGCTGTGCTGCTGGAGGCCGGCTGGCAGGACATGGTCCACGAGGTGTGGACAGCCGTCATCCCGGAGGACGAGGTGGGCTGTGCCCTGGGCCCCTCACTTGTTGCTGGGGCTGGTCCTCCGCCTCCCCCCAAGCACCTGAGTGTGCCCTGTGTCCCTGCCAGGCCGTGAGGCGCATTGTGGCCAGGGATGGGCTGACGGAGGAGGCTGCTCGCCAGCGGCTGCAGAGCCAGATGACCAACAGGCAGCGGGTGGAGCAGTCACAGGTGGTGCTCTGCACCCTCTGGGAGCCGGACATCACCCGCCAGCAGGTGAGCCTGGGGCTGCTGCAGCACCAGGGCTGTTGTGGTGATTTGTGACAGGAACTGAAGGGCTCAGTGCTGTGCTCAGGCCGTGCCTGGTGTGTCTGGGTGGGCTGTTCACCATCGAGGCTGCCACAAAGGGTGGATTTGAGGATGTAGATTCAGCCGGGAAGGAAGAGGGACTGTCATGTGACATTCCTGCCCACGTCACTCGTTACCGGCGGGCTCTAAGGTGTCACCCCGGTCGGTTCTCTGGCAGGTGCAGAAGGCCTGGGACCTGCTGCAGCAGCGCCTGAGCCCGGAGCCCGGCCCATGAGGGACCGTCCCGACAGTCCCATCAAGCTTCGTGTCCTGCCACCACTGCCCACCGTGAGCCGGCGGACGGAGCAGCGTGGGACCGAGACCACCGGCTCCGTCCAGCTCCGGCGAGGGTCCGGGGCGTCCTGCGGTCCCCCGGTGAGGGGGAGCCCTGCACGGCCGAGCCCCGCTGGGTGACAGTAAAGAGGCTGCTCCTGCAGTGCGTGTCCGTGCGCCGGTCCCGTCCCCTGCCCACCCCCGCAGGGGTTCCGGTACCCTCCCCGCTCCCGTGCTGGCCCCGGCCCCGCGGGGCTCGGTGCGGGACTCCCGGTGCCCCGAGGGCTGCCCCGGCCAGCGCCCGGCACCGGGGGCAGGCGGCGGTGACGTCACACATATGACGTCACGCGCACAGGGGGTGGGGGGAGTGTGCGCAGCGTCCCCTGGCGGCGCGGGGCGGGCGGCGTTCCCCGGCGGCCGCTCGGCGGTCACATGACCGGGCGGGCGGAAGATGGCGGAGCCGCCGGGCGCCGCGGCCGACGACTCGTGGGGGAAGGTGGGGCCGGGATCGGGTCGGGCCGGGCCGCCGGGTGCCGCGGGGGCGCAGCGCTGCGCGCCGGGACGGGGCTCATGGCGGCCGGGCAGGGTGAGCGCCGGGCTGGGGGTATGGGGGTGGGGAGCGTGCACGATTCAGTGCCTGGGCGAGGGGCGGCGGCCAAAGGCCCCGGCGGGGCCGCAGCTCGGGGGTGGCGGGTGCTCCTCGGGCCGGCCAAAACTCCTGGGGGCGGGGGGGGCTCCGGGGCGCTGGCCGCGGTCGCCGCCCCAGCCCCGCTGACGTGTCTCCTCCGCCCGCCGGCCCCGCGCAGGTGGACGCGGCCTACGGCGACAATGGCCTGGACTCCGGTAGGTGCCCGGGCGGCGCCCGGCCCGCGTCCCCCCCGTTCGTGGGTGGCAGCGGCTGCCCGGGGACGTCCCTCACGTCCCTGCGCCCGGTCACACCCCGCCTTGGGCGCTGACCCCGGGACACTCTTCTTTCAGCACTCTTTATGGAAAATGCCCGGAAAAGCAGCATAGTGTCCCGGGCCAACAGCATCGGCTCCACCAGTGCGTCTTCTGTCCCCAACACAGGTGGGGTTTGTCCTCCATGACCGCGTGTTTCTGCCCGCTGGGAATCCGCCACGTGCCGGGCTCCAGGTCTGCCCTGCCCTGAGGGAGCGAGCGTGGCTGGGCAGGGTTCCTATCCTGAGAAGAAAGAGGAGGAGGAAGGTGGTGGGAACAGCATTAGGGTTCTGTGGTTTCCAGCAGGGTTTGGAGTCGAGAATCACTCTAGTTTTGATACCTTCCTAAGGGATGTGCCAGCATCTGCCTCCTGCCCAGCTCCCCGAGGAGAGAGAAAGGGTTGCCAGGGCTCCTTGGAAGGCTTTTCTTCGGCCCAGCCTGATGTAGCCGAATGGGGCGGGGGCTGTGCTGGGCCTGGCTGCTGCTGTAGTGGTCCCTTGAGCTGTCTGGTGCCCCTCCTCCTGCCTGTGTCTCCCCACTCCCAGCCGCACTCTGTCCCCACAGATGATGAGGACAGTGACTACCATCAGGAGTCCTTCAAGGAGTCGTACAAGGACCAGCGCCGCCGGGCACACACCCAGGCCGAGCAGAAGCGCCGAGATGCCATCAAGGTGAGGCAGGAGTGCTGCTGCCAGCCTGCTCCAGCACCCTGCTCTTCCAGCACTTCTGCCTTCCCTGCATGTGTGTGTGCTGGGAGCTGCCCTGGCTCTGACAGGCTGTGCTGTGGGAGCTGGGTGTGGACCTGGCCTCACAGGATGAGCCCACATTCTGTGGCTCTAATTCCCTGCAGAAAGGCTACAATGACTTGCAGGCCATTGTCCCCACCTGTGAGCAGCAGGATTTCTCCATCAGCTCACAGAAGCTGAGCAAGGCCATCGTGCTCCAGAAAAGTGAGTCCCAAGGGCAGGAGGGCAGGAGTAAGCTCAGCCCTAGAGGTGTGCAGGGCAAAGTTCAGCACCTCAGAACCTTCTGGTATGATGAGGCTCTGGGGAGGTTGGGTGCTGCTCACCTGCACTCACCTTCCCCAGGGGAACTGGCTCAGTGGGAGCTGTTGGTGTCCTTGCTCAGGCACCTCCCATGGGGATCTCAGGGGTCCACATGTGTTCTCAAATCCTCACTCTGTGTTTTCATGCTCAGCTATTGACTACATCCAGTTCCTGCACAAGGAAAAGAAAAAGCAGGAGGAGGAAGTTTCTACCCTCAGGAAAGATGTGCTGGCCTTGAAGATCATGAAAGTGTAAGGGAAGAGCTGTTGGGGTCATGCCCTCTACTTCCTGTTGTCCCTCACATCCTTTCAGGGTTCTGCCGTGGTTCTCCATCTGGGGATAGGCCTGGAGCTTGGAACCAGGAGCTGGGTGTGGGAATTCAGAGCTGGGAGCAGGAGCTGGATGTGGGAGCTGGGAGTGGCAGCTCAGAGTCACCTCACTGCTGACCTTGGTGTGCCGTGCTTGTTTCAGGAACTATGAGCAGATTGTGAAAGCTCATCAGGACAACCCGAATGAGGGGAAGAACCAGATCTCTGACGAGGTGAAGTTCAATGTTTTCCAAGGCATCATGGACTCCCTGTTCCAGTCCTTCAATGCCTCAGTCTCTGTGACCAGTTTTCAGGAACTCTCAGCGTGTGTCTTCAGCTGGATTGAGGAGCACTGCAAGCCCCAGGTGAATGCAGAGGGGCTGGTGCCATGGCCAGGGGGGCAGAGAGAGTGGCACAGGGGTGGCTGTGCCTCCACAGACCAGCTGACTGTGTCCTCTCTCTGCCACAGACGCTACAGGACATTGTCATCAGGGTCCTGCACAAGGTGAAGAGCCAGCTCTACTGAGCCTCCCGTGCCACTTCTGTGCCCGTGGGGATGGTGCCCAGAGGTCTGGGTGCCAGGCACCACCCTGGCCTCTCTCCCTTGTGGCTGTTTTTAAGGTTTTCTGAATTATTTATTGTATTCCTTCTGAAGCCCAACAGTGGCTGTGCAAGCACTGCTGCTCCACTCAGTGTCACCAAATCTTACGGGGACGGGGCAGGAGGGGAGGGAAGGGTGGTGAGGAGCAGAGACTCTGGCTCAGGCAGTGCCATGGGGTTGCCTGTGCCACTGAGTCTCCTTGCAGAGCTGATCCCAGAGCAGCTGCATTCTGTGCTCTCAGGCCTGTGACAGCCCTGCTGTCCCCACAGTGGGGAAATGTGACAAATGCATACTAAAAACGATGGGTTTCTGGTATAGCAGTAGGAATTGCTTTTCCCTGACCTGCTGGGCTGTCCCCTGCCCCTCTGAAACAGCTGTTTAGAGTCAGCTATTGCCTTTTGGAGGAGCCTGGCCATGCTGGCAGCAGGATGAGCCCATCAAGAGCTGGGAGCTGTGGCCCTGGGAGCACATCCTGAACCCTAAACGCTGCTGCAGCCACGAGTCCCTGGGAAGGAACACAGGAAGTTCCTGCAAGTGCTGGAACACCTCTCCTTTCCAGAAACTGTGGCTGTACTGCACAGGAACGTTCTGCAGCTGTAGCACAGTGTGGTCACATGCATTTGCTGCTCTTCATTAGAATTTCTGTACACACAGATACATGACCAGCCTTGATTTGATTTTTACTATTGTAAATTTTGAAATTGTCCCAAAGTGCTGCCTGTGCCAGCTGTAGAAGCAGCTGCTATCAGGGACATGTTTGACCCTGTCCCACGCCCAGTTTGGGTTACAGCTCTGCCCAGGTGAGGGTTGGCCACTGTCCAGAGTGATGGGACCAGGGTGCTGCCAGCAGCAGGGTTTGTTCTCCATCACCATGTTTGTGCTCCTGCTCCAGGGGCACATCCAGGGAATGTTTATTTCAGGCAGTTTTCCCAGCACTGAGGAGGGAGTGCTGCCTCCTGCCTTGGGAAGAGGATGTGGAATGTTACAGACCTCACACATGAAAGTGATGTATTTTTCTATTGTGAAAAGTAATTAAATAAATTTCGCTGAATGTTTTAATGACTTTTCTGATGCTGAGTTTCTGGAGCTGTGCCCTAGAGCTGGTAGTTTAGAAGCCCATTCCAGCCCCTGTGGCTCAAGTTACCCTCTCCTGGCTCCCGCCCTCCCCACTCCTCAGGGCCTAAACCCTGCCCTGACACCCTCTGAAGAGACAAACACCACAGGGATGTGCAGCTGAACCAAAATCTTGGTGTTTAATGGATCATAGTCTCATGTGACCACTCAGGCACACACAGCAGGAAGCAGCAGAACACATACAGAGCTCTGCAGCCCAGACAGTCCCTGGCTCCCTTTCCTTACCAGAACACCAGGGACACAGCACCAGTGCCCCCACATGTCCCCTCAGCCACATCAGACCCCAGCCAGGCAGCTCCGTGCACTGGGGGCAGGAAAAAATGACATTCCACTGCAAGGAGAGTGCCAGTGCCAAGTTACTCCCGCCCACCACCCTTCCAACTGCAAAACGTTTTTAAACAAAAACAAATAAATACACAGGACAAGCCCCAGTCCTGCAAAAAGAGAAAAAGAACAACCCAAGAGCCGAGTTTCAGAGGCAGCTCCACAGCAGCTTCTCCCCAGAACAAAGGCACCCCCAGCACCTCACAGAGTCGCTGGCAGCACAGCGCCGTGGTCCTCATCTGTCTCTATCCCAACCTCCTCCTGCATGGCACCCAGCAGATCAGAACAGGCTCAGGGTCTGGCTCAGCAGCCGTGGGCACAGCCCAGCCTCGGTACTTACAAAGAACTGTTTCTTGCTCTTGGGATACCCTTCCAGGATGGCATCCAGCAGCTCGGTGGCCTGGCGAGACAGGGCACGTGAGGGCTGCGGGCGGCAGTGCCGGGGGGCCGTCCCTGCCCACCCACAGCACAGCCCGTACCATCCGCTTCCTCCGGCGCCACTCCCGGCGGTACAGCTGCTGCTCCCGGCACACCTGCCAACAGCACCGGGTCAGAGCCGCCCCCAGGGCTGTCAGGAGCCCCGGGCAAGCAATGCCTGTAAGGGAAGTGCTGGATGCTGGATGCAGACCGGCCCCGGGGTCAGACACAGCAGCTGTTCACCTTCTCTTTTTCCTCTGGAGTCACGTGGTTGGTTGCAGACTTAATCCTCTCCAGTTTCTCCGTGTAAGTAGCACAGTCCTTCCTCAGCGCCTCAATCTCCTTGGCAATCTCAGGGGTCGTCATGGAGCTGTTCAAGTCCTTCAGCTCTGGGAAGGTGGGACCGATCACCGGCCGGGCTGCCACCCGGCACCGGGACACAGCTGCCCGTGCCCTCGGGGATCCCGGGGCGGCTCAGGGCTGCTCGGCCAGGCACACTCACCCGCCTCCATGTGCCGGCAGCTCTGCTGCAGCGCTTGCAGCTGGCCGGAGCGCGCCGCAATTTCCCCGTCCAGCTGGCGGAGCTCCACATCGCTGGCGGCCGGGAGCTGCTCCTGCGGGGAGCGGTGGGTCAGGGGTGCGGGGACAGCGGGGCCAGCGGACGGCGGCGGCCGGGGCTCACCTGGTCAGCGAAGTAGATCTTCTGCTTCCCGTAGACCTTCTCGCGCACACGGCCCTGCTGCGCCAGCTGCTCCAGCGCCTTCACCACGGCCTGCGGGACGCGGCGTCAGCCGGGCCCGGGCCCTCCCCGCCCCAGCCCGGCCCGGCCCGGCCCTGCTCACCGCCTTGCCCAGCCCGTGCTCCCGCTGCAGGTTCCCGAAGGCATCCTGGGCGCTGTACGGGCGGTTCTGCTCCTGCAGGTACCGCAGCAGGACAGCGGCGGCGCCTCCTGCGGGACCAGCCCCGGTCACCGCGGCCTCCCGGGACCCCCCGGTGCCGCCCAGTGCTCCCCCGCAACTCCCGCACTCACCGCCCGCCGCGGCCTCGCGCCCTTTGCTCATCCCGCGGCCCCGGGCCTCCAACCCCGCTCCGTTCCCGGTTGGCGCCGTTCACGCACTTCCGGCGCGCCGCCTGCTCCCCGCCAATGGCGGCGGGGGCAAGGGCACACCGTGATTGGCGGGGGTAACGAGCGCCGCCCGGTACCGGCCCGCCCCGCGGGAACGGACCCCGCGCACAGCCCGGGGCGGGGCTGGGCCGGCGCTCCTGCAGCGGGGCGAGAAGCGCGGCCCCCTCGCCCCCGCACGGGACTCGAGCCCGTATGGAATAACCAACCCGTTACCGACCTCCCCTTCCCGGCTGAGGCCGTCCCCCCGCCCCCGAGCTCAGCCCCGGCACGGCCGACGGAGTTGAACACGCAGAGTCAGACAAACAGCAGCCAGTAACGGGGTCCCTGACGAGGTACGTTCTTGGCTGCACAAACGTGATCAGAACTGAGTCTATGGCTTAGGAAAAGTAATGGGGGTGCTCGGTGGGCAGAGGGGGGTGGCTCTCCCTGGGCTCTGCTGGTTTGTTACAGGACCGTGGCAGGTGCGACCTCCTCAGTCATTGGTGGTCCGGGGCTGCTGTCCCTGCCCGGTTCCCACTGCTGGGTTCTACCTGCACAAGGCTGGAGGCAGCAAGGGCCAAGGGGACACACCACCGCCCTGTCAGCCCTGCTCCACTCCTCCTTCCTCCTGGAAAACTGCCAGGGACACGCAGCCCCGGCTCTGGCCACGGGAACACACTGGAGCAGCACAGGGGTTTCTAGCAAAGTGTTAGTTGGCTGTTAACAAAGGCTGTTAGTTCAGAAAAGCAACACAAGAGCAGGGGCTACACGTGGATGTTCTTGCAGGTGGTCTGGTGGTCACAGCAGGTGTCTTATTGCCATTGAGCTCTTACAAAACAGCATCAGGAGGAGCTGGAGCAGAGGGAGCAGCCAGTGCAAGGAAAACACTGTGGCTGCACAACATCCACAATGGAGCAAGGGGCTCGGTTCCACCTGGAGTCAGATATTGCTGAGAGAGAAGACTTGGATTTGTGCACATATTAGGAGTGGGGAACAGCTGAGACAGAACAGCATTGAGTCCCAGACACCACATCTGAGGGGCTCCGTCCTGTTCCCCTGGTTACACATCAGTGCCAGAACTCAGTGCACAATTGTTCCTGGTGATGCTGTCAGTCCCACTGGACTTGAGAGCTGCAGACATCAGATTTATTGTCTTAGAGAAAGTCTGGAGTAGGCAGCATCCTGTCAGACAGTGCAGGGTGATTGTGGAGCTATCCCATCAACACCTCTTCCCTACAGATTGCCAGTGTCCTTGATTTTAAAATCCAAGCAAGGCTACAGAGTCACAAGTCACAGTGGTGTACCCAGCCAGGACTGGCTGTCACATCACTCAGACTCACGGGAGACGATTGAGAGAACTGTGCAAGGCTTTTCCTTCTAGGATTCCCTCCATGATATGCAATAGAAAACCAGAGGGAAGTGACAGGATGGTCTACTGGCCCCGGGAGCCAGTGGGATCCAGCTGGTTCAGCTCAGACTGATCCAGCAGTTCAAAGTCATCCCCTTCGGCATCAGTGTCCAAGTCCAAACTGGCTGCTCTGAGGTGAGTCTTTGCCCCTCTCTGGGGATTGGTGCTGTGTGAGGAGCCTGGCTGAGAGGCTCCTGACAGTGCCAGCTGGATCATGCCCCTGGTGACAAAGCCAGCGATGTTGTTGGTGAGATTCTGCATGGATGGCAGTGTGCCAAACTCCTCGTGCTCGTACGGGAGCTGCAGATCCTCTGTCCCCTGTGAGCGGTACGCCAGGCTCGGGATCCCAATGCTGGTGTCATCCTCATCATCTATGCCGGTTGCTTCTGGGTTTATGGAAGGGAAGTCAGGGAGATCCCTGGCAAAAGATTCTTCTGGGTCACTGTGACCATCCAGGTCTGGAAGAGGGGAAAGTGTTTTAATTGCCAGTACTCACCAACACCCACAGGCCAAAGCAGGAGCTGGGCCAGCACCTCCCCTGGACAGACTGTTGGGAGCTCACAGACCACAATGTCTTTGTCTCCCTCCCCTCACCCCAACTGTTCCAATCCCACTGACCTCCCAGCTCACTCTCAAAGAATGCTGGTGCCAAAGCAGCCACTTGGTAGAGGGGAGCACCAGCACCCACAGCCAGACTGGCAGAGTCAGATCTGCCTTGCAGAGCTGCTGCCCTCACTCCACTCAAGCACCACAGGAATGAAGGAGAAAGCTTCAGTTCTGAACAAAACAGGCAGTTGCAGCTCATTTCTAGCAGCAAGGCCGACATCAAACAGCCAGACTTCAATGATGGGAGGTAACAAATCCTCCCTCCAACCCATCACACTTGTGCCTGCTTGGCATGCCACAGCTTCCAGAAGCTGTTTCCTCTCACCTTCTGATCCCTCTGTCAGGGGCGTCTGGCCCCTTGAAAGGTTAAACATCCCACTTTCAGTATAGGAAACCTCAGCATCTGAATGCTCTGAGTCAGAGATGGTCAGTTCCTTGGCAACCACAGAGTCATCCAGCTTTGAAATAGAAGATAAAATTGAAAACATCAGCACTGAAAAGGTTATCGCCATACCTCAAGACAAAACAGATGATGGAGTGGCCTCCAGCTAAACCTGGCCTTTATGGGAGACTGGTACCTGAGGCTCACTCACATTTACTGCATAGTCTAGGAGACTGCAGCTGGCACAAGCAGCTCTGGATGTTCTTTAGTGGAACAGAATGGGAAAGACCTATCTGAAAGGACAGTGTCCTCATCTACTCTCCCATCACTCTTAGCTACACTGTGCAGACACACAGCCAGATGCTGCATGTCCCCACAGTGTGGTTTGTCCTTTCCAGCTGAGCTCTTCCCTCTCCCACAGGCTCCGTTACCTTGGGGCAGAATGCAGCCAGCTCCTCTTCACTGTCACTCCCATCGTCCACAGCTTCCTGACCAAGGGCCCGGCCACGCACTGTCAGAAACCAGAACAGAACTGCTACTGCTGCTGGGGAAAGGCTCTGTGCAGGACCAGAAAACCCCAAACTGCACATAACAGAGCAGAGCCAGCTCTGTTCCACAGCAGAGCTATGATAATTTCTGACTGTGGCTACAGCAGGTTTTTTTGCTGAGATGAACATGTTTAGAACTCCCTCGCACAGAGCTTTTCCTCCTTTCTCCAGGATAGAGAACACACAGTTCTGGCAGCCAAGAACTGGAGCAGCTCAGTGCTGTGAAAAGCCCACAGCAGCTGCTTCCTAGGAGATGGCTGCAGAGGCGGAACTGCCTCCCTCTCTTCCTAAGGCAGTTCCAAGTATTTGCCATGCCAGACATGCAGCCCCTACTGCCCACCAAGGCCGGAGTCTCTCTGTTCACAGCCTGTTTCAGGTATCAAAGATCAAAGTGTAAAAATCCTTGGGGCCAGAAGGGGCACAGAACTCACGTTGCCTCTCACGCTGCCTGGCCACCATGTATCCGCGGACGCTGAAGTCCAGGCGCTGCAGCACGGGCTCCAGGCGCAGGTACAGGCGCTGCCCCAGCCTGTGGTACACGGCCAGGGGCCACAGCAGGATGAAGAGCACTGCAGTGAGCAGGAATCAGGGTTTGAAGGTTCCTCAGGATGCTGCTTGGCAAACATCCTGCCCGTTTTGTGATGCAGCACAACACACACAGCACGGCAGATCTGAGCACTGAGGGCACTGCTGTGGGAACAGCTGTCATCACCTCTGCCAGTTTAACAAAATTGAGAGGTCAACCTGATAGTGCTCAGATCTGGAGTTACTAAGCACTCAAACATGTTCTCTCCAGACCAGACTTGGAATCCTGGTCAAGAACCACCACATTCCTGGCAGAATGTGTTGTTTTAAATTTTAAAGCCGTTCACACAAGCTTTCCTTCTGAGCCCCATTCCTCAGACATTTGGCACCCACTCATCTCTTTTCACATGTAAGCCTCTATTGGCACAGAGATTTACTTACACAGCAAGTATGACAGCAAGAGCCCAGGGATATATTGGCCCAGGACAGCCAGGAAAGTGAACACTCCACACACTAGAAGACAAAACTGAAGACATGAGAGACAGTCAGTTTCCAGGGTTAGGCACTAGGTTCATTCACTTCTTGACCATCTCAGCCTCTGCAAATTCTGGGACAAGTCGTTGTTCCAAAGAGGGTGAAGCCTTCACAGTGTCCAACCACCTGCTCCAGCATGGGCACAGACACAGGGGAATCTGCCCTCACAGCCACAGGCAGCTGAGGCCTCCTGAATCAGGGCAAGAGGAGCTTCCCAAAGCAGGGACACCAACAGCAAGGGAGAGGCTAAACTAGAGAGCTCTTCAAGGTGAAGAGGACAAGGACAGTATCACTGTGCTACAGGTTTCTCCTTCCATAAACTCAAAGAAAGAAGAAAAGAAAAAAAAGCTTGACACAGTTTCTCAAACTGTTAAAACCCAGTGAGGAGACAAGTTTGACAGACAGTTGAAAAGCCAGAAACCTACAGAAGGAGCAGCCACGCTCTCACTTCAGTGGTGCAATCCACACACTGACATTCACTTTCTCCTTCCTCCTCCACAACCTGATTATTCTGCCTGTGCTTTCCCTTCTTCCCCACCACCTAATAGGCACAGTGCTGTGGGAGACTTCCCATGGCAACCTCCCATGCAGGAACGTGTTCAGCCAGTGCTGGGTGCCAGCACAGGAGGATCCTCGTGGTCAGCAGAGGCTCCACACCAAACAGGTTATTTCTGAAGACTCTACATTCTTACCTTGCCAGGACTTTGCCTCTTGAAAACGAAGAGATTACTTAAGAAGTTGGTCCCAGTGACCCATCCTTCAGCCAAATGATGACAGAGCTCTGGCACTCCGAGCAGCCGAGGGTGGACGTATCCCCAGCTGCAGTGAAGGCAGAATTTGGGAACAGATATTGCTGCATCAGTGTCAGGGTTGGAGACCCTCGTTACAAATACTTGTCTTAATGCTTCCTTCTGTTCCTGCCCAGCACAGAGCTCTAGGGATGAGGGTCACTTGCCCTCCAAGCAGTGCCCTGCCCAAAGCAGTTCATCTACAGCCCCTCTAGCAGCATCCCAGAGCTCCCACAGCAGCTGAGGAGCAGGAATTTCAGTCACTGGCCTGGACCAGTTTCCATGCTGCTGGAGGGAGTGCACAGTGCAGAGGCAAATCAAGTGAATCCATTTACTTTCTCTGTGTTTATCTGGTCAACTGCAGCCTCCAAGTGTTCAGCATGAGGTCAAGAAGCAGCCTTGCACCTCACTTCATGTACTCTGTTACTCTGGAGGCCTTGAATTGGTCAGTTTTGTTAGTGCTGCCTAACTGCTAGTCACGAGTACCTGAAGGTTAGAAAGAGCAATTCCTTTTGTGCTCGGGCCTCTTGAAAAAAAAGAAAATAAAGACAATTGTCCTTTGGCACCAGCTCAGGTGATTTAATCAGGAAGTGACATCCAGCACAGCCTGGCAGTGGCGGCAGGAAGGTGTGCCCAGAGAGGCAGGTGTGAGCAGTGAGGCAACACCTCAGCATTTCTCAACCCATTATTAATGCTGCAGTCAGATCATAACTATGTAGAAACAACTGCTGGAATAAGCCTGTTCAATTCCCTATCGAGCCTCAGAAGACTTCATTAATTCCCACAGAAATGCTGTTTTCCTGGTATTGGAGGCCAATACAAGAGGAATTGCTCCTAAGGCAGCACCTCTAACTTCAGGGCACAGGGAATCAAGCAAGCATATCTGGGTGCTGGTGTGAAGGCAAAGTATAATAAAATGGCTTGGGCAAGTCAAAAACTTCTCACAACCATCTGAGTCTCCATCTGCCCTCCGTCAAGCAGCTCCCAGCTCCCTCCTCCCCCTCCTCCTCGCCCCAAGGAGCCAACATCCCAAGCATGTGCAGGTAACAACACAGTACCACAGCAAAGTATCACAGCAGAGGAGTCAATTAGTTTCCTACCTCTCATTGTCTAATTCATCAGGTCTTGCCACTAAAATATTAAGAACAGACACTACATTAGTTGCAAGGAATTTGCCATGGGAGTGCTTAGCTCTTGGGATTTAAGTAAAGCTTTAATGAGCTGGGGAACACCTGGAAAAGACATTAACTGTAATTACAGGATGGAGATGCATCGCTCCATAACAAATCTTGAGCGTGTACATGTGACAGTACAGGACTGCAAGAGTCTCCCTGCTGTTCCTCGGTGTTTGTTGGACACTTCAGGCTGCCCACTTCCCTCTCCCCCACTCCCTGCACACACCAGGGGAGGAGGAACAGCCTGCAGACTGGAGGCATCAGGGATTGAAGTGTTTTGATACTTTCCCACCCAGGCTGGGACTTGAAAGGGACGTACCAGCCACTCTGAGAGATCAAATCAGAGGGATGAGGGAGCTGGGCAGACACTGTCTCCTAAGAAGGAGCCTGAGCCAAGCTTTGAAACCGAGGAAAGCTTTAATGTCTTCCCAGGAACTGGAGAGAACACGGACTGAAGCAGAAAGCTGGGAGCTGAACTTGCTGGTTAGTCAGGGAACCAGCCCTGGGAACATGCAGACCCTCACACTCCTCCAAACTAACCTGTCCATGCAAAGCCAAGGGACCTCGAGCTGCTTGGAATGGGGGTGGTCATCAGTGTATTAATGTCACTAAGGGGGGGATACAACTGCTTTGGTTACTGAAAGCTGAAAACTAACTTCATTAACAGCTGTTCAGATGCCTCTTCTCCCAAAGAAATCTCTGATCAACAGCAAGGCTGGGACTTGTCTTCATCCTAAACTGGGTTATTATGGATTCTGAGGAGGAATCCAGATGAGTTCCACATGTGCTTCAGTTTCTCACTGTGGTACTGAATGCTCAGAATGTGAATCACTGTCTCAAACCTGCACTATGTCACGTACACCCTGTGGTTCAGGATGACAAGACAAATACCAGTGTCACAAGCACAAAAAGAACTTGTGTTTACACAGGCCAGAATATTCCAGCTCCAGAAGGAGCATGCCTGCAGTACTCTTACCAGCTTCTAGACCCTTAAAGCAAAAGGCCCAGTTTTTAACAGTGTAACTCCAAGCAGTGCAGAGTCTGTACTTGGGGGGCTGGAAATGGGGCTTGATTTGCTGCTATGAGCTCAAAATGCAACTTACCACCAATTTCTGGCCAGATTTTGTGCTTCCACTGGTCTAGACACACTATTACTATGAGGGTAAGTGCAGTCAGGAACAGCAAACGAAGGGAAGTCAGAGCAAAGAACCTGTGGGGAAAAGACCAATGAATTGGTATTGGCCGGATCTTTGTGAGACACACAGGGGTAACACAAACCAATGTAAAACCAGTCACTCAGGGGGAAAACTCAGCACCTGGTACTCAGTCACCACGCAGCATGCCCCGGGGACGCTGCTGGGTGACCCTGTTTTGCTCGTGTCAATTCTCCCGGGACAGCCCTGCTGCACAGTTCCTGTCCTGGGCAAGCTGCCCTCCCTCCACTGCCACAGAGCAGGCTGACTTTTCCCGGCGAGTTTGACGCTCTCAGGTAGAAGGAGAGCACGGGGACGGGGCTGCAGCAGACCCAGCGCTCCCAGGTCCCTCCCGTCCGAAACGGGACACGCACCAAACCCGCGGCCCCTTACGGACCGTTCCTCCCCGGGGGCAGCTCCCCCAAGCCCCCCGACCCCCGCAGCCTCGGCACTGGGGGGTCGGCGGGGACGCTGCGCCGCCCGCCCTGCGCGGCCCGGTCCCGGTTCCAGCCCCGGTCCCGGTCTCAGCCCCTCCGCTCACCAGAACAGGCCGTGCACCGCCACCCAGCACAGCGCGCTGCGGCCCGGCCGCTCCCACACCAGCGCGGCCTGCACGGCACCCAGCAGTGGCTCGTAGGGCCCGAGGCGGCAGCGCAGCGCCGCGCTCACCGCCTGCACCCGCCGCTGCCGCTCGCCGGGCCCGGGCCCCGACGCCGCTGCCGCCGCCGCCATCGCTCCCTCACGGCGTCAACATCCGCCCGCCGGCCGCGCGCGCGCGCCCGCCGTAGGCATGGCGGCCTCCTGCCGCCGACTCCATCCCCATTCTGTGCGCCGCCATCTTGGCGCAGGCGCGGCCTGCACCTCGAGGCGGCACGCACGCGCGTTGCCAGGGCGCCGCCACGGGCGGAGGTGCGCGGTGCTGCCCCGGAAGTGAGCGGTGTGCACGCGCACTGCCGTTGGCGCCGGCGGGAGACGCGGCGGCACCGGAGTCGGGCGGGGCGCGGAGCGGAGCGGAGCCTCGGCCGCGATGCCGCGGGAGATCATCACCCTGCAGCTGGGCCAGTGCGGCAACCAGAGTGAGCGCGCCACGGCCGTGGCGGGCCCGGGGGAGCGCGCACCGGGCGGGGTGGGGATGCTGTGGGGGGGCCAGTTAGCGGGGCCTGGCGGGACGGGGCGGGGCTTCAAGCGAGTGAGGCGGGGCCTGCGGACCGGGACGCTCCGGGCCCTGCCCCTGCACCGGCCCCGGTCCCGATCCCGCTGCCCGGCCAGTCTGACCGCGCCTCCCCGCAGTCGGGTTCGAGTTCTGGAAGCAGCTCTGCGCCGAGCACGGCATCAGCCCCGAGGGCATCGTGGAAGAGTTCGCCACCGAGGGCACCGACCGCAAGGACGTCTTCTTTTACCAGGTACCGGCGGCCCCAGGCCGTGGAGCGGGGCACACCGAGCGGAGAGTGCTGCCCCGGTCCCTGCGGGGCTCCGTGCCCGGGCAGGTGCAGCTGGGCTGTCTGTGCCCATGCAGCCCACTCCACAGCCCCTGCGGGCACAGAGACGGCTGGGCGGGCCCTGACCGTGCAGGTGGGAGCGGCGGCTCAGCCCAGGCTCCTGCTTATAGCCCGCTCCGGGCTCCCGCCTGCGCTCCCGGTCTGTTAGTGGAGCGCTGTGGAGGCGGAGCAGAGGCACGAGGCTGTGGCTGCTGCCGTAGATAGTGTCTTATATAAGCACGAAGAGTTCCCCCCCCCTCCTGTGCTGGGAGTGCTCTGGGGCACAGAGACGCTGCACTGAGGATAGGCTGCACAGGACCAGCCTCCCTCCCTCCCTCCTCCCTCTTGCCATGTGGGGCTCACCTGCAGCCAGGGGGTAGCTGATGCTTTGGCAGTGGAAGTGGCACCGAGCTGCAGCAGCATCAAGATCCTCTTGCTCCCGTTGTAGGCAGATGATGAGCACTACATCCCCCGGGCTGTGCTGCTGGACCTGGAGCCCCGCGTCATCCACTCCATCCTCAACTCCCCTTACGCCAACCTTTACAACCCAGAAAACATCTACCTGTCCGAGCATGGAGGGGGAGCTGGGAACAACTGGGCCAGTGGCTTCTCGCAGGTACCAGCTCTAGTGCTGCTGGGTGAGACACAGGGCAGCTCTTCAGCTCTGGGGTTTTGTCCTGGGTCCCTCATGTCAGCTCAGTCCCAGTTTCTGAAGAGCATCTCGTCACTGTCAGGGACTGATGTCTCTGGGGCCGTGTCCCTGTGGCACCCTGGACACAGGACCACTGCCAGTCTGACTTGACTTCACACCGAGCTTGAGCAGCTCTTCTCCATGTTCTGTGGGAAAGGAACAAAACCACTCCTCATCTCTCTTGCAGGGAGAGAAGATCCATGAAGATATTTTTGACATAATAGACAGAGAGGCTGATGGGAGTGACAGTTTGGAAGTAAGTAAACAAGGGATTTGGATCTGGTGGCCACCGCCTGGTGTTTTCCCAGCTAGGTTGCTCTTTGTAAGGTTGAGCTCAGCATTCTAGTGGGCACAGACTTGTTCAGTGAGCTTCTGGGATTGAGCACAGAACATGTAGAGAGGGGATCTAGGGACAGGAGGTCTGTCCATCCCCACTCCTCCTGCCAGCCTGCCCCAGAAGTTCTTTCACTGTTTGCTTGTGGGGCATTTTTCTTTACACTGTCCATGTGAACCTGTACCCTGTGTGCAGACAGACAGGGCTCTGCTGGGTGTTCATGACCTGGCAGCAGGGGAAGTGAGAACATCACCAGAACAAGCTGGCAGGACATTCAAGTGCCTGTTGTGGGATGGGAGCTGCCCTGGAGTCAGGCAGTGGTAGCTTGGCCTCAGTCATTCTAGAGGGAGAGGGGGTTGTGAAGGACCCAGGAAAGGGCTGAGAACATGCAGTTCCATTTCCTGTGATGGACTGGGCCCTGGAAGTGACACTGGAGCTATTCCAGTCCTGTTGTGGGTGAGAGGAACCCTGAACGCTCCCGAGCAGCTGTTGCACTTTGCGGGGTGTGCAGAGATGTAGGTCCCACTGTGTAGGCAGCAGTGGCCTGAGGAGCTGAGGCTGCTGCTGGTGTCTGAAGGAGCTGGGATCAGTCTCTGCTGCATCCATGCTCCCAGCTGCCACGAGGAGCTCTGGCCCTGTCTGGCAGGTCTCTGCTGGAGGTTGTGGGGGTGACACATTGTCTGTCTGCTCTGTGGCTGAGCTTCACCTTCAGCACTTGCCTTCTGCTTCCTGCCAGGGGTTTGTGCTTTGCCACTCCATCGCTGGTGGAACAGGCTCTGGGCTGGGCTCGTACCTCCTGGAGAGACTGAATGACAGGTGAGCACAGCCCTGTCCCCTTCCCACACCGCAGTGCCTGGCCCGGCCTGGGCAGCCTGCCTGGAGCGGGAGCAGGAGAGCGCTGACTCAGAGCCACCACCCCCACCCAAACACTGCCTTGTGCAATCCTTGGCATGCTGCCTGCAGCAGGCTGGCTCCTGATACGCCTGGGGACTTCAGAGGCTCTGAAACTGGACTCCTTCTGTCCAAGCTCTGCCTTCCCTCAGCCGTTCTTATCAGGCAGCTGCCTGCGGACACCCTGGCGGTGCAGGGGAGGGTGGGAGGCTCTGGCTGAAGGCTGTGAGCTGCCATCCTGGCCTGTTTCAGCTTGCATCCTCTTGAAAAGGCTTGTGAGCAGCTGCTTAATCAGCCTGTGGATGGCTCAGCCTCCCTGTAGCTCCTCTGGCAGCCAGCTCCCGTGCTGCTGGGGTAGGCATTGCTGGGACACATTCTCTCCCTCCCTGGGAGCCACTCTGGCTGCAGCTTTGGTGACTCACCCTGTCCTGAGCCCTAGAGACTGCTAAGGCAGCTTGTGGGAGGGGAGAGTGCAGCTTGATGGTGTTAACCCTTGAGATGCTGCACTTCTCACTAGGTATCCCAAGAAGCTGGTGGAGACCTACTCAGTGTTCCCAAACCAGGATGAGATGAGCGATGTTGTAGTCCAGCCGTACAACTCTCTGCTGACACTGAAGAGGCTGACCCAGAATGCTGACTGTGTGGTAAGAGGCCCGTGGTGCAGCCAGCCCTGAGGAGATGGCCCTGTCCCCACAGCTCAGAAGTGCAGCCCATCCTGGGGTGCAGCCCACTAGGTGCCTGCAAGCCCCCAGTGCAGCATGAGCCCCAAACAGAAGGGCCAAGCAGATGTGGCCTCAGGGACCCTCACTGATGCTAACCCCTGCAGAGCTGCCTGGCATTTCTGCCTTGGATCCAGCAGATCTTCCCAAGGCAGTGAGGACTGGCTGTGTTTCCTCTGTGTAGCTGTAGCTGTGCTGCAGCCCCTGCCTGAATGCAACACCTGTGTCATTTGCAGCACCCACAACATCCCCAGCCAAGCAGCACCTTCAGCCTGCCATCATCACACTGCACATCCCCCCAGCTGGTCCTTGCATGTGGCACTGGAGGAGCAGTTGCACTGGAGCTGCTGGAACTGACGCTGCTGCAGGGGCAGAGCTCTTTGAGAGCACGGGGAGCACAGCCAGGAGGGAGGGAAGAGGTTCCATTGACAGTGTCAGTTACGTGCCACAGATGAGTCAGCTTGTGGTTTCAAGTGTCTGCCACTTGTGCAGAGGGCTCCACTCAGGGCCTGTGCTGGACCACCAGTGCCCTGGGACACATGGTCAGGACTGCCCTTCCTCGGCTGCCTCAGGGACCCTTCACAGAACCAGGTTTCTCTTGCAGGTGGTTCTGGACAACACAGCCTTGAATCGGATCGCAACAGACCGGCTGCACATTCAGAACCCGTCATTCTCACAGATCAACCAGCTGGTGAGAAGGACTTCTCCCTCAGGAGAAGCTAGCATGGGGTTTCCCTGCTCTGTTCAGTTTAGTCTGAATCTGGTTTATGGACTGGGCTCAGGGGTGGGCAGCTTGGAGCTCTGAGTGAGGGTCCTGTGCCCTTCCAGGTGCCCCACCTTCCCTTGGTATATCTGTGTGAGGCAGGTTTTGACCCACTCTGCTGACTCTGTGACTCTCTGCTGACCCTGTCCTCTCCCCTAGGTCTCCACCATCATGTCTGCCAGCACCACCACACTCAGGTATCCCGGGTACATGAACAACGACCTCATCGGGCTGATCGCTTCGCTGATCCCCACGCCCCGCCTGCACTTCCTCATGACGGGGTACACGCCACTCACCACCGACCAGTCGGTAAGGCAGCCCCAGGCTCTCCTTCCCACCCCCACGGGCAGAGAAGCTGCCACACTCACCTTGCAGTCTCTGTCAGCCCCGTCTCGTCTCGGTGTGAGCTGTCACTGCACGGCCCAAATCCCAGGCCCATGTGCTCACACCACGTGACTGCTGCATGTGCAGTGCATCAGACGTGAGCAGGCAGTTGAGCTTATGCCAGATGCTACCTGCTGCTTACATCAGGGCAGCTGTCAAGAGCATCGTGGTCAGGACTGGCAAAAGCCACCCTTAGCAGTGATGAGAGCAAGGCCAGGAGTGTGGTGCTGCCAGTCTTGCCACCCCCATGAGCCATTGGCTTCTGCAGTTTGAGTCCAAACACTAATGCTCAGTGTCACTGAGGGTGGGCTACAGGAGTCAGCCCCTTCCTGAAGCTCAATCTGTGTCTGAGAGTGAATTTGCCACCCCTCTGCACTTCTAGTGCTGCTTCTTGCATTTGGCTCGTCCCTAACCAGTGCCCCTCAGCCCCCTGGTGCCAGTGGGGCAGTTCTATTTTGGGAGGTGCTCACCTGCACTGGCCCACTGCGGTCCGGAAGGAACTAACAGCTGCTCTTCTCCTCTCCCTGTGTGCATTTCCTCAGGATGTTTCTCAGAGAAGCAAATCTGAAAAACTGCTGGCTCTGAAAAGGGTATCAGTGTGTGATCTGTCCTCCGAGGGAGGAGTGTGAGCAGGGCTCAGCCAGGGGCTCAGCCAGTGCAGGAGGGGACTGCCACCTCACCCAGCTCTCCCTGCTGTGGCAGTCTGGGTGCTGGCCCTGTCTGTGGTCTCCCTGGCCAGTAACAGCTGGGCAAAGCCCCAGCAGCACTTGGGGAGGACAGTGGCCAGGCTACCGGTGGCTCAGAGCTGGGCAAGGCAGGGAGGGCATGCAGTGGAGAACAACTCCTTTCCTGTTGAATCCCCGCTGCTCCCTGCCTGCCAGTGGGACAGGACTCATGTTTGACATCAACAACATAAAACAGGTCCCTGTCCCTCTGTTCTCAGCTGAGCTTCATGCCCAGCCCCTGCTGTGCTGTAGGGTGGGGGCCAGACAGCCCCCCATGCTGGAGCCTCCACTGACACACTGTTTCTTGGCCTGGCTGTGCCTGTTGTGTGGTGTTGGGATTTCCCTTTCTTGCACGTGGCTTTGCATGTGACTCCATCCCCAGGGTGAGGGTAGTTCTGTCCAGCTGCCCCCTGCTCCTGTGTGTGTGTGTACCAGGCAGCAGGAGGGCAGGGAGCAGCACACCTACTCCCGCTGACCCCTGGCTGGCCTATACAGGTGGCCAGTGTGAGGAAAACCACAGTCCTGGACGTGATGAGAAGATTGCTGCAGCCTAAAAACGTGATGGTGTCCACAGGGCGAGACAGGCAGACCAACCACTGCTACATCGCCATCCTCAACATCATCCAGGGGGAGGTGGATCCTACACAAGTGAGTTCTCATGGCTCTTCAGGTACTGATGGCCATGATGTGAGCATGGTCCTGGGGTGAGACTAGGCAGTGCCTGAGAGCTGGCTTCAGATTGCTCCTATTTGGGCTTTGGCCTCATGGAAAGGCCACAGTCATGCTGAAATCCACCTTTCCCATGGCTGTGCCTCCTGTGAGGAGCAGCTCCTGAGTCTGCTGCAGCCCCTTGCTGTTCTCATCCCACCAGGTTCACAAGAGTCTGCAGCGGATCCGGGAGAGGAAGCTGGCCAACTTCATCCCCTGGGGCCCTGCCAGCATCCAGGTGGCTTTGTCCCGCAAGTCCCCTTACCTGCCGTCCGCTCACCGCGTCAGCGGGCTCATGATGGCAAACCACACCAACATCTCCTCGGTGAGTGCCTTCCCTGGCCACGCCGGGCCCTGCAGCCCCAGACCTTGTGTCTCTTCAGTCTGGGCCTGTCACAAAGCCAGGGACGGGGGTGGGTGGCTCCCAGCAGGGCTCAGGTCCTCCCATCACTGCTGGCCAAGTTCCTTCTCTTGGGAAGGGTCACTGGGGAGCTCTGCCCCCCTGACCCTGCGCTGCTCTCCAGCTGTTTGAGCGGACGTGCCGACAGTACGACAAACTGCGCAAGCGAGAGGCTTTCCTGGAGCAGTTCCGCAAGGAGGACATCTTCAAGGACAACTTCGACGAGCTGGACAACTCCCGGGAGATCGTGCAGCAGCTGATCGATGAGTATCACGCAGCCACACGCCCTGACTACATCTCCTGGGGCACGCAGGAACAGTGAGTGCCCCGCCAGGAGACAGGAAGGTCCCGTGGCCACCCCCACGCACACCGGCGGGGCTCATCTCGGCCGTGCCCACGTTTATCACCCCTCAGCGCTGCCTGGCGCGGCAGAGCCGCACACGCTGCGCTCCTCTGCGGGGAGCCCTGTCCCTCCTCAGCGGGGGACACCCCTGCCCCACCGTGTGCCCTGGCCCAGGACAGGACTGGGGCAGCTGCGCGCTCTGCTGGGAGGGAACCTCTGCCTGTGGGAGCAACACTTGCTGGAAGGAGGAGGAGAGTGACCCTGGGGCTGGGAACAGGCCTGGCCCCCTGAGTTGGGTGCACACAACCCCCGTGGCCAAAGGCTCCGTGTGGCTGAGCTAGTCCTTGCCCTGGGCAGGAGCCTTGTTCCTCCTTGGCCAGATCAGGCCTGAGGCACGGGCTGTATCTATATTTTTGTAGGTTATTTTGCTTTAATAAAGGCTGTTCCTGCACTGATGCTGCCTGCATGACTCCACATTGAACAGCCGGGCAGGAAAACCAGACGCAGCGACTGGGGCTGGTGCTTCCCTTGTCTGGCCGGCCAGCTGGCCCCATGGCACAGGAGCACCATGGCTGCTGCTCACTAGCACATCCTGGGGTGTGCAGGGCCAGCTCTGCCCCGGCTGGCAGTGCCATGGGGCCCAGGCAGTACTGGGCAACTGCTGCAGCAGAGCCAGAAATACTGGCAGGACCTGCCGGCACGGCTGACCGGGGCTGGGCCCGGCGCCGCCCTGCCCGCAGAGACACGGCACCCACATGGATATTCTACAGCAGTGAGGCCCTGTGCAGGGGTGGGCCATGAGGGACGGGGGGTGCCCTCACCACTCAGGATCCAAGGCAGGGAACAGCAACACCGGGAAGGACGTGGGCTTGAGGCCGTACAGTCTCAGGGGATATGGACACAGCAGCTCTGGTCCTGACCTGTGGGAGTTGAGCTGTGGGCTGGGGACAAAGGGCAGTGCTGGCGCCATCCCAAACCCAGGCAGCCCAAAGTGAAAATTAGCATTTTCCTCTCACCCTTTGGGGCACAGAGCAGGTGACTAAAAATACAGCCACCGTGGCAGCATGGGCTCCCATGCCCTCTTTGGCAGCAGCCCCTGTGGCCGAGGCAGTTCCCCCCGCCGGGGCAGCCAGTGCCAGGGGCTGCCCGGGAGCTGGAGCTGCCTGTGCTCTTGGTGAAATGCCAAAGGTCGCCTGGCAATGACCAGAGGGACAGCAGTCCCTGCCCCCAAGGACACGCTGTGCCGCTCCTCCCCACTGCCTGTCCCAGGCCCTGCTGCCCTGGCTGCCCCAGGGATCTGACTGTCCCAGCCTCCCGCTGTCAACCCACGCTCCAGGACAGGAGGCCCAGCCTTTCCTTTGTGCATTTATTTAGAAAAACAACCAACCCCCCCATCCCAAGACAGAACCAACAAACTCTACAGAGACAACACTGAGGGGCTGAGCCCCAGCCGT
The DNA here is from genome assembly GCA_008694505.1 of Cyanoderma ruficeps. NCBI lineage: Eukaryota > Metazoa > Chordata > Aves > Passeriformes > Timaliidae > Cyanoderma > Cyanoderma ruficeps. The sequence continues at coordinate 369,147 of VZDJ01001173.1, read as the reverse complement.
ACCAGCTGCCACTCCACCAGCCACCCCTGTGACATAAACCTGGCCACAGGGCCACCACAGAGCCCAACCACTCATGCAGGAGGAGCCCACGGGTCCCTGGGGCAGCTTGGCCCAAAGCCGCCCGCAGCTTTCCAGAAGGAGTGGGTCCAGAGGACGGACAGACAGATGATGGCACAGCACTACTGCCTGGTACCCTCTGCTCTGGGCGAAGCCCCCAGGGCACAAGCAGAGTGGCCAGGCAACACAAGTGCTGGAGGCAAAGGCACCAGGGTATAGGGGATGGGGACAGGCCTGGGGGCAGTGTGGGGACCACAGCAGGGCGGCCCCGCTGCCCACCAGGGAAAGTGCTGGGAGACGTGGGGCGCGCAGGCGTCTCAAAATAAATTAAGGGAATAGCCAGAAAGGCAGTGGCAGTGGGGGAAACACGACCCCTTGGCCCCCTGCTCTCTGGAGCAGCTGGGGGCCAGCACAGACCTGCCACTCGCTGCTGGGCTTGGCTGCCCTCCCACGCCAGCCATCAGAGCACCTGCGTGGCCACACAGCTGCTGGGCTAGCTGTGGGAGGAACCCACTGGGGGCCGGAGCTGCCAGGGCCCGGCTGCAGTGCAGAGCCCCTGGGGCAGCACAGTGGGCTCCGAGGTGGGGGGACTGGTGGGAGGCTCCTGGGGCCGGGGCAGCCGCCGGGTACCCGCAGAGGCGAGGTACGTGTTGAGGAGCTGGGCGATCTCTTCCACCTGCAGGCAGAGGGGGCATAGCGAGTCAGTCCGGGGCACCCTTAGTGAGTGGGGAGGGTGGAGGAATGGCAGCACCTTACCTGGGAGGTCTCAAAGAGCAGGTCTCGATCCTCCACGGAGAGGCGGAAGGTGCTGCTGTCAGAGGCACCAAAGGAGGAGATGCGGCCGTAGCAGAAGCTGTCCAAGGGCTCCGGCTCTCCGGGCTTGTACAGCGAGACGGCCTTGGCCCCGATGCCCAGCCACAGGCGCTGGGGCCCACAGCCCACTGGGCTCTGCAGGGAGAGGGGTGTCAGGGTTGCCCACTGCCAGAGCTGCCCCGTCTGTACCACACCCAGCCGGGGCCTCACCGCGTGCAGGTCGACATCGAAGAGTGTGGAGCCAAAGCCAGGCCACTCCCGCACCAAGGCCATGTAGGCAGCCATGGCCTCAGGCCGGCCCATGCCCTGCAGCAGCTTCCACTTCTCCACAATGGCAGCCATGGTGCTGGCCCCCTCCTCACGCAGACGGCCCCGCAGGCGCTGGTCCCGCTCCGCCCGTTGCTTGGCCAGCGCCTGACCCCAGAGCCCGCCGGCCAGCAGCCCTGCCCGCAGCCGGGCCCCCCGGCACTTGGTGGGGGGCCGGTGGGGCGGGGGCGGCAAGCGGGCGTGCAGCACGTGGGGCGGGAAGAGCTCCTCCAGGCGCGGGAAGGGCGCGTGGGTGGAGAAGTCGCTGTTGAGACTCTGCAGGCGCAGGGCCGCCAGTGTCTGCAGCGTCTCCTCTGATGTGGGCACGTAGCCCCGCAGCACCATCTCGTGCGCCTGCGGGAGAGCAGGGTGAGCCGGCACGGCCACCACGGCACGGCACGGCACGGCACAGCCATCCCAGCAAGCCACTCACCTGCTCAAAGAGGAGGGCAAACTCCAGGCTGTCCAGTGGGACATTGTCTGTGTCCAGGAAGCCATAGTGCTTGAAGCAGAGCCGGCATGGTGGGTCCTGCTCCCGGTCCTCTCCAGCCAGGCTGCAGCAGACAGGACCAGCTCCATCAGCTTGTGGCCCTGCCCCATATCGTCTGTCCCCTCCCACCCGTGGCCCCCCAGCCCCTCTCCTCCATAGGCAGCAGAACAGGACATTTACTTTTCAAACCTGGTGAGGACATCAGCCAGCAGTGTGGCACTGCCCACTGGCTGCTCCCGTCGCCGGGACTGCTCGTAGAGCGCAAAGAGGTTGGGGCTCTGGGACAGCCCCAGGCGTGACACAAGTTCCTGGGCCACCTGGGCGAGACAAAGGCAACCGATGGTGACCACGTGTTCCTGGCCACGGCACTCAGGGCTGCAAAGGGACACAGATAGGTCATAGTGGGTAAAGGCAGACAGCCCCTGGCCCCTCTCCACCACGGCTCAGTTGGGAGAGACCCTGCTCATCTGCTGTGGCACACTGCCCACCCAACCCTGCGCACCAAAATGCCCCCAGCCCCCTGCCTGGCACAGCCATAACCCCTCACCTCCTCGGCTGTGGTGTGGGAACTGATGGCCACGCTGCAGGCAGGCGCCCCAGGGCAGTGCACTGTGCAGATCATCTCTTGCCGCTGCATCAGCACCAGGATCTCCTCCAGGGAGGGCACACACTCCCTCCCCTTCGTCTTTCCCAACGCCTCCCGGATGAAACAGGCGTACTTGGCCATCTCTGAAGCAGGGAAACGGTTCTCTGTCCTGCAAGAAATGCCAGAAGGATCAGGGTGGCACTGATCTGAGGGGCACCTGGCGAGCTCCCTGGTGACAGCTGGCACCCCTGGCACTCACCTGTCCAGGTGGAAGCACAGGAAGCGCAGGACAGGCGGGGAGGGCAGGAAGGTGCAGCTCATGCAGGTGAGGAGCTGCCAGTAGTGCAGGTCACCCTGCCCGCCCGGCGCCGGCGGCTCCGTAGTCTGCTTCACCAGCTGGCAGTAGATCTCATCCACCAGCGGCGGCAGGTCCAGGCAGGTCTGCAGGACACCCTGCATAAGCGGCACTGGGTCCCGCTCTGACTCCAGCTGCTGCAGCGAGTTGAAGAGCTTCACAGCCTCGTCGCGCAGCGTGGTGTAGCTGCGGGGGCCAGGGGCTAAGGGATGGGATGAGGGTTAACAGCCCTGTGGTCCTCCCCAGGACCCCCTGCCACCAGCTGGGCACTGTCCTCACACCCAGGGCCAGCCACACCCGAGCCCAGTGCCCACCTGCCCCACACAGCATCCAGCCCAGACATCACTGCTGCCAGCCTAGACTGCAGGACCCAGCTCTGTGCCCCCCACATGCCCCTCACCGCTTTGGTCCAGGCTGCCATAGGGGAAGGGCAGCAGGGGAGCGTAGAGGGGGCCACTGGTGTAGCGCAGGATGGGGTTGCAGCGATAGATCTGCTCCAGAACCTCAGGGCTGTCTCTGTGCTCCTGGGGGGGCAAAGCAACGGCAGCAGCTGCAGAGGGGTCACCTGGCCGAGTGCCTGGCACAGACCCCCACCACCACCCTGGGGCATGTGAGGCCCCAGACATCCATCCCAGTGCTGCCTACAGCTGTGGGCACGGGCAGCCCAGTGCCATGGGCTCACCTCGACATCACGCATGAGCAGCTGGGTGGGCGTTTGGACAGGTGCTTTGCTGTCAATGACCTTCTGCACGGCGCACACCCAGCGCACGGCCTCGTTGAGGTGCTCCGTGTACAGGCGGTAGCAATGCTTCCTGCCAAACACCGTCACACTCCAGTAGCCTGTGAGGGACAGACCCACTCACCCACTGCCCACCAGCACCCCAGCCAGGCTGGCTCAGCGCCCCAGGGCTCAGCATAGCCCCTCCTCTGGGCAAAAAAGTCCCTCAGGGCTGGGAGGGTAACACGGCACAAGTGGCCGGGAAGACGCAGCCCGGCCAAGGGGCCTGGGCACCTCACCTGTCTCCTTGTAAAGCTGCTTGTCTGGCCAGAGCACGGAGCAGAGGCTGGTGAGCACCAGGGAGCCCAGCCGCCTGGCCCCCTTCTCGTTGCTGCTGTAGTAGTCCAGGGAGTCAGGTGTCAGCACGAACCAGTACTTCCGAGGACGGATCCAGGGGGTCTTCATGCAGCCCCGCATCTCCCGCTGCAGCCAGCCTGGGAAGGGGAACTCTCAGCCCTCACTGACATCCACCCCACCGGCTTCTCAGCACAGGGAAGGGTCTGCATAGGTCTGGCCATCCCTCTGGGATGGGACCAGCCATAGCTGGGGCACAATCCCACCTTTCACGAGAGCATCAGGGTCATCCTCCACTGGCCCTGGGCCCTTCTCCACAATGAGGCTGCGCATCTCCTCTGCAACGAGCAGGGACCTGAGGACAACATGAGGCTGAGCTCAGGTACCTGCGGGGGTCTCCCACAGCCCCTGAGTAGGGAGCTGGCCTCGGGGCTGGGATGAGCTGGGTCCCAAGGGGCTCTGGGCACCCCACAGCCCCGCGGGGGGAACACGGCAGAGTCATTGGGTGCAAATGACCCCGGCTAAAAATAAGCTGTTTGCAGTCTTGGCCCTGCCAAGGAATTCGGAAAATGAACAACCAGGAAGGAATGTTGGCAGCAGCATCAGTACTGCGAGTACAGGGAGCGAGCAGGCCCCTGTGCCCCGGCACCCCGTCTTCCTCAGCACCGACCACCCCAGGGCACAGCCTCTGCTGGTGGACACAGCCTGGCAGATCCTCCTGGCACAGGGAGAGTCATGCACAGCCCCATCAGCTAAGCCTGCGGCAGTCAAGCTATCTGGCATGGCAGGGGGATGGAGACATGCCTGAGGATGCGCCAGGGACGGGGACAAGCACAGCAGTCCCGGCTCTGCCACTCCCTGCTCTACCTGACAGAGCAGCACAGTCTGGTGCTAGCTCTGTGGGCAGGATGGTTCAGCACACGCCAGCACCAGGGCAACCTCCCACAACATGCCAGTCCCTCAGCTCCCGCAGCACCACACAAGGGACACGATGCAGGACAGAGGCAGGGGATCACTCACCGCTCTGAGCCACTGCTGCTACGGGTGGGCTGGCTCAGGCTCACCTCCAGGGATCCCTGGGGAGGAAGGAGACATCTCAGCCCCACGGTCATTACCTGGCACCCCTGCCACCCCCCTCCATGACTGAATGCCTCCTCAGGGCCCAGAGAGACAGGCTCACATCCTACTGCCTTAGGGCAGAAGAGCCCTGGCACCCGCAAGATCACGGCAAGACCCAGGGCTGCAGCTGGGGCACCCCTGGTGCGGGGGCAGCCGGCGGGCGCGCTGGCCGTGTGTCCTCAGCTGACCCGGCTGGCTGAATACCGTGCAGAATTGCACAAGGTCAGTGCTGAGTAATACGCTTACGGCACAAAGTCCCATTGTAATGGGGCCGCTGACTTCCTGCCCGCGGCGGTGGGACGCAGCACTGGGAAGTCCCTGGCCCCGCGGCAGGACAGGGTCAGTTCCTCCTCACGCAGCACAACTTGACATGGACAGTGCCGCTCACGTGACAACCCTGGCACACATGCTGGGACACGAGGCAGAGCCCAGGCACAGGCAGGCACCGGCTCAGGCAGGGAGCCCAGCAGAGTGGGGTGCGGGGACGTGGATGCACCGGCAGTGCCGTCCTGGGAGATGCACGGGAGCTCCTGCCAGCTGCAGCCCAACAGGGCAGCTAGAGGCATGACAGGCCAGAGCACGCACCGCCAAGAAAAAGAGACAGATGCTAAAAATAGTGACAGGGAGGGGGGAGCCACCGCAGGTATGGTTGTGCTGTGGGGCAGGGCCAGACACCACTGACCCGTGGCATTAAGGGCACCTGTCACATAGTGATGGTACCCGTGCACAGGGCCAGCACCTCCAGACACTGTCCCACTGCCGAGGCTGGGGAGGGCCTCACATGCTCCTCAGAGCTGCAGGCATGGAGGCAGTGCCTAGTTTCTCGAGGGCAGTCCAGAGAAGGCAGCGGTGGCAGCCGGCTCCTTCTCAGGGATATAAATAAACAGGAGAGGAGCTGCGGCGGCAGGGCCAGGGTAGCTGCTCCCACGCTCCCACGAAGGGGCGGTTGACACTGTGGGTTTCCAAGGACCCCCTGGCCACAGCAAAGGGCCCTCGGGGGAGCTGGCGTCACCAGTCGCCCACGCCAGCCTGGAGCCAGTGTGGCCCATGGGATGTGGGAAGCCCAAAGCCCTGACATAGTTGTGCCCTTGGCACTGCCACCAGTTCCCAGAGGGCCCAGCTCCAGCCCTGTCACTATCCCCACTTTTCACCGGGCTGGCACTGCTGGGAAAGGGAATCTGCTGCTAGGGCACCGACAGCGTAGGGTTGCCCCCAACCCTGCACAGCCAGGGCCGTGCTGCAGCCCCGGCAGTGGGCAGGAGAGAGGGGCCACAGCAAGCGGGACCAGGCAGCCACCACCGCCTGCGTCCCCCGGGTCCGCGCTGGGACCCGGCCCCACAGCCCTTGGTGCAGGAGACCGCCGGGACAGACAGGAGGCCCCCGGGAGACGAGGGTGCCCCAGCACCCCGCGCTATCAGCCGTCGCACACGCAGCCCGGCCGGAGGAAGCACCGGTTTCCGCCACTCCGTTCCCCTCCAGAGAGGAAGCAGCCGGAGAGGGGAGATCCAGGCCCGCTCTCCGCGCCCCGCACGTGCTCCCGGGACAGCCCCGGCCCGCTCCGGCGGGGCAGTCCGGGGGCTCCGCCGCGCACCGCGCCGCCGCGGCTCTGACGCGGGTCAGGCGCGGTAGCCCCGTGGCTCCCGTCCTCAGGAGCAGGCAGCGCGGGCCGAAGCGGGCGGGAGCACCCGCCGGCACCCAGCCGGTAGAGGCTCCCGTGACGGTCGGCCCTGCCCCGCGGGCCCGGGACCTCCGCGCCCGCCCGGAGCCTTCCCTGGGCTGCGGTTCGCCCGCACCCGCCGGACCGACCCAGCCCTGCACCCAGCGGGACCACCCCGGCGGCTCGTCTGTGCTCGTCCCGCTGGCCGTCCCGGCCCCACCTGGTCTCCCTGGGCGCGCAGCTCGAAGGACGCCTCTTCCTCCTCTTCGGCCTCGCCGTCCACCTCCCGCTCCGCCTCGCCGTAGTCCCGCCGCAGCAGCGTGAAGCCCCGTCGACAGCACAGCAGCCACCACAGCCCGCCCGGGAAAGGCATCGCCCCGCCGACACCGACGGGACGGCACCGGGACGCGACGGGACCGGCCCGCCGCCCGCCTGCCCGCCCCGCGCCCCGGCCGCCGGCCCCGCCGCCGCCCCGGGCGGGCCGGGCCGCACGTCACCGGCCGCCGCCAATCGCCGCGCGCGGCCCGGGGCGGAGCTCCCCCCCGGGGCGGCGGGGCCGCCGCTGCGTCAGCTGCGGGGCGGGGGCAGGGCGGGGGCAGCGCGGGGCCGGGCTGCGGTAGGGCCGGTGCTCCCGGAGCCTCCGCCGGTGGGGTGCACCGGCTACCCTCGGCACCTGGCGGGACAGCGTCACTGAGCACCGTCTGCACCCGATGTGGGCACCGGCACCGGGCACGGCCCCTGCCCTGCCCCGCGGCACCCGCATCAGGCGCTGCTCTGGCTCCTGCGTGCAGCAGCACTGGCGCCCGTCCCAGCATGGCGACTCAGCCCGGTGCGGTGCCAAGTTTGTGCCAGTGGGCAGCACCATGGGCTCTGTGCTCGGGCAGGAGGGCACCGCGGGCAGGAGAGCACTGTGCCCGGGCAGGCCTGTCCTGCAGGCCCTCCTAGTGCCTTTCCACAAAGGAGCTGGTGGAAGGCGTTCATGGTGGGGTCACACCCGGTGCCACAACTATGTGGCTCAGCTCAGCCCCGGGCTCTGCCCAGTGGCAGAGGGTCTGAGGCACCCTCAAGCCATGGGTACCATGGCAGCATCCAGGCCCTCGCCCCACTCCCGAAGCCCCATGAGTTAAGGCTCTGGCTTTGCTACAGCTGTTGGGTCACCGCCGTCCCTGGGAGCCTGGGTGCTGGGATGCGCAGGCAGGAAGCTCCGGCTGCCAGTTCCCCTCCCACGCAGCCTGCTCTGGACTGTGCCTGGGGCTGAGCCCCTGGTGTGGGGCCGGCTGTGCAGCCAGGGCAGTCACGGGCATCGAGCGGAGCCCACCAGCTATGGGGGCAGCGGAGGACTGGAGTGGGACCACCCGAGACCACAGGCTGGGTGGGCAGCAGGGGCAGCTGCGCTGTCTGGCCAAGAACTGTTCGAATCTGGCCTTTGATCCCACCGAGGGCTGCGGGGGACAGAGGCACATCAGCCCACCTCTGCGGCTGCTGAATCAGCAGTAACCTGTTTCTGGCCCAGCAGTAGATGAAGCTTCTGGAATGGCTTCTTCCAGATGAGCCCTGGGCTAATCCCAAACAGAGCAGGGGGTGAACAGGAAGTCGCCTCCAGCCCCCGGCAGGACCGGGAGGTGCTTCTCTGCATGCCTAGCTCTGCTGGAAGCCTCCATGAGCAGCTGCACCACAGCCAAGCCCAGTCCTGTTCCCGGCACCGTGGAGTGCTTCTTTAGCCAGACCTGGTGCATGCACGGCCCCGGCGCTGCCGGCCCATGGCACCATGTGCCAGCACATGGGACATCTGTCCCTTGCTCGCCATGTCCTAGCCCGTGGTCATGTGTTGGTCACCACGTGTCCGGCCCGGGCCAGCCCCAGCACAGCACCCTGGTGCCAGAGAGCCTCCGGGCCGGGCTGTGCAGTGCCAGGGGAGCTCGTGGGGGGAGTAAGGAGGGGAGACAAACGTCCCTCTGCCCCCTCCCTGGGGTGCAGGACCTAAGGAGGGTCTTTCCGGGAGGTCTCTGCTGTCCCCTGTCCGGGGGCTCCCTGTCTCTGCAGCGGTGGGGACGAGGGCAGGGCGGCCAGGAAGCGCGAGCTTCTGCTGCCTCCTGCAGGCATCGCCCGCCAGTGCCAGTAGCCAAGGAGCCGCCCCCGGCCCCGCAAAATCCCCCGGGGCAGAGTCGCCCCGCACGAAGACTGCGGTCGCCCCCCGGCATTCGTTCGGTGTTTATTGTGAGAGAGGGAACCAGCTGCCTGCCCAGCCCCAGTGTTGCACCCACCGACCCGGCTCACCGGCACCGCCCGGACCCCCAGATCACGGGAAACATCGCATGGCCAGCGACGCGCCTGACATTTCAGGGTTCCCCTGAAACACGCGTGACATTGCGGGGACCGCAGCCCGGCGGGTCGCCGAACAGTGAAGGCAGAGCATGCAGGCACTGCGGGGCTGCTCCTCCCTCTGCCCGTGTCCTGCACACAGGCGTGTGCAGGAGCCGTGTGGATTGGTGCTGCCCGTGTCCAGCTGCTCACTGGGGCAGGTTCGTGCACGGGCGGGGCTGTCCCCGGGGAGTCGCGGAGGCCCCGAACCCCGCGGCGCTGGTCCCTGCCCCGCCCGCGGGCACTGTGCCCCTACACCACGTCCAAGTAGCTGGAGAGCGATGCCCGCCGGCGAGGACTGCGGCAGCCGGAGCAGCGCGGCTCTAGGGTCCCCACACAGCTGGCGAGCCGCCGCAGCTCCCGGCGGAAGCGCTGGCCGAGAAAGGCGTAGAGCAGGGGGTTGAGGCAGCAGCGCAGGTACACCAGCCCGCCCGTGACCAGCAGCGCCAGGTCCTTGCGGCGGCTCTGGGCGCAGCTCATCTCCCAGCCGGCCAGCAGCTCGGCCGCGTCCAGCAGCACCATCAGGCTGTGGGGCAGCTGCAGGACCACAAACACCAGCACGAGGGCCAGCAGCACTCGCAGCGTCCGGTGGGGCTTGGCACCGCGGGACGCCAGCAGCGTCCGTGCCACAGCTGCGTAGCAGCCTGTCATCACCAGGAAGGGTATGACGAAGCCAAGCACCACCTGCAGCAGGTTATTGGCCCCCCGGGCTGCCCGTGAGGCCACATGGGGGAAGACAACATGACAGAACTGGAGATTCTGGTGCTGCTGTGGCTGGCTGTAGATGAACTGGGGCATTGCTAGCAGCGTGGCCAGCAGCCAGACCAGCCCCACCGTCAGCCGGCTGTGGCAGCGAGCTCGGGGGTGCAGGCGCCAGGCAGCCGGCCCCCGCACAACGGCCACATAGCGATCCACGCTGATGCAGGTGAGGAAGAGGAAGCCACTGTAGAAGCTGAGGGAATAGAGACCCTGCAGTGCCTTGCAGGCGGCTGTGCTTGGGGACCAGCCCTGCAGAGTGTCGGCGATGGCGAAGGGCAGCATCAGGAGCAGCAGGAGGTCAGATAGAGCGAGGTGCAGGAGGCAGACGTCGGTGACACTGTGTGCCTGGCGGTAGCGGGCGTGTGTGAGCAGCACCAGCGTATCCCCCGCTATGCCCAGCGCTGAGAGCGGCAGGTACACGGCAAGCTGGAAGATGTGGGCAATGCCCTCTACTGCCTGCTTCTCACAGAGCTCAGGCAACGTGCCGGCCCCGCCCGAGTACTCGTCCTCCCAGGGGTAAAAGTCAGTGGTGGCCATGAGCTCTGTTGAGACGGGGCTGGGAGTCACCTGTGCAGAGGGAGGCTGAATGAGGAGGGCTCGGCAGTGGTGGCCCGGCCACGAGGTGCAGAACCACATCCAGGGCAGCCCTTCCCACCCAACCTCACCACTGGGAGCCCCGGTGTGCCGCAGCTCCCGGCCCCTGGCCCCACCTGCGGGGTTTGTTTCCGTCACACCCATTCCACAGCAGCGGGAGGTTCGCCGTGCTCACTCATTGCAAGAGTGACCACACTTCCCGAGCAGCCGTCTGCAGTGCAGAGCTGATGGAGGGACATGACTGCAGCCATGGTGTCCCTAGCACAGCACTGTGTCCCACGAACTAACCCTGCATCTGCCAGGGGAACTCCTCTGGTGCTCAGCACCCAGCCTATGGCCCCAGCTGCCCTGGGCAATTGAATCTTGGGGATCCACACCGGCATCCCCAGGTGCCCAAAGCCCCCACGCACCACCCTGGGGACCCAGTGTGGGCACAGCCTTGCACTGCCTGGTCCTGCTCCCATGTAGGGAGCTCCTGCCTCACACAGGTTGCAGAGAGCTGAGCACAGTGCTCCCACCTCCCAACTGCTCAGCCCTGCTCTGGGGCAGCAGGACAGTGCTGCAGCCTGGTACTGGTCAGTTGGGACCCCACTGACCTGGAGATCAGGATCTGACACTCTCTAACTCATGACACTGACACTCACAGTGGTCTGACACTCACAGTAGCCTCACAACAACAGTTTAACTCTGGCCCTTGTCAGCAAGCCCAGGCAGCTGAGCTTGAGCCCCTGAGCTCTGGGGCCACAGGTGGGATCAGAACCCAGTGCCAGGGCAAGTCAACTCTCCAGACGCTCCTCTAGCCCCTTTCCTGCTCAGGGCCCCAGGGGCCGGGAGCACCAGGCACTGCCTTGATTCCCCGGGCTTTTGCCTGTCAGTCTAAACCCACAGGGCTCGCAAAAAAACTACCTGAAAAAACTAAGAAAAGCCAAGGATGGGGGGATCCTACCTGGCTCCCAGCAAACCCCCCCTGCCCTGCAGCCCCCTCACCTGCTCTGTCATTGCGCAGCAGAACCTTTCCCCTGGCCGGTGGGTCTGAAGCCGTTTGATGTCTCAGGGCTCTGTTAACCTGTGGTTATCCCTCCCGATACCGAAAAAGTGCAGAGGATAGGCCCAGCCCTGGGGAGGGAGGCCATGTAGCAGGTGTAACACCACTTTGGGGCCTGTGTTGTGTTGAGTCTTAAACATCTGCGTACTGGGACAGAAATAGCAGCTCTGCTCAGTGTCTGTCATGTGGATGTGCAGACCAAACCTGGGAGCACCCAGCCAGGGGAGCAGGGTCTGGCCGAGGGCAGCCAGCACATGCAGGAAACCCCAGCCCACCCCAGGGCTAGTGTTGGCTCCTTGGAGGACCAGAGGGAATGGGGAACACGGTGGTTCCAGAAATTGGGGTGGCTGCTGGTGCAGGGCATGCCATTCACCCAGGGGTCCCAAGCTGGTGCTGCATCCCCACAGTGCTGGGCAGGCGTGTTGCTGGTTGTTGACAACAAAATTCCCAGTTCCTCATTAAAAAGCAGATTAGTTCCCGTGGGGTAAAGGCCCCACTTTCCTCTCCCCAGGGGGGAGAAAATTGATCCCTAGCTTTTATGGGCTCCTGGCCATAATCCCTCAATCCCCCTTTCTCCCAGCTACAGCTGTCTTCGCCGTGGCTTATCTCCACTCTGCCCTCGGCCCTCCTGCTGCCTCCAGACAGGCACAGGATCCTGGGTGCTTGCTTGGGGCTGTGGAACTGCTGCACCCTGGATGAAGAGCAGCCAGGACAGGCGCCCCCAGCCTCCATGGGGTCCCCCAGGGTTCTTTGCTGGAGGGCCTCTTCCCCCTCTCCTGCTCTTTCTGCAGTGCAGGGATGCTAACTGCAGATCTCTGCCCTGTGCTGGCTCTGGGGGTGCCTTCCTGCCCCCTGCATGGGGGGAAGGGGCAGGAGGAGGGTCCTGGGGCTAATGCTGGCCCTACAGCCAGCGATGGGTGCAGAGCAGGGATTCTACATGTCCCTGTTGGGGCTGTCACATATCTGACCCCGCACAGGGTCAGGACGTGGGGCTGTGGCCAGAGCAGGCAGCCCCCTGAGATGTCAGGGTAAGGCCGGGTGGGCTGTGCCTCTCCTGGGGATGGACCTGCAGGCACTGCCAGGGTTTGGGAGACAGGAGGGCGGGTGCCAATGTCCTCAGCATACAGTTCCAGCTCCTGGTAGCAGAACTGGTGCACTGCCAGGTGTCTCACGTCCCTGCCACACCTGGGGCTTTCTGTTCTCACTCTCCAGCCGCGGCCTGGGCTCTGCCTGGGCAGGGAGGAGGTTTAGCACTGGCTGCCCGCAGCTGACGGCCGTGCTGCCCTGCCCCAGCAGCCAGGCCTGGCACATGCTGCCGGGTCTGGAGCCACCGGTGTGGAGCTGCCTGCCCCGGGCACGGCCTGGCCGTGCTCCTGCTCTACGCTTGGAGGCAGCCTGGACTCAGCAGCTGCTGGGGCAGCCCCGTCTCTCGGGACTGCTCGAGGCCCCTGGGAGAGCAGATCTCCTGCTCCTGCGGGGCCAGGGCACACGAGCACCGCGGGGCTGTAGGTGTATGTAGGGCACGCAGGCGCCAGCCCCCCCAACCCCTCTGTGGGCGTCTGGGGGTGGTTGAGAGCAGATACAAACTAAATCCCTTCTTCTGCACCACTGGAGAGAGCAGCGACCCCGAGACCTGCGGGCCTTAATCCATGGCTTGATTACAAACCGCCGCCACACCACATCTGCTGCGGGGGGGCTGCGGGCACCGCTCCCACCCTCCCTGCACGGGGCTGCGGACGGGCAGGGACGGGGAGGCTCGGGGCGCTGCGAGGACCAGGCACCGCCTAGGAACCCACCGGAGGGGCCCGGGGAGCTCCTGCACGGCCTCACAGTGCCCCCGTACCCCCACCCACAAGAGCCGTGTCCCGGTGCGGCCCGGGGCGGCGGGCAGCTCGCCGTGACGAGGAGCGGGGAAATCGGGCTCCCGGGCGGAGCATCTCCCGGGGGCGCGGCGGCGGGTGCGGCGGGGGTGGCCGGGGCTCTGCGCCGCGCCCGGCCCGGCCCGGCTTCCCCCCCGCCCCGTGGGCGGAGCCGCCGGCCCCGCTCCGCCGCGCGGCTGCAGCACCGGGAGCGGCGGCGCCGAGGGCGCTCGGGGCGCTCAGCATGGGCGCCCGCCGCCTCCTCGGGTTCCTGCTCGCCGCCTGCGCCGGCTTCCTGCGCCCCGGTCCCGGCTGCCTCGCACGTAAGTGGGGCCGCAGTCCCGGGAGCGGCCGCTCCGCACTGCGGGACCGCGCCCGCCGCCCCGTCCCCGCATCCCCGAGCGGTCCCCGCATCCTCCGTTCTCTCGGGCATCCACCCTTCTTCCCCGGGCATCCCCCGGCATCCCTCGGCATCCTCCGCTGCACCTGTTCGCGTCGTTCCCAAGGTCACTGCCGGACGCGGCCGTCCGGGCTCTCTCCCCGACCGCGCCCCGCCCGGGGCGGCCCCGCCGCAGCCCCCCCGCCGGCGGCGGCCCCGCGCCCGGCCGCAGCCCCTGGGGACCCAGGACAACCGGGACGCCCCGAGAATCCGGGATGCCCCGGAATGCCGAGGAGAGCGGGGCCGTCCCGCGGGACCGGCCGGGCTCCGCCAGCATCTCGGCCGGCGCCGCCACCCGCCGGGCTGGCCCCGCCGCGGAGCTGCACCGGGCCCGACCCGGTACCGGGGCTGGGGGCAGCCGCTCGGGAACGGGAATCGGCGCGGCCCTGGTCGCATCGGGCAGCTGCCCGTGGCCCCCTGAGCCGACGGTCGGGGCCTCTTCCCCGGGGCCTGGGCGAAGGGGCACCGAGGCCGGGTGCGGTGATACGGGGGATGGCAGAGTCGGGGGACGGTGGACTGGGGGTTGATGCAGCACGGTTCCTGCGCTGAGAGCTGGGGATGCTCCTGCGCTCCCCGGGTTCCGTCTGGTCTGGTAGGGGACTCTGAAAGAGGTTCGGGACCCCGGCGTCTCCTGAGGGTCTTTTTGCCGATGCCGCGAGGGTTTGCACGGGATCCCCCGGGATCCCACGCGGGATCGTTCCTCGCCGGGGCGGGGCAGAGCGGGGGGTCCCGTCGCCCACGTCAGTGCGGAGGCGGTTGGTGCCGACGCCGGGGCCCGCAGAGGTGTGTCAGCTCCGCTGCAGTGGGAGGGGAGAGCAAAGCGGGCCCGCCGCTTCTCCGGCCCGCGGGAGCCGCGGGTCCCTCAGGGTCCGCAAGGCTGGGGAGCTCCCGCAGGGACACTGCCCAGCTCAGTGCTCCGAGGCCGCCCCCAACTCCATTCTCCCCTCAGGACCCTGCTATGATGAGCTCGTTGCTCCCCTTTACTCCTACTCCATCGGTGCCTCCTCTAGATACAACATCTTCTATTCGGCCAGCTTCGCCCGTCTGCACAGTGAGTGCTCCCACGGAACTGGGGTGCAGGCGGGGCAGGGGAGGTGGGCAGGGAGTGTCCCGGGCCAGGTTTTGCCTCTGGAGGGGTTGAGGGGTCCAGTCAGGTGCTGTGGTGGGGCCAAGCAAGCGGCTCGGAAGCGGAGCCGCTGAGCTGCTCCCCCCACAGGCACCAGCGGCTGGTCGCCCGACCCTCGGGATAAGCAGCCCTGGCTGCAGATCGACCTGATGCAAAAGCACCGGATCAATGCAGTGGCCACGCAGGGAACCTTCAACACCTATGACTGGCTTACACGCTACATTGTGCTCTACGGAGACCACCCTACGAGCTGGAAACCCTTCTTCCAGCAGGGCAGCAACTGGGTAGGGGGGAGCCCGGGGTACCCTGTGGGAGGAGGCCCTCTGAGGGGAATAGAGACCCCTGGCCTGGAGCAAGGTGTTAACAGTGACCCTTCATCCCCAGACATTCTTTGGGAATGTGAATGAGAGCGGGGTGGTGCGGCATGACCTGCATTACCCCATCCTTGCACGATACATTCGCATCATTCCGGTGGCCTGGAACCCACGTGGGAAGATTGGACTGCGCCTGGGCCTCTATGGCTGCCCCTACCGTGAGTACCTGGCCAGGGGCTCCAGCAGCCCTGCGTGGCACAATCCTGGCTCTGGCCCACCTGGAAAACTCTCTCAGAGGGGTTGTGCCCAAACAGTCTGCAGCCATGGCAGAAACCATAGCAGAAGGGTGTGTTCTCTGTGCCAGGGCACCTGCTGCTGCAGGCAGTGACATGGGTGGGGCTGCTCTGCTCTCCCCAGGGTCCCATGTGCTCTACTTTGATGGGGATGATGCCATCTCCTACCGTTTCCGAGCCAAGAGGGTCAGTACCTTCGAGGATGACATCTCCTTCAACTTCAAGACACTAGAGCAGGATGGAGTGCTGATGCACGGGGAGGGCTCACAGGGTGACTACATCACAGTGGAGCTCAAACAGGCCCAGCTCCTCCTGCACATCAGCTTAGGTGAGCTGGGGCCAGGGGCCAGGGGCGTGGGGCCAGGGGGCCACCGGCTGATGCTGGTCCTCTCCAGGCAGCAGCCCACTGCACGCCAGTGAGGGCCACACAACGGTGGCGGTGGGCAGCCTCCTGGATGACCAGCACTGGCACTCCTTGCACATCGAGCGTCTCGGCCACTACGTCAACCTGACGCTGGACGGGGAGGTCAAACGCTTCCGCTGCCGTGGCACCTTTGACCAGCTTGACCTCGACACCGAGGTGGGTGCACTGGGCAGGGGGCTGCCAGGATGTCGACCTGTGGTGTCCTCCAGAGAGGGGATGACACCCTCCCTCTGCCTACCAGGTATTCTTCGGAGGGGTGATCGACCACGAAAAACAGCACCTCACCTACCGGCAAAACTTCCGGGGCTGTGTGGAGAACATCATGTTCAACGGGGTCAACATCGCCGACCTGGCCCGGCACCGGCGGCCCAACATTCGCTTTGAGGTCCAGCCTGGGGGGTGGCCCCTTCTCTGGGAGTCCTCTCCCTGCTGTGGGGGGATCCCTTTCCTGGGTGTCCTTAGCCCCACTGTGGGGTGACCCCTCCCCTGGGGCAAGGCTCCCTGCCTGCTGCGGGGTGACGTGGGGCCGGGCAGCGGCCGTGCTCAGCCAAGCGGCGCCGGATTGACCGTGCAAGGTTGTCCCTGGCCTGGGGCGCCCGCCTGGCTCTGCCAGGCATTGGGATCAATTGGGTATGATTGAGGCCAGGACTGCGGGGATGAGAGGGCCTCCTGTCTATGGGAACATTCCCTTCCTCACCCCTCCCATGGTCACTCCCAGGGCAAAGTGGGCCACTACTGCCAGGACCAGCTGACCAGCCCCATCACCTTCGCTGGCATCAACAACTACGTGCAGGTGCCAGGGATCCCACGGAGGAACCGCCTGGCCGTCAGCTTTCGCTTCCGCTCCTGGGACACTGTTGGCCTCCTGCTCTACACCGGCTTTTCTGACAACCTGGGCTCCCTCGAGATGGTGCTGAGTGAGGGGCAGATCAATGTCTCCATCGCCCAGCCTGGAAAGAAGAAGCTGGAGTTTGCAGCAGGTGGGCTGGGGAGCCAGCACCGGGCTGGGGGTCAGTCTGGCAGTGGAGCATCCCCATGCACCTTCCTCTCCACACAGGGCATCGCCTCAATGACGGCTTCTGGCACTCGGTGCACCTGGTGGCACGGGATGGCTCAGCCGTGGTGAACATTGACGATGACGATGGTGCCGAGTTTCGGGTGGCACACCCCCTCCAGCTACGCACTGGCAACAAGTACTTCTTTGGAGGTGGGCAGCAGGGCAGGGTCCGGGGCAATGGGTGCCTGAGGGCTGCTCACCCCGATCTGTCTTGCAGGCTGCCCCAAGCCGGCCTCAGTCACTGGCTGCCGGTCAAACCAGACAGCTTTCCACGGCTGCCTGCAGATGCTGAATGTAGACATGCAGCCCGTGGATGTGGAGTGGCTGATACAGCAGCGGCTGGTGCAGTACCACAACGTGTTCTTCAACGTCTGTGGGATCACAGACAGGTATAAACCAGGACAAGGGTGCTGCCTGGCAGTGGGGGGCATTGGGGGGCCGTGCTGGTGCTGGGACAGGAGCCCTCTGTGCCCTCAGGTGCACCCCCAACCTGTGTGAGCATGACAGCCGCTGTATCCAATCCTGGGATGACTTCATGTGCATCTGCGACCTGACGGGGTACAAGGGAGAGACCTGCCACAAATGTGAGCCTGGAGCCTCATGGGCCAGGGACAGTAGGAGCACCTGCAGCCCCTACTCCTGCCTGGTGCCTCCCTTGCACTGACCTCCACCCTGTTTTTCTCTTCCAGCCCTTTACAAGGAAACATGTGATGCTTACCGGGTCAGCGGGAAGACCTCGGGCAACTACACCATCGACCCAGATGGCAGTGGGCCGCTCAAGCCCTTCACAGTGTACTGTGACATCCGAGGTGGGGGTAGCAGGAGGCCAGAGGGGACCTCTGTCTGGTGCCCCTGGGAACCACTCCTTGCCTGGATACTGAAGCTGGAACAGGATAGAGGGAGTGAGGGTGTCCTAAAGCTCCCCTTTCACTGCAGAGGACCGAGCATGGACCATCATCCGGCACAACCGTCACTACGCTACGCGGGTGACGGGCTCCAGTGTGGACCAGCCCTACCTGGGGGCCGTGGAGTACTGGAACGCCTCGTGGGCCGAGGTGTCAGCCCTGGCCAATGCCTCTGAGTACTGCGAGCAGCGCATTGAGCTCCACTGCTACAACTCCCGCCTGCTCAACACCCCCTGTGAGTGCCGAGAGCAGGGGGTGGTGCTGCGTGGCTGCGCTGCAGGGCCACGACACGGGGCGTGTTCTGACCCTTCCCTGTGCCTGCAGCCGGGCTGCCCTTCAGCTTCTGGATGGGTCGGAACGATGAGCGGCACTACTACTGGGGGGGCTCGCAGCCGGGCATCCAGCGCTGCGCCTGCGGGCTGGACAAGAACTGTGCTGACCCCCAGTACTTCTGCAACTGTGATGCCGACCATGCAATTTGGTGAGTGGCAGCAGCTGTGGAACAGGAGCTGTGGGGTGGGGGTGCAGTCATGGGGGCCACAGAATCTGGGACACTCGGATGGGGGTAACAGGGCTCTGGACTGGTGAAGGAACAGAAATACCTCATGGTCCCTCTGATGCACTCATATTTGCAGGAGGACAGACAAGGGTCTGCTGACCTTTGTGGACCACCTGCCCGTCACCCAGGTTGTAGTTGGAGACACCAACCGCACTGGCTCTGAAGCCCAGTTCGTGCTGGGGCCCCTACGGTGCTATGGAGACCGTAAGTGACCAGCCCCACAGAACATCCCCTGCCTGCAGAGTGCCTACACCTGCCAGTGGTGTCCCCATAGAGGGACCCTGCTCATCCCTCACTGCCCCTCCTGTTCCCTGCAGGCAACACCTGGAACACCGTCTCCTTCAATAGGGGTGCAGCCCTGATCTTCCCCACCTTCCAGGCCAACCACAGCCTTGACATCTCCTTCTACTTCAAGACCACTGCCCAGTCTGGAGTCTTCCTGGAGAACCCAGGCTACAGAAACTACATCCGCATTGAGCTCAACAGTACGGGGGGGCAGAGGGTGCAGGGTTGTTGGGGGCAGTAGGGCTGGGCCCTCTTCTCAGCATCATGTCCTTTCAGCCACCAGGGACGTGGCATTTATATTTGACATTGGGAATGGGGACGAGAACGTGACGGTGCGGTCGGTGATGCCCTGGAACGACGATGAGTGGCACCAGGTGAAGGCTGAGCTCAACGTCAAGCTGGTGCGGCTGCGGGTGGACAAGCTGCCCTGGGTGGTGCGGCCATTCCCCCCACAGAGCTTCGTCCGCCTGGAATTTGACCGGCCCCTCTACGTTGGTGAGAGCCCCTGGCCATGTCCCTGCACCCCCGGGTCCCCACGTGCTGCAGGGCACTCAGTCTTGGCCCCGCTGCAGGCGCAGCAGAGCACAAGATGCGCCCGTTCCTGGGGTGCCTGCGGGGACTGCGGATGAACGGGGTGACGCTCAACCTGGAGGGCAAAGCCAACGAGACGGAGGGTGTGCGGGTCAACTGCACCGGCTACTGCCAGGACCCGCCGGTGCCCTGCCAGAACAGCGGGCTCTGCGTGGAGCGCTACAGCCACTACACCTGCAACTGCAGCATCTCCGCCTTCACCGGGCCCTTCTGCAACCACGGTGAGTGGCTGTGCTCCGCGGGGTGGGAGGGGCCGAGGAACCGGCGCTCCCCTCACCTCCTAGGCTCTTCCCGCAGACATCGGTGGGTATTTCGAGGAGGGCACCTGGGTGCGGTACAACATCCTGCCCATGTCGCTGTACGCCGCCCGCGAGTTCGCCAGCATTGTGAGCAGCCCCTGGCAGCCGCTGCCTGGTTACAACCTCACCAGCGAGGAGGTCAGCTTCAGCTTCAGCACCACCTCAGCGCCTGCTGTGCTGCTCTACGTCAGCACCTTCGTCAAGGACTATATGGCTGTGCTCATCAAGGATGATGGTGAGGGCAGGGCCCCCTGCCCTGGGACTTACCCAGAGGCTGCATGGGGACCCCCATCTGGTGCTGGGTCTGCACAGGGTGCTCCTCTCTGTGGATGCCGCTTACCAACCCTATAGATGGGCTGGATGTGTCCACTGAGAGGTCCAGCCCTGCTGACAGCCCTGTGCTGCCCACAGGGAGCCTACAGCTGCGCTACCAGCTGGGCACCAGCCCCTACGTCTTCACTCTCACCAACAAGCCAGTGACAGATGGGCGGCCCCACCGTGTCAACATCACCCGCCTGCACCGCACGCTGTACACTCAGGTTCGGGCCAGGGAACCCTCCCAGTGGGGTCTGGGGGCTTCAGGTCAGGCTGGGAGGGGGCATGGGCAGGGTGGCTCTGTGGGCATTGATGCTGTGCACCTACCTCCCAGGTGGACTATCTCCCCATCATGGAGCAGCAGTTTTCCCTGTTTGTGGACAGCAAGCTGGACTCGCCCAAAAACTTGTACCTGGGTCGTGTGATGGGTGAGCTGGGTCCTGCCCTCAGCTGGGGTCCCATGTTGGGGTCTCCAGGGTCTCCTCTGCACAGCATGGCCCTTGCCCTCTGGGAGGGATGAGTAATCTCCTTCTGTGGCCCCACAGAGACTGGCGTGATTGACCCCGAGATCCAGCGCTACAACACACCGGGCTTCTCAGGCTGCCTCTCAGGGGTGAAATTCAACACCCTTGTGCCCCTCAAAGCCATCTTCCACCCCACCAGTCCTCTGCGGCCCTACAGCATCCGGGGGGAACTGGTGGAGTCAAGCTGTGCCTCAATGCTCCCCCTCAGCACCATCCTTATCCCTCCTGAGATGGACCCCTGGTACATGGCCACAGGTGGGTGCTGTGGTGGGACCCTGGTGGGGATGGAGCCCTTGTCAAGGACCAGCTGCAGAAGGGAAGCTCCAGTGTGAGACCTTGCAGCAGTCTGGTCTCAGCTGCCTACTCTGTCTCTGCAGAGTTCCCCCACGTGCACGACGACGGCTGGATTGGGATCATCATTGGGTGTAAGTGAAGCCTCTGGCTGGTATTCCACACTGGCACGGCCCTGCGGCCCCTCCCCAGTCCCTCACTGCTGTCTGTTCCTCGCAGTCGTGATCTTCCTGCTCCTGCTGCTGTCAGGGCTGCTGGTGCTGCTCTACTTCTACCACCACCGCTACAAGGGTTCTTATCACACCAACGAGCCCAAGGCCATCCAGGATTACGGCGGTGCTGCCAAACCACCATCGGCACGCAAGGAACAGAACCTGCCCCAGATCCTGGAGGAGCCGAGAGGGGACTAGCGGGGCCGGGGGTGGGACGGGCTCACAGCCCCCGCAGCCCCGGGAGCCGCCCGGGAATGAGCGAGCGTCGCGGGACCAAAAGGCCGAGCACACCTGAACTGCCAACACCCGCCTTCAGACCGACCGGACCGGACCGGACCGGACCGACCGCCACCTCCTCCCCACGGCCGCCACCGACCGGCCCCCGGAGTGCGGCCACGATCCGCCGAGCCCCGCTCGCCCCGGACACGCCGACAGCCCCCGTGCCGGAGGCAGGCTGCTGCCTCTACAGCTGCCAGATCCTGCCTGGCCTCTGCCGGGGAGCCCCAGGCCCGGCTCTCACCCTCCCTCAGGCCGGGAGCACCCGGTTGCTGCCGCCCGTTAGTGCTGCCCGCGTAGATGCCCCGCTGCTTCGCTCGCTTCGCCAGCACCACGCAGAGCCACGAGCACCGGCCCCGCACAGCCGGGCTGCCAAGCAATACTCCACACCGGCGCCGCGCATGCCGCCACCGCACCTTGCTGAGATGCTGCTTTCATAAGATCAGGTACAGATCCTTTCTACCATTTTTGTTGCTGGATATTCTACTACTACACTCTGGTTTTTTTATTCTATCGGTTTGTATAAAAAACCAAACGGAAGCTCCCGCGGGCGTGACGTCCCGCGTGTCGTGGTACGTGGTCTGTAGTTTGCTACTTCTCTGTACGAAGTGCCAGTCCTGCTGATTACCTCCAGCCCAGGGAAAGCTCCTGTTCACTTGCTGTGTTGTGGTAAGACAATGTTACAGATATGCATTTATCTACCCAAAGGCCTGGCTCCACTGGGCACTTTATTTTTAAACAGTCTGTTCTTTTGAATGAGATGTGAAGATAATCAAATAAAGGCAGAATGATGGCGTTTGACACTCCCCAGCCTTCACCTTGGCAGCCTGGGCAGATCCTCTCCTCCCACCCCGGCTCAGCCTGCACCAAGGGAGGCACCACATTGACAACAGCCATTCCTGGTCCCAGAGTGAGATGCAGTGTGTAATGAGCCGGGGCTAGAGGCATCTCAGCTGCTGCTGCACACACACATCATGTCCTGCTCTCCCCACCACACACCTCTGCCCCCTTCCCACCCTGAGCCAGTGTGATTCGGGGAGCTGGCAGCACCAGGTCACTCGTGATTCCCGCTGGACCCTGGGAGCCACGTTGGGGACAACCAGGCTGAGCCCAGCAGGCAGGAGACAGTCTGGGGACAAGCTGCTGCCCAGGGTAACAGAGGTCAGCAAACAGGGGAGGGTCTTTGCTACCACTTTATTATGACAAAGGCTACAAGCCATGTTATTTAAAGTGCATTATTATTACCATTATTCACTGTCAACAAACCACAGACACAAGCCCGGCATAGTGCAGATATGGCCAAAGTGGCAGAAGACGCTTAGGCAAGAGCAGGGTGGGCAGGAGCTGGGCGGATGGAGGTGGCAGGAGCAAGGCTCAGGCAGGTGCTGGGATACAAGCACTGCTCCAGACAGACCTAAACACCTCCAAGCTCCAGGGAGCCATCACAGACAATGGGAAGGACAGCCAGCCTGGCCTGCCATGGCAGGGCACTGGGAAAGCATGGCGAGGGCTGGGCCAGGGAGGGCTTGGCTCCCAGTGAAACCCAGTTCCTCTGTGTGTTCCTGGACTAAAAAGCTGGGAGTGGGCTGGGGCACCCTGGAGCCAGGTCAGGGCTCAGCCAGGCTCCCCCTGTCATCCTGGGAATCCAGCCCTGGACATTGGGAGCAGAGCCCAGCACCCAGCACCAGGCCAGGCAGGAGGCTGGTGGAGTATGTGGCTCTCAGGGGACAGCCCCAGCCTTCAGGTCACCCCAGGCCCCATCCAGCCTGTCCTGTCCCAGGCCTGAAGCAACATCTCAGTAAAGGTGCTGACAGATGCAGGACACCTGGGATGACTGCAGTCCCTCCACCCTAAAATACAGGGCCCAGCCACCAGCTGAGGATTAGTTTAAAGTGCATTTTTCTTTCCTTTTTGCATGGGGTGCCAAGGCTAAGCCTCACCCTGACAGAGAGTATTTCCCCCTTATTCCCAGGGCCAGGGGGTCACAAAGCCCAAGGCAGGTTTCTGAGAAGCCTACCCTGGGTCACAACAGGCAGTGACTGTAACACCATCCTTTACCCAGCTCAGTGGCACCCCTATTCAAAATATCATGTTGCATAGTGCTTGTCTCCCATCCCCAGGCAGCCCTTGGTGCCACTCCAGCCACAGCTGGGCAGTCCCCGTTTCCCAGCCAGCTGGGGCAGAGGGGATACCACCCTGGGACAGCCATGGCCCAGGGGCTGCTCACACTCCTGCCCCGAGTCTCTCTGGTGTCTGGATGGAAAGTAGCACTTGTGACACACACAGCAGCAGGAACAGCAGCAGTCATGTCAGCGTGAAGCAAACATGGCATTGCTTACAAGGTGCAGCAGCAAGGTGTGCCAGAACCACCCCAGAGCTTAGATGATGTCCGTCTCCCTCTCTATGCCGACATACTTCAGGGCATCTGCCTGGCTGTACCTACAGGACAGGAAGCCAAGGCTGCAGCAATGACCTCCCATGCTCCCCACAAACCTGCACGGAGGGTGGGGTCAACCCTGCAGCCCAAAGTCCCCACTGGCCAAGGTACCTGTAGTCAAAGAAGAGCTCCTCTCCTGCCTGGATGGCTCTCTTGGCAAAGATGCCAATCCGGTGGTCTCCGTTCACCATCACAACTGCAACCAGAGATGACACAACATCAGAGATACAACACCAGAGACCTGCAGCCCCAGCGTGGGCCAGAGCTCTTGCAGCACCATGTCCTGCCTTGGGACAGGGCAGGGGGACCTCACCTTTCGCATAGCAATTGGGGTTCACCGAGTGGTTGGCAAAGCGGATTTTGTTTCCTTTGCGAGTAGCGTCAACAACAAAATCTATTAAAAAAAAAAAAAAAAAAGAAGCAAACCATGGTGTAAGGCCAGGCCTGTCAAACAGGCAAGAGGTGGGCTGAGCCTGCCCACTTGGCCAGCAGCCCTGGCCTCTCCACCCCTGGCAGCCTCAGGAAGTTACCATTGTTGAGGTTGAAGAGGAAGCTGGACATGTACTTGTCGTAGACCTTTCCTCGCCTGTCAGCCTCATCCTGTGAAATGAGCTGTAGAGAGAGATCACTTTGAGAGACTCAGCAGCTGAGGGCTGAGCCAGGTGCTCGCCTACCTCCTGCAAACACCGTTCTGCTCTCCCTCCCACCTCACGGACAGGAGCTTGCCAGGGCTCCCAGGGATGGGGCAGGGCCAGAGCAGGGCTCCCAGGCACACACACAGCACTCTCCTCCACAGTGGAGGGCCACAGGTACTGAGATGTGTCCCCAGACAGCAAAAGGCTTGATCTCCAGACCCGGTCAGAGCGAGCCCATGGGCACAGCCAAGCTGGGGAAGGCAGCTGACCCCACAGCCAAAGCTCTCCCACCACACAGCCCCCGTGTGCCTGGCCAGCAGCCCCAGCACAGGCAGCAGCACTGACCTCCCCGCAGTACTCGGAGATGAACTCGTTCTTCTGCACAGCCTCCTTGATGAAAGTCCCCCAGCCAGCCACGTCTGATGGGGCCAGCAACAAATGCTGGAACCAAAATGAAAGGAAACAGGGAGAGTTAGCAGGTACAGCACCTCACAGCACACAGGTCATAGGGGCAGAGGGGAGCCAGCATCCCCTTGTTATGGTGACACACAACTCCCTACAGACTTACACCATTACATGGAGCTGCACAGGACCTGACAGACACTAATTTGCAACTTTCTCTGAATTTCCCTATTTTTTTTTAATGTGCAATTCCTTGCACTGACCAGCAGAATTCAAGACTAAATCTTTCTCTAGAGTCATTTTATACACTCCATTGCTCTCACCATTGAGGAATGGGACATAAGTCCCATCTCCTGATTTTCACATCCACAATCCCTACTCCAGAGTAGTTGCTGCAGAGGCCCAGGGCAGAGCAGCTTCTTTTCCAGACTCTGCCACTTTGGCAGCTGCAGTTGTTCCTCCCACACACACAGCAGCTCTGCCCCTGCCACACTGCTGTCAATACCTTTTTGAGGCCTCTCTGGATGCTGCAGTTCTTGCAGGAGACCACCTTGCAGTCCCAGTGCTCTGAAGCCCCACAGGTGAGGCAGAGGTCTGGGTCACACTCCCGCACAGCCAGGTAGCAGGGGCACTGCTTGGTGTTGCACTGGGTCTTACAGCGGCAGCCTGGGAAGCGGTTCTGACCTGCAGCAACACAGACCACGGGTTTGCACTGTGAGGTCTGGCAGGGAACAGAGGGCCCACGCAGGGTCTCTGCCCCAGCTGCTCCTCCCCAGCCAGATCCTGCCCTGGCAGGCCTTGAGCAGGGACAGAATAAAGTCTGGCTGTTTTCTCCATTGAAGAGCTGGGAATGGAAGCCCAGACAGGAGAAACAAACAGGGCAGAGCAGTTACCCAATGCCCACCCTAACTGCTGAAGGCACATCCTGCTCACAGGGGACCAGCAGCAGCACACCCAGGATATAGACACAGGGATGAGCACTAACAGGAGTGTCTCTCAGCTGCCAGCAGCTGCATGGCAGCATAGAACCATTTCCTTTTGGACTTTAGCAGGCTGCTAACAGAACTGCTGTGGATGGACAGAGCAGCAAGTGCAGGAATAAAGCAGTCCCCCAGCAAAGCCCCAGCTCTGCATCCTCCCTGTGCTCTGTGCCAGGAGAGCTGGCTGCTTTCCTGCCCAATAGTTCTTGACTTCTTCTTACAGTCAGGGTTGCACTGGCAGAACTTCTCACAGAAATTCTGAGTCATGATGCAAGGGCAGGAGCTGTCACAGGGATGCTCGGGGTGGTCACAAGGCTGGTAGTTGTACACCTGGGTCGGTGAATTATCTAGAACAAGAAGAAAAATGCCAAGATTGGAAGCTGCATGTTGCTTTTCAAAGCAGCAAGTGCAGGGCTCTGGAGCCGAGGAGGTGCAAGCTGCCCATCTGCCTGCACTGGGCAGGGAGCCTGGCAGCACCCAGCTCCCACAGGCACACACATGGCTGTACTCACTGACCACAGCCCAGCCCACAGCAGGGCTGCACACTGGTCCTCAGCCTCCCCTGGCTGCAAGAAAACCCCACACCTGCAGCCTCAGCAGGTACTGGGATGGCCACGATGCCCCTGGCACCCCAAGGAGCCTGGCCAGGGGCAGTCACTCCCCTCCATGCTGCTGGACCTGCCAGGCTGATGAGCAGGACACGGCCATCCTGCTGCAGCAGTCAGAGCTGGAGAACTCAACCCTCACAAACCTCCCGTGATGCAGCCACTGCCAACAGTACCTTTCTTCAGCTGGATCTTCCTGCAGTGTGCAGCCCACAGCCTGGAAAAGAAGCAGAGAAGGTTAAGGGGATGTGTTAGCCATTAGGGAGAGCCAGCCAGCGCTGCTCAGCACCAGCAGCCAGCACAGCAGAGATGGGCCTGGCAGATTCTCATGCATTAATGATCAGCAGCCACCATAAAGTGGAGACAGATGAGAGTGATGCAGCTGCAGAAGAAGCTCTTTAAGCCAAACACCAGAGCCAGAATAATACTGGACACATTGGGATCAACACAAAAAATGGGTTACTAGTCAGGGACTCAGGCTGAGGCTCCTGTTAGGGAAGTGGCACCAGGAGCAGCAGCCAGTGCTGCCCTATCCTCAAGCTGAACCTGGGGCTGCAGGGCCACTGAGCCCCCAGGCAGAGCAGCAGCCCTGGAGCCAGGCCAGGACCAGCCCCCAGCAGCAGCACCAGCAGCCCCATGTGACAGCAGGATGTGCACACAGATGGGAGCCAGATGGGGATTACCAGGAATGCGTTGGCACAAAAAGCAGCGGATCTGGTTGCATTTTAAGAACAAAACAAGCTTGTCCAACACTTGCCTGTGCTTCCTTTTCTTCTTCTGGGATGGATTCATTAACTCATTTGTTGGAAGTTTTGTTATAAGTGATTCCTTCACTGCAAACTGAAAGACCTACCGAAGAACACAAGCAAAAAGAAGCAGCAAGTTCAGTGCACTCAAGTTGTTTTATCAAAAGCATAAAGAGAGTGTGAGTAAGCACAGCAAAGCTCCCCGGCCTGGGCCCAGGGAGCAACAGCTCTACCCCATTTTCCTGCCTATGGCACACTGCCTCCTCCTGCCTGGAAATCAAGTGCTCACACACCTGGCTGTGACATTGCATGTGGGAGGGAACCCACAAAACCAGCACACAGGGCTCACTCTGCCAACAGCTGTGCTGCTGCAGAGTAACACCCTGACTCCAAAATCATTGATATGGCACCTTCCTCAGGGAGGTTTGTGGCAGAGAAATAAAGCCACCAGGCAGTGGCTCTGGCTCTGGCCCCTCTCTTGCTGCTGCATTGCCTGCTCTGGGCACCCACCTGCTTGCAGGTCTTTGTCCCCAGCAGCCTGGCGATTGAGCAGAAGTTGTTGAAGTAGGTGCCATGGAAGACACGGAAGAGTGACTCCTCAGCTCCTGTCCACTCCACGGGCTCCTGCGGCGTCTCCACCGCAAACAGCTGGGAGGAGGCCGGGCTCAGCTTCTGCTTAGTGGGGGTTTGGCAGCGGGAGTTGGCCTCTGGCAGGAAAGGCAGACGTTAAGCCAAACACACCCTGCAAGAAGGCACTTGGCCATCATGGTATTGGGGAGTAGTGGTCCCCCCATAGTGCCCTGCAACCCTACACTGCACTCCCAGCCACACGCTTCTGCTTCTGGCCAGGCACAGTGCTCAGGAGCCAAGGGCTTGCTCTGGGTTTTGCAGGTCCCAGCAAAGCTCTTGCTTTGCCTAGCAACATTCCTCCTTCCTGGGAGAGGACAGTGAATCCCACAGCAGCAAGGGCAGGGCTGGTGTCCCTCAGGTTTGTTGGGAACGCTGACTGCTAACTCCAAATTCTCCGTCTGTGCAGGAAGCAGAGGGGCGCTCTCCAGCTGCAAGGAGCTGCCTGCCCTCACTGCCCACACAGAGAGGAGTGGGTTGTCTCCATACAGGACTGGCACCATACCCGAGGAGCTAGAGGCCCACTCGTTGCCCGTGTCCCGGTCGCTGTCGCCCTCCCTGGTCTCAGTGAGTGCCGGGGTGTTGGAGCAGGAGGCGCTCACCACGTGGTGCCGCCGGCGCCGACGGCCCGAGCACTTGGATCGGGGGTTGTGCAGTGCAGCAAACTCCTTGGCTCCTTCCTGCAAGCAGAGCAGAAGACAAGACAGGTGGCAGATGACCAGGGAATTCAGGAAGGCTCTTCCACAGGCTCTGGGACAAGCCCTGTCCTGCCACCACCAAGAGCAGGTGGAAGTGGCTGGCCACGTGTGGTCCCTTCAGCAAGTGCCAAACCCTGCCAGCTGCTTGTCTCACAGGTTCCCACTTTGTTCCCTCTGGCATTGCTGCCCGGTCAGCAGAGGCTCCCTGGCCCTGAACCCTCAGCCCACTCCTCTGGATCCTCCTGGCTTCTTGCTCTTCTCCTTTCTAATATCAGCTTAATTTCTCTAACGCTGCACTGAGTCCAGAGAAATCACCTGTCACACAATTTCCCATCTGCTAGCTCTGGAATTAGGCTTTGTTGGAGATCTGCTATAATATGCATCTGGTAAGGTCTGCATTTGCATTCATGCTCCTCTGAATCCAACAAGGACCAGAACTAATTCTGAAATAATCATCCAAGTTGTGAAAAAGATCCACAGAGCTCTGCAGAGCAGAGCTGGCCAGAGCACTTCTCTCATGGTTTCTAAAGCAGTGACACAGAAACATACCAGCCAGAGGAAACAGTCTGCGCCGCAAGGATCTGGCTCAATCTTGGTCTCTCTATTCTTTCGTTTGTACACATTAGGAGTAGCATGAAAAGCTGAAAAAGTAACAGTTATCTTTACTATTAGCATTCTCCAAGAGTCTCCCCCAAATCTGCCAGGGACAGGAAGCAGGAGGCTGTATGCCTGAGGGTTCCCCTGGCAGCAGGGCCTGAGGCAACCAGACCCACAGGGTAACCCTGCTCCAACCCACAACAGGGACTAGGCAGCTTGGGAAGGAGAGGCCATAGGAAAAGGATCTGCTTTCACACTGAAACAAAAAGACCACGTCATATCAATATTATATCTTTTAATAAATAATTCACTGAAAAAAGTCCTGTGACTTCCCAAAGAAGCCCTTAGAGAGCCCTGGAGAACAGCAGGTCCAGCAGCTAATCAGTATCCAAAAGGCTTTGGCAGGACCAACCGCAGGAACATGACTAAGACGAAGCTGTAAGTTCCAGGGAGGCAACAAAACACAGGGGCATGTCCAGACTTTGGCAGTGAAACATTCATGCCTTTCACTGAGGAGCTTCTGCAAAGCAAGAGCAAAGTCTGGTGGCGGCAGGACTAGGGCACAAACTGCTGGGAGCTCGGACGCGGCGTGCTGAGGGGACGGCCACGCTCGTCGGTCCGCCGTCCGTGGGAGCAAAGAGCTGAGCCGTCCGCACAAAAGGCTTCTGGGCACCTGCCAGCTCCTAAGGCCCCACTGCAAACTCATGAGGCACCACCCTCCAGAGACTCCAGCACAGACTAAGCAAGGCGTGCAGAGGAAAACTGAGGAGAAAGGACTCTAGGGAAGCGTCCGGCCGAGACGGCACTTACGATGCAGAAAGCAGTCGTATTTGAAGCAGCGGCGGCAGAAGAGGGTGTGGAAGGAGTGCAGGGACTGCTCCCGCTGCACCGACTTGGCGCACGGCCCGTCGATGTTGG
This sequence comes from Cyanoderma ruficeps, assembly GCA_008694505.1. NCBI lineage: Eukaryota > Metazoa > Chordata > Aves > Passeriformes > Timaliidae > Cyanoderma > Cyanoderma ruficeps. Next base: position 339,519 of record VZDJ01001173.1, on the reverse strand, counting down.
GAGTGCACTGCGGCGGCAGCACGTTGGGGTCTGACACCTCCGTGAGCTCCCGGTACCTGTTGGCAAACACAAACACCCAGGGATGTGCCTTCCCCATCTGGGACAGCTTTACATGCCTGCATCACCGTCTGGGCCTCCCAGGTACCTCAAGGCCAAAGTGCAGTTTGTACCACTCAAAACCCACTCAGCCCACAGAGCCTGCAGCTTTGTGGCCCAGCCAGCCCACGGTGCTGGTCTCAAATAAAGGTTTCAACTCTTGCCAAGAAAGGGAACAGACAATCAGTGCAGGGATTTTCTACCTTTCTTTCATATCCTCTGGGAAGCCATACTCAGGAAACATGGAAGAAATAGCAGTGAATATCATGTCATTGGGGAACCTCTTCTTGGAACACTTCTTATTACCTACAAAGAAGAGGAGACACAATTCTTCAGCCAAGCTGATGTGGATGGGTCTTTCCTTCTTGCACAGAACAATTCCAGAGATGCTCAGGATTGTATTTTAAGACAGAAATGCAATCCCATACACAGTAGATAAACCTTGTGTCCTGCAACCAGGCTGAGGTATTTCCAGAAGCAGTACTAGGCCACTTTCAGTGCAGCACAATTTACTGCTGTAAGTACCAACTTTTCTTAAGCACTATTATTATTTATTTCTGCCAGGGCAGAACTTGCAGACAATGCTTTTTCTACATCCACAAAAGTGTTGGTGTTTGTGCCGCCCGCATCACTACAGATCAAGGACAAAGACAAAATTACCCATCAGCATTCAGAAGGTCATCGAGGACACATGAAAATCCCACAAACCAGAGCTTCCTCTAGGCAACAAGAGCTCCAGGTGGCACAGGAGAGGGAAGAGGAACACTAATACATGGAAAGCAGGTCTGGAAGGGATTTGAAAACGTCCATCTCCCTGCCTCCCACAGAAACAGACCCACCCACACTTCCCTGACAGGTGCTTGCCAGACCAGCACTTCAAAACATCCCACAGCCTCTCAGATAACACCCAGCTCTGCTCATCTCACCAGGAAGTGGGTTTTCAGATTACTCATCTAAATTACTCCTCACCACACTTTAAGATGGCGATTTCTTCTGTCCACAGCAGACAGTGAGAACAAACCATTTCCCTTCTGCTACAGAATTTGTCAAGCTGGAACTGCTCTTGGCGATACATTAACAACCCAGTGATGGCAGGAGAGCAGTGCCCAGTGCTCAGGCAGGGCAGGACAGAAACGTGAGCAACACAATCCCCACTTCTCTGGGGGCCAAACCCACCTTCCACTGCAATTCGCTTTCTTTTCCTTGTCACTGGCAGCTCCTCTTTTCCATCCTCCTGCTTCACCTCAGAATCATTGTGTCCTTCCTCTTCCTCATCCGAGTACTGATTCAGAGCATTCACTAGCTCCAGGAACACAGCATCACTGATGAGGACTGACCCTGAGATCATTTCTGAAACACACAGAAGTGGGAGTGCCACCATCTTTCTCATTTCTCACCATGGCAAACCACAAGCCAATGTGCTCTGCTACCCACCAGAGCCCTTCTCTCAGTTTTTTTGGGGTAGATGGGATTTTAGCACTAGAGTCAGTAGTGGTGTATCATTTTCAGCAATATGGGGACAGGCCACACCAGTTTTCCCTGTCTTCCTCCCCGCTGGGCAATTTTATGATGGGGCAGGCAGCGCTTTTCATTGATTGAACTCTTGGCTAAGGCAACAAGCAGAACAGGGTTGCTGAGCAACTCCCCCTCTAGCACATTTTCATCATCCCAGAGGATGCCTGTGAATCCCTGTACACAGAAGCACTGGCTCCAGAGCGCTCCAGGCATTAAAATGGAGTGAGATATCCAAAGGCAGGAATGTGCCCTTGCAAAGGAGAATGGCAGGCACCATGCTCTGAGAGCTCCCACAGAAAAGCTGGTTGCTGCTGCCACCTTTCGACCTCTGAACTACTTGGATATGTTATTTCCAAGAGACTGAATCACAGAACCACAGGAAGGTTTGAGTTGGAAGGGATCTTAAAGCTCATCCTGTTCCACCCCTGCCATGGACAGGCCACTAGACCAGGTTGCTCCAAGCCCCATCCAACCTGGCCTGGAGTGGACAGAGCTGGTTGTTCCCAGGTTACCTTCTTCTCCATGAACTTTCCCATCATAGTTATTAATGAGTTCTTCAATGAAAGTTTCATCTTCTTCCTTCACCTCGTCGCCCATGTAAGGGATATTGCACAGAACCGTTTCATCCTCCACCTGAAGAGAGACCAGACACAACTCAGAAAAGAAAGCAGTGTTTGCTGACGCCAGTGGGGCTGTGCCCAAGGCTTCTCTGGTCCCTCAGACCTGCCAACAACATGGAGCACAGCAAAGGTTCAGATGTCTCATTACTGACACATCAGTGCTATCCCACTGTAACCTGGTCACAAATGAAAGGACTTGCCTAAGAAATAAAACTCTTCATATAAAGGGAAATAAACATCTTAGGAAAAAACACAAACAAACAGAACCCCCCCAAAAACATATTTATTCCTTGAATCTTGTGAAGCAGTGGTGACTCTGTCAAGAAGTCACGTGTAAAGGAGATTACCTGGCTGAGACAGCCCACACACAAGGCTGGCTTACGGGATTCTATAAAACAAGAAACTAAAGCAACAGTGCCCATCATCTCTCAAGCAGATGTTGCTTGAAACAATTGGAATGAAAAACCACTTCCCAACTGTGTAAAATCCAACACTGACCTCACTGAGACCCTGCACTTCCCACGTACCATGAAATTCTGCTGAAGAGGGGACCAGGAGTACATAATGGGCACCAGTGCCACAGTGTTCAGGGTCCTCATGTACAGTGTCTGGCTGGTAAATCCTGGGAAAATGCTCTCAACAGTGCACTGGAATATAAGTACAGAGAAGGTCAGTGAAGAACCACCCTGGGAGGCTGCCACAGCCTGAGAAAAACTGAATTCAGGACAAACACAGAAGCCCCACATCCACCCTGTGGAGTCTATCAGAGGAAAAAGCCTTGGGGGTACTTTTTGTCCATTTCTGCATTCCAGAAGCGTGAGGCACGGCCTGACACTGACCTAGGACAACACAGACAAAAACTCATCCATATCCCCACAGTCCCTGCAGAGTCCTGGTTCCAGTCCCCACTTGCTGTTTCCTCTGCACACCTGTTTCAGGAATGGGTGCCCACTAACTGGCTTCATCAGCTGCACTGGCTGCACTCGAAGCTTCTTCCAGTCTTCATTAAGGATCTGAGTCTTTTCATGAACCTTGGCAAAGTTGGCCACAAAGAGAGCCTGAAAGGAGAGAAAGGAGCTCTCAAAATTTAAGAAAACCCATTGAGAACTACCAGAGCACTGAAAGGGTTCAGCAGGGAGATCGTGTAAAAACCAGCTGGAAATGAGCTCTCTTGCTGCAGTTACACCAATGCTTGTTCAACGGCTTCGTGTGTGCAATAGCTGCTGCCCACATGGCTCAAGACAGAGCACAAGGAGAACTGGCATCTCTTTCCATTGATCCAGCTTGCAAGTCAAGCACAGCTTATCAATTCACCTTGCTGACACCCTCTGGTACCACTCAGACACTCTGAGCTGAAATGAAGCCTTTTTGGGGCATCCCAGCTCAGTCCCTGCTGTGGCTGCTGTACCTTTGCTCCCATGTTTGCCTGGAACCTCTTGAGCTGCCGCAGACGCATGTACTCGGACTTGACTTTCCTTTTCCAGTACATGATACACTTGGATGTTGGAGGAGTGGCAATTTCCATTTTTCTGTAACAGTACAGAAAGAATAAATATTAAATAACGGTGAGCTCAACCCCGAAACAAGTGACATTAGAAAAACGTCCCTGCGGATGGGAAGAACACTCTATACATCATAGACTTAAACCAAGCAAAACAACGCCGTCGCTCCGCAGTGCTCCTGACTGCGGAACACCCACAGCCGAAGCGCACGGACAGGCCCGGGACAGCAGCGAGGGGCGGTGCTGATCAGGACCGCGCACTCCCGTCCCCCGAGCCCCCGGGGCAGCACCTGAGCCCGGGGGTTGCTGGGGTCCCCACCCTCCCTTGGGACACACCGCGGGTCCACTCCAGCCGCCCTCCCTGCCGCTCCGGCCGGGCCCGAGCTCCCCCCAAACCCGGGAACAAGAACCGGAACGAGCCGAGGCCGGCGGCACCGCTGGGTCGGAGGAGCGGGTCCGAACCCCGCCACATCCTGGCCCCGGGGGCCGGCCGGTACCACAGGGACCCGCTGCCCCCCGGGACCCCCCGGCCCCGCCCGCACTCACTGCTCAGCCATCGCGACAGGGGGAGGCCGCGCGCCCCCGCTACACTGCGCGCGCGCCGGCCCGCCCCGGTCCCACCCCCGGCCCGCCTCAGGCCCCGGTTCCCGTCCCGGCCCTGCCCGCCCCGGCCCCCGCCCCCGGCCCGCCTCAGGCGCCGGTCTCCGCCCCGGTCCGCCCCGGCACCCGTCCCCGGCCCACCTCGGGTGCCGATCCCCGCCCNCAGGCCCGCCGCAGGCTCCGCCCCTCACACCCCCGGGCCCGGCTCAGGCCCCTCCCCTCCCATGCCCAGGCCCCGACCCGCGTCGCCGCCGCCGGTGCCGGTGGGGCTGGGCAGCCTCGTTTGTCCTACGCCGGCGGAGCAGACCTGGAGGACACCCCTGTCGGCCGCGGGGAACGGGTTAAGCGTGGCGGCTCGGTGCCGTGCCCGCCCATTCTCGGTGTGCCTGAGCTCTCCCGGCCCCTATTGCGGCCCCGGCCTGGTCCCGCGGGAAGCGCTTGGCGGGACAGCGCCGTTCCCGCCCGGTTCCACCGCCCTCCGGGCCCCGGTACAGCCTTGCCCGGCGTGACCGCGCTCCCTGACGAGCCGTCGCGGTGGTCCCGGGTCCTTCTGGCCCCACCGCCGGGCCTCCCTGTGGCGGCGCCGGGCAGGAAGCGGCTGCTGGCGGCGGCTTTCCGGCCCTGGGGGCCCCGGCGCCGGGGAGCGGACGGGGGCTGCTGCCTCGGCGGGGGCCCCGTCCATCCCCCGTCGGCGGTGCGGAGTGTCGGCTGCCCCGGGGCACCCCTTCCCCGAGGCTCCGGCAGAGTGACTGCAGGGGACGAGCGGGGCCTTTCCGCAACCCTGCATCCCGCCCGCATCTGGGAGCTCCGCGGAGTCAGGTGGGGCGGGGGCCCGGTGTCCCCCGACCTTCCCGGGTATTGGCTCGGGAGCGGGCAGACAGCGCTGGGACGGACCGGGCATAGATACCCGGTGGAGCCCCAGCCCGGGCTCAGGCATCCTGTCGGGACGATGAGGATGCTCCCCGGACTACGGTTGCTCTGCTGCCTGGTCCTGTCTCTGGTCCCGCGGGTGCGGCAGAGGCAGCTGGGGGTGCTGCACGGAGGCCCCAGAGGGTTGGGCACAGGGTCTGGCAGACAGCGAGTCCCCACAGGGCCCCTGGCCTATTTCGCTCCTCTGTCCCAGTGCAGCTGTGCGGGGGGGACAGTTCACCTGGCCTCCTGGCCTTCTTTTGGAGAATCTCTGAGCGGGGTTTGCAACGCACTTCTCTGCCCCCAGAGCTGGTGTTGGCTCAGAAACTTCTCTTCCAGGCTGCAAGGGCCAAGGCAGAGCCAGGAGCCGCCTGCTTCCTTAGCCCCTTCACCTCTACTGTGCTCAGCTTGGCCTGGGAGGAGGAGGAGGGATCTCTGATGTACTGGGACCACCAATACTGGGCACTGGGGCTCTTCCTGCCGGCTCAGCCCTGCCATCCTTCGTCCCCTTGCTGCAGGACATGGGAACACTGAGTGTGTCTGAGGGGATCTCAAGGATGAAGGAAATACCCTGATGCCATATCCCATGTGGCTCCAGCCTTGGCTTCTGCAGCAGTGCCATAGTGGGGGCCTCTACCACTGGCAGGGCAATGTCCAGCACCCCTTGGACCTCACGTGGTCCCACAGGTCCTGCCACCACCAATGGCACAGTCTGTCCTTCCAGGTGACTACTGGATGAGGATGGTGAGTAGAGCTGCCCTCTTGCCATCCTGGCTGTCCTTCCATCCACCACAGACCTCGATGAGAATCTGTGCAATCATGCAATCTGTGCTGGGGCTCGCAAGAGCCTCAGAGGATCACTCCTGGCTTGGCTGAGCCCACGAGGCCCCCACAGTCACAGGCAGCCCTGGCAGCCCTAGTCGGGACTTCTAGGGCTGTGTGTTGGACTGCACAATAGAGTGTCTGCCTCATCCTGGGCAGAGTCCAGGGGTTATCCCAAACAGCCCTCCTGAAACTACACTTGGGGGGAGAGCTGGGAGTGGGGTGACACCCCAGGGTCTGTCTGGTGCTCTGCAGGGTCTCTGGAAGTGCTGGTGGTGCCAGCCCACTGCCAGGATACCTACCAGGGCTGGATCTCCCTCTACTGCTGGGCCCCTTTCCATGCCACCGTCATGGTCATCCCCAAGGGAAGTCACTGCCACTGGGACCACATCAGCAGGTGGGTCAGCATCAGCCCCAGCAGTACCACATGCACACTCGGAGCAGGACCATTGCAGGGATGTGTCCCCAGCCCTGCAGGCTGTCCCCATGCTGTCCCCTCCACAGCACCTACAGTGAGCTCTCCAGTGGCACCCAGCTGCTGGCCACTGCTCTCCTGCCCTGGCCTGGGGCCATCCTTGACACCTTCCTGCGGGTCCACACCGAATCCTTCACCAGCTGCACAGAGGCCAGGCTCCCCAGGCTGGGCAGTTGGCCCCCCAGCATGGCTGTGGACAAGGGGCTCAGCTGCCTCGTGCCCCTTGCAGCTGCCCTCACACTCACCAGAGCTCGGAAAGAGGTTCACATCCCAGGGAGAAGCTGCCCATCTCCTGCGTGCCCCCAGGTCTTTGAGGGGCCAGCGACAGTCTCCTTATTTCCCAGTCCTGGCAACTAATGAGTGGGAGGAAAGGACTGAGGGTGAGGGTGACAGGTCAGAGCAGGGATGGGCTTGGAGTGGGTCCCATGGCAAGAGGGGAGGCTGGGCATGGGGGCTCCAGATCCCTGCATCTGCCTAGGGGGAACACTGGGAGAAGAGCCCCAGGCAACTGACCCTGCATGGGCCAATCCCCTTCCTCAACACTCCAAGTGGGGGCTGGCAGGGAACGCCGGGGATGCCAGGCTGGGTGGGGAGCCCAGCCCCTTGGCAGGCAGCCACCGTCCTGTCCCTGCCCATCCCCTCGGGACGGCCCAGGAGTGAGGCGGCCGTCCCAGCCCTGGGGCCGCGCTGAGATCATTGGGTGTCTCCCTGGCAGAGGTTCCTGCCACCCGGCTGGAGGCTCTGCCGGCTCCAGCAGAAAGAGAGACCAGGAGCTCCAGCCCTACAGCCACTGGAGTGCTGGGGATGACTTCCAGATGTGCCCACTTGCCTGCAGAAGGTGGCTGCTGCAGCCGGGGAAGCATCAGACAGCTCTGCCAGAATTTTTGCTGGGAAGCTGAAGCCCAGTGCGATCCACAGCAGGGAAGGTCCCTCTGAGCTGCTCTTCACTGCACTCCAGTCCCTGCTCTGCGTGCCTGCAGGCGAGTGTTAAAGAGGTGGCTTTGGGCTGTGTTCTGCCCCGGCCAGGTGTGAAAGGTCCTGTGTAGGAAATTTGCAGACCCACGGGCTGAAGTCACCCTCTGTGGGGGAGACATGGGCCCCTGGGCAGGAACTGCTCCAGGAAGGGGGGCTCTGGCAGAGTCAAGCAGGCGCCAGGCTGGACAGTGCAGAAGGAAGGCATTGGGGCCAAGGACTGGCAGGGTCGGCCAAGTGTCTGCCCTCTCCCCACCTCCTCGGCCTCGTGCCTGGGGGTAGCTTGTGTCATCACGCTTCCCTCCTTGGCCACGGGCAAGAGCTGGGGCTGCCCCAGCTGTGGCTCCTGTGGGGCAGGTGCCTGAGTGTACCAGAAACTGCGGTTTTGGGGCCGTGGGTCCCCCTGCCGCCCCCATTCCCGGGCGGCAGCACCCGTCCGGGGACATTATGCTTTCCCGTCCACTCCCCCCCGCTGCTGGGCTGCCTGCCCTCCACGCAGGAGACGAAGGATTTCACAACCCAGCCCAGGCAGGATTAAAGAGAAATACACAAGTAAACAAATCACGGCCTCGTAACTCTGGACGTGCTGTGCAGGGAGAGGATCCTCCAGGCCGGTGGGTGAAGCGCGGGCGCCGTGGGTGCCGGGGTGCGGGAGCGATGCCCGCGGGGGCCGGCACCGCAAGGGACAGCGCAGGGTCCTGCCGGGAGAGCCGCTTCAGAGCAGCGCTAAGCAATCTCATTTTTCACACGTCTCCTGTAGTCAAACTGCCCCTGTCAGAGGAAAGGAGTTGCTTCCTGTTATTTCCATTGAAATCCTTGTCCCGGTCGTTAGCCGGCAGGCTTTGGCAGGATGGCACTGCGTGCGCACATGAGCTCCGGCCGTCTCTCCCAAGGGCTCCTGCTGCTCTGGGGTAAGTGCGTGGGGCGCGGCCCGGGGGGCTCTGCACTCTGAACCACCCCGCACGTGGCCGCCCTCCCACCCGTGGGGCCCGGGGCCAGGGTCTTGGCTCAGCCCACCCCATCACCCCGTCCCAAAATGGGACCAGCCTGTCAACGCTGAGGTTACCTGGGACAGCCATCGCTAGCATGGCCAGGGGGCAGTGGCAGGCGAGCACCAGGTGCTGTGGGGCAGCTCCCACCACGCTCATCCACGGTCCCGCAGGGAGCCCTGCAAAGACCCGGGCTGGGACAGGAGCTGTAGCACCACACATACCCAGGCAGGGGGGCTGGATGGGGCCGTAAGAGACAGAGATTGGGACAGGGTGGGGTGCCCTTACCACAGCCAGTGTACCAGCCCAGGAGCACCCCCTGGCCAGTGCCCAGATGTGCCGGAGCTCCCCACAGGCAACCCAGGCAGGGCCCACTCCAGCAGATCAGCATGGAGCCAGCAGCAGTGCCCCACATTACAGGCCTGCAGCTAAGGACAGAAGATGGATCGGGCAGTTTCCTTGAGCCATGGGGCTCCCGTGGGCCAGGCGAGATGTGCCTCACGCCCTTGGCAGGCTGTGCTGGGTGTGGGACTGATGGCAGGCGGAGGGGCTCTCCAGCGGTTCTGTGCTGTGACCAGTGCTTCCTCTTCCTGCCCCAGCCCTGTCTGGCTGACAAGCAGCACTACGCTGGCTCCCCGTGGGTGGGGGTCCCAGTTTGCTCACAGGCTGTGACCATGGAGAGGGTTTGTAGCCCCTAAACAGGCCCTCCGAACCTTTGGATAACTGCCTGCAGCCTGGCTAGCCCCGCCTCACAGCCCCTGCCCATACAGGGGGCTGGATACCGGAGCCCCAGCATGTGCCAGGCTCTGGGTCCCTGTGCCCCACCTGCCAGCTCCAGTGTCCCCTGAGGGACACATGAAAGCAGTTATTTCCTGTAGACCCAGCCTCTGCCAGGGCAGCTCCTATGCATGGAGCCCTGTCAGCACCTTTCCCCCCTCACCAGACCCTATGTCCCCTCTCACCCTGTGTCCCTCCCTCTGCAGCGCTGCTGGGGGCTGGTCTTTGTCACATGGACGCCGTGACAACAAACTTCAGCCAGGACGCTGGGACAAGCCCACCCATGGCCATGTCCAACAGGACAGCCCAGCACATGGGTGAGTGTTGGGGTTCAGTGAGGGGTGGGCAGCACTGTAGGACAAATGGTGCCCTGGCCAGGGCTGGCCCTGTGGCACAGAATGACCCCTCCTTTGCCATCCCAAAAAGCTGGCCTGTGCCATGAAGCTCTCCCTGACACTACCCACAGTGGGGGCAGCCGGCAGCAGCCTGCCCTCCCTCTGTGCCCCTGGCATTGCCCTGGGCTGCTGCAGGCTCCAGACAACATCCCAGGGCTGCTGTGAGATCCATCCCTCACTGTGCTGATGTCTCTCCCACTGGCCTGGGCAGGGCTCCAGGTGTCACCTGGCAGCAAGGGCAGGCAGGGAGGCACGGTGGGTAGAGGCATGCTGCCCGTGCTCAGCACCTTTCTTCACAGAGAGGAATTACACCGACATCACACAGGACTGCTGGGATTACTTCGTCTACCTGATGAGCAATGTGATGACATCGGAGCTGTGCGAGTGGAAAGTTATCAGAGGGTATGGGGCAGCAGGACCTTCCCCTCTAGTAGCAGGGTGCAGGGGCTGGGCCATCCAGAAGGGTTGGGCTGGTGTCGGGTCTGTGCCTCTGGTGTCCCATCCCCTGCCGGTGTCCCTGCTCTCTTCCCAGGCCCTACAGCCGGCTGCAGCACTGCCTGGAGCTCGGGGCCGAGCACCTGAACTACAGCTACCCCAACGCACTGGCCGAGCAGTACATCTTTCAGAGCCATTACCTCTATTTCCACAACTGCACCCTGGAGCACCCAGTGTACTTCGACCCGCCCGAAGATGTGCTCCTGGCCATGATCATCGCACCCATCTGCCTCATCCCCTTCCTTGTCACCCTGGTCATCTGGCGCAGCAAGGACGGCAAGGCGCAGGCCTAGAGCTGCCCTCCCGTCCCGTGTTGGGGCACGGACCCCCGGCTGCGGGGCTGCCCGACCACCCGAACCGCCCGGGAGGCTCTCGGGGCCACCAACCCGCGCTGCTGAGGTGGCCGGTTCCTCCAGTGCTTTCCCCCACCCTGCGGCCCGGGATTAAACGCTTCTCCCCCCACGCCTGGCGCTGGTTCTTCGCCGGCTCGATCCCTCCACGGCTCCGGCTCGGGCCAGCTCCCACCGCCAGGGCCCTCCTGGCACGGGCCTGCCGGCAGCTTCTTGCCCTAGGGAACGTTCCCAGCGGGGACACCGGGACCAACACCGGGCACCACAACCGGGGCGGCCGCCGTCCGGGGGGCGGGGCTATAGGAGGGGCGTATTCAGATGAGGGCGTGGTCTCGCGGAGAGAGCGTGGTCTCTGAGAGGGCGTGGTATCACCGGAGGGCGTGGTCTCACTGGAGGGCGTGGCCCCACTGAGAGGGCGTGGTCCCACGCCCGGGGCGGGGCCCGCTGGCGGGGGCGGGGCCCGCGGCCGGGCCGGAAGCGGGGCGGAGCGGGAAGCGGCGGCGGCGGTTCCGGTGGCGGCGGCGGCGGTGGTAGCGGC